>JAMKFB010000399.1:1168492-1489994 GCA_036247105.1 Cirrhinus mrigala
TCTATCTTCTATTCAAATTTCATGCAAATATCTGATAAAATGAGGAAGTTACAAGCAAAAATGTGTGAATAATAAGCATTTTTCGGTCACATGACTTCTATTGTAATTAATGTATAATATTTTAATATATTCCCCGTTATTATAAATATCATAACTTCCACAATCCTCAACTGATTTTCACAATCCAGGTGTCGTCGTAAAGGGAATTTTCAGCCCTGTCTAGTCATGTAATCCATTTTGAGCTTAGGGGTGTTTGAAAATTTCAAACACCGTTGTGATTGTTTCATTCTTTCTGTTCGATATGATTTTTAAAGGCTAAATGCATGATAGTCAGTAATTACACGGACAGTTTACTACGCACGTGAAACTGTATTTCGCAACCAACATAACTAACAGCAATATCTTGCAGATCAGCAATTACCAAGTTTGAACAATTCATTAAGAGAACCGGCTATTAAGAATTATTTGTTTGTGTATTGTTCTTATTGTTTTTTTTTTTTTTTTCCAGTTACCATGATTATTACCGTGCTACGGCGTCTGTGTTGCTTGGCAACCTTTTTGCTGTCAGAACTACATTGTTGTGTGTGTGAGAGAGAGTTGCTATAGTATGTGTTTATTTTATTAATACAATTAATATTAAAATACATCTCTTTATGGAATACCCGTTTTGTATAAGCAAGCCCCATGATGCTGTGGTTTAACTCATATTGCTTTATTACTAAATAAAACCGGTTCAAAAGAGTCATTAATTTAATTACTCTAAGTTTGTATTGAATGCTATGTTATACAGCATTTGTATTAGCCTGGAATCTTTTTTCTTTTTTCTTTCCATGTGCAATTTAAACAAGTAAATAGCCCTGGAACAGAAAAGAAGTCAAGGTATATTAATAAATATATAATGAATATATAGTATATCTCACATTTTTGTTTCTAAAATTTAATTTTTTATATTTGCAGCCTACCCTATAGGACCTGTCCTGTTCTGTTGGCAATTTAACTGCATTAATGGTAAGTACATTTATAAAACACTTTTGTTAAACAAATTTCAATGCAAAATAAATATAATTAAAATCTATAAAGATGATAATTCTGTCATCTTTACTCACATATTGTTTCAAATGTGCGTTACTTGCTTGTTTTATGTGGAACACAGTCTGTTCTTTCCTTGTAATGGCATTCAATAAAGCCCAATAATTTCCAAGCTTTAAAAGGAATGTCAATCATGATACAATTAGTCCATATGACGCATGTGCTATATTCCATGATAGCCTTGGGTGAGAAAAACCTATCTGTGTGGGTGCTGCTCAGTTCCTTATTATTTGTGCATTCTTGTTTCCTTTTCTTGCATCCTAGCTCCTCTCTCTTAGGATGCAAAAAAAGGAAATAAAGACAGAGTAATTGTATTTTTAAATTCAAAATATTCTCACTCACTCAAGTGTAATTGGAAAATGTGATCTTTGTGCAGGTCTGATGTCACGTTCAGAGCTAGAAAATTATTGAATGCCATTGTATGGAAAAGACTGATCAAGACACATGAAGGTTTTTCACCAAACCCTACAGTATGTACTCGTATTGTGAAGTATTAAAATTTAAAATAATGGTTTTCTATTTTAATATACTTTAAAACGTAATTTATTGCTTTGATCAAAGCTAAATTTTCAGCATCATTACTCCAGTCTTCAGTGTCACCTGATTCTTAAACGCACCATTGTTACCATTTAAAAAACGTTTTGCATTGTTTTGTGGGGGCTGAACACGGGCTCTCTACACGGGCGTTTAGCAAAACAGGAAACATCTACGCACATACACGCTAGACCGGAAATCTAAGGTGACAGAGATATGCAACTAGATGAGCTGCATACCTAGAAGTTTCTTCCTGCCTGTAATTTGGATGTTCTGTGGTGTTTTGGTGTTCAGAGTGTTAGTACATGACCCGGAAGTAAGTTTTCTTCTATTTCTATATATTTTCAACCATGTTTTAAATGTATTGTTTGACTTTGTACGTTTGTATGGGTGAGCACAGACATGTAATGATACATGTTTGATCACTTGAGAGGATGCTAAATTATGATGCGCTGAATTATGCTAGATTATGCAAATACATTGTAACCGATCGGTAATCTGTCAACTTTGATGCTGCATACAGATTAACCAGTATTATTGCCCTTTGATTATGTTATTTGGTAAATTACCTTGTCTGTTAAGTTAGTAATATCTGTTACTAAGTCATTTTGTGTGACTAGACCAATAGTTATAGTCTTCAATTGCCCATCCTCTGCATATTTAGAGCTTTAACTGTTATTTAGAGATGATACTGAATGTTAGTATTCTTGACTAGGAAGTGACTGACTCATTCGTGAATATTTGCCTATTTATTTTATACTACTGTTATGTTTTGTTATTTTAGGCTAACATTTAATACATTTTGGGAAAAAAAGCTCCAGTCTCCTCATTTTTGGTGTCCTGACCGATACCTCAGCAGTGTATACTGATATATAGTTAGAGCCAGAGTGTAGCAGTGTCATTTCCTCTCCATCATCTGGGACTAACACTTAACTTCCAACATTGAAACAAACTTGTAAACCAACTTCTAAGTAAGTTCAGCAGCCTTTCCTGAATAACAAGGCAGATGAGAGTTTAGATGACTGACTTTCATTCTTCTCATTCTCACATCTCTTCCGCTTCCTCTTCCTTTTTCCAGAGCTGTTGATCAACACAACAGTTCAGAGGAAGAAAAAGACAGATGTAGAAACACTGAGGTGAGAGCTTCATCTTTCTCCAGTTGTTTTTTTAGGTATGTGGGTTGTCTTATGATCTGTCATTGGTCACTTTGTGCTTCTGAGACTAATGCTGTGCTGAAGTCATTTTGATAATTTAATTCAAATCTCTTTATACTGTGATCAAACAGATGATCAAGTGTGTCTTTGTCTGTAAACCACAGAAAGCTGCATAATCTGATATTGTTTTTACTGTGTTTATTAGTGTGTCTGTGATTCTCAAACAGTCTTTCTTATCATGTGCTCTTTACTCTTTGAGAGAGAAACTATCACTCAACAGCTTTGTGGCATCTGCAGACAGTTTTGATCTAATTCTGTTTCTTCGTGATGAACTCAGACTGATTCAATAAAAATCAAGTGCAGCATTTCTACTTTAATAACAAGGTTTTACTTGATTTTACTGTTATCGTTAAACATTGTTACAGAAATACAAATAACTCAGACATTTAGGAAACTTACTTTGCAAAAATAAAGTATTTACAAATATAGTTTGTTCACTTTTGAATGTTGATCTGTGCGATTGGAAATGTATAATAGCTTTGTATCATAATAGTGTTTTAATATTCTAAAAACTGAATGTGCTGAAAGACAGACATAAAGACATAAAGCAGACATCAGAAACATAAAGCAGCTGTAAACAGAGTTTCAGCACAGAGTCAAACTGGTCTCAGCTGTTTTCCTGAAAAGGTCCTGGTTTAACTGTTTGAAGACAAACTTATTTCTGCAGTGGTTTCAGAGTCACCAGTTAATTATTACAGCAGATCATTTATCTTCCCCTACAAATAAATAGAAATGACGAAAGCAGTAATAAAATATTCATGGATCATTTGACTGCTAGAAATGATCTCAAACACAGCAACACAAAGCAGAGCTTGTGGTTATGCTGAGTCCAGTGCTGTCACCATACTGGACCTTCTGGGATCGGGAAAGGTCCACGAGGCGGGAATTTGGGAAAACTTGAATAAATTCTGACAATTTTCTTTTTTGGTGAACTATCCCTTTAACAGTATGGAAAAAGGAATACTTATTATACTTGTACTTTTACTTATCTTTATATAATTATAATTATAGTTGTTTATATATATATATATATATATATGAACAATAAGAGAAATACACTAGAGATAAAAATTAAACTCATTTTTCAGATACAGTAACAGTTTTATTAACATGTAGGCTATACATTTATTTAAAATCTTTTGGTTAACATTAATGACAGGTATTTTATTAGGAATGCTGTCCCTTTAAGACGGAAAGCATGCATGTAATACTGACACATTCAGTTTTTACCCACCTGTTTAAGTTCACTTAAGCCATAACTTACATAATTTACGTGAGATACTCACATTTGGACTACTGTGTGTGCATTTGAACACCAAGAACTGATCCTCAGTGTGAGGAGCCTGCGTGAGAGAGAGCACTTCTGGGCCTGTATTCACAAAACATTTTATCTTACCACTAAGAGTTCTCCTAAATAGCAGTAAAGGTTTTTAGCTAAAAGTTTTCTCTTAAAACCTATTAACAAAGCTGCTGAGACAAACTTTTACTAAGGAGTAGAGAGAAGTCTTAAGCTAAGAGTAAGGGCGGGGTTGACCTCGTTACTATGGATGATGTCAGCATGCTCACTAACCATGCACACAGTGATTGGCTGATAGGGGAGGGGTCTCTGTCAGACATTTATTCATAGAAATATTGTTGTAAATGTTGCCATATTCAAATAAAGTTTTAAAAACTTGGTAAAAAATGTTGCCACATTCAAATAAAGAATTTAAAATGCAGGCTAAGTGTCACTTATTAAACCAGTATATGTTCAAATGATTGACAGCCTTTTACATGTGTGCTTCTTATAATAAACAGCTGATGTGCATATAAACAGACTTTTTTTTTTTAAAGGGCTTTTTATGCTTTTAATGACACAGAATAGCGGAGAACTGACACAAAATCGTTGGATGAAGAGAGGGGGCGGGATCGGCAAAACACCTCGAAACGGGAATCAATCTCGAGTCGCCGTGCTGACGTAAAAAGCTTTTTTATTAACAGAATAGAATAATCATGACTGATAGTGAGATACGCAAACGGAAAACAAAACCAAACTGGACGCAAGAACAGCTGTTACTTCTTGCCCAACGTATTAATGAAAACAAGGATATAATCAAATGAAAATTTGGAGCTGGGATAACCTTCAAGACAAAAAAAAAAAAATTGTGTGGGAATATGTGTGCAAATAAATGCAGAGTGTTTCTAAAAAGTTTAAGTTCGGAGGCAGATTGCCAGCCACAGCAGTATTAGGATAGCTGAGATTTGATCTTAATGATTTAAGCCTGATTTAGGCTGATTTATACTCAACGCGTTCTTCTGCACCGCAAGCCTGTGCTGATTGCGTGCGCACATCACCAAATTCTGGGCCCATATTCCTAAAACATCTTAAGGATAAAAGTAGCCTATCTCATAACTTACCAATTTAGGAGAAGATCTTAAAAATAATGGGCGGTATTATGTCTGTTGCAGAACTTGCAGGGACGCAGTCACTTCACCAACAAATAGAAACAACCCAACAACGCCACAGATCAAGGTTTTGACAACCCTCGAATGGCAGCTCCTTATGAATGCAATAAATATTTTAATGAGGCTAAGGATTTTAATCTGCAATAGCATAACAAGGTTACATGAAAACATTGTGGTCAGCTGGAAAACAATGTCCGTTTACCTGTAGCAGTTGTTTGTTGCTTGTATTCTGCAATCTCTGACATTGCAAAGAATACAAGGCTTTCCACAGTCATCTTTGCTTCTGGACAAAAGTGGGAAAGCTGCATTTATTTGCACACATGTAATTTTCCACACATCTTTTTTAGTTTTTGAGGTTATCCCAACTACAATTATATAACGACTATTATATCCTTGTTTTCAGGAACAAGTTGGGCAAGAAGTAAGAGTTGTTCTTGCGCCCAGTTTGGTTTTCTTTTACGTTTACATGCCTTACTATCACCCCTGATTATTCTAGTCTGTTAATTAAAGGGCTGTTTAAATGCATATGTATCCGCTAACTGTATACGAGGAGTGCACATGTAAGAGGCTGAAGATATACATGTTTAATTAGTGACACTTAGCCTGCATTTTAAAATCTTTATTTGAATATGGCAACATTTATATTTTAAAACCTTTATTTGAATATGATATAATATTGCACATTACAGTATTATGTCTTACAGTATTACAGTATTACAGTCTATGAATAAATGTCTGAGAGAGACCCCTCCCCTATCAGCCAATCATTGTGTGCATAGTTAGTAAGCATGTCTACATCATTCATAGCAACGAGGTCAACCCCGCCCTTACTCTTAGCTTAGGACTTCTCTCTATTCCTTAGTAAAAGTTTGGCTTAGCAGCTTTGTGAATAGGTTTTAAGAGAAAACTTTAGCTAAAAAAAAGTTTAAAGTTTTAGCTAAAACCTTTTACTGCTATTTAGGAGAACTTTTAGTGGTAAGATAAAATGTTTTGTGGTTACAGGCTCTGATCATGTGTACATAATGTATTGACATTGAACTCGTTTTTAATATGATAGTTTTATTCTTACATGTACTATAGTAGTATGTTATTAGCTTCAAGATAAATAATGTCAGTGAATAAATACATAGATATGCATCATTTATTTGAAATCCCAAATAGTCTTGTGGTAGAATTTTCGTGAATACTTGCAAATCTTGCAAATCTCCTTTTCCTAATAAGGACGTGACGTGTGGCCAAGTATGGTGACCCATACTTGGAATTTGTGCTCTGCATTTAACCCATCCAAGTGCACACACACAGTAGTGAGAAGTGATCAAACACGCACACACACACCGTGAACACACACCCGGAGCAGTGGGCAGCCATATTGCTATTGCTGCGGCGCCCGGGGAGCAATCGGGGGATCGGTGCCTTGCTCAAGGGACTCACCTCAGTCGTGGTATTGAGGGCAGAGAGAGTGCTGGTTATTCACTTCCTCCACCCTCAATCCCTGCCGGATCTGGGACTCGAACCCGCAACCTTTCGATTGCAAGCCCGACTCCCCAACCATTAGGCCACGGCTGCCCGTGAGTTACAGTAAGTTAGGTTTTGGGTTCTAATCCGCCATCGCATGAATCGTCTTGTTAACGAAGAAGTGGCCTAAGTGTCGTCATACTTTTTATCAACAGATATTAGTTTTAGCTCGCCAACGTCTCGTCTTCATCACAGAAAAAATGTTCGTTAACGAATATTTTTCGTCGCCGTCTTCATTAACAGTCATAGATAAATTATAGGACATAATTAATTCACCTACGGAGTCCAAGAACTGACGGGTTACGGTAAAAGCCGCAAGAATGGCAAGACTACATTAAGAAAAAAGAAAGCTTAAATCAAGATATACTTACTTGGTTCTGTAATCATCCGAACGCGGTGCTCTTGTTTGTTCCCTCATGCATCGCTATACACAAATATGGCGCAAACTCTGCTGAATGACGTAGTATTTTTGGCTCATGCGCATTAAACAAAAGAGATTCGTGGTTACATTAATTATATTAATAGTTAATTTAAAAAAAGTTAATTAAAGTCAAATGTATTTGAATGCAAATTAATTGTGTTTAGATTTGTTAAACTTTTGCAATTAATGCAGTTAAATGTGTGTTTAAGTGACTTAAATCAACAATGATATTGAAAGTATTCTGTACATAGATGTGAAGTACAGTACTATTACATACAAATACAGCACTCTACATAAATGACACTGTATGTCAAATATTATGTAGAAAATTAAACTTTATTGGGTTCATAGCGCAGGAGCTGGTGATGAAAATTTCAACAATACGTTTTATTGGAGTATACTGTATGGTAAAAAAGTGTATTGAAGTTTACAAGAAAAATGCATTTCAAGTGCATTAATGCACATAGTATATATTATAGACTAAATACATTTAAAATACATTAACAAGTGTAATTTTGGAGAACACACTTAAGTTGAAATTAAAATAAATTATTTTACATGTGCTTTAGTATATTGATAAATATATCAAAATAAGTGTACTTATTTAAAACACA
Source organism: Cirrhinus mrigala (assembly GCA_036247105.1). Lineage (NCBI taxonomy): Eukaryota > Metazoa > Chordata > Actinopteri > Cypriniformes > Cyprinidae > Cirrhinus > Cirrhinus mrigala. Next base: position 1,176,325 of record JAMKFB010000399.1, read on the forward strand.
ATAAAATCATAATTATGTAAAATGTATGTTTAAGTAATACTTAATTATTATAAAGTGCATTTTTTAAAAGTGCACTTAAGTATGTTAAGATCTATTGTCATTAAAGTGCACTTTTTAAGTTCACTTAAGTGGCCTTTAATTTAAATTATATTATCTGCAAGTGCACTTTTTAAAAAGTATACTTTTAAGATTTGAAGTATACAAAAATTACACTAATACGATTAAGCAGACATCGTTTTCACAAGGGCTGTTCTGATCTAAGCTCAAATTGTCTGATTCGCTCTGATATCCTACAATATGCACTCAACTGCAATCATGTGGCTTGCTGTCAATGTTATAGACCTTCAAGGGTGTTACATTACTGTACATATTCTACACAAAAGATGTTCTTATTAACAACTGTTTAAATATTGGAGATGCCCTAGTAAAAAAAAAATATATACTAAAACGTATTTAAAAAGCATTTGTTTCATGCTAAGTATACTACAAATATATAGTATTTACATCATATGTACAAAATAAAAATACCCTGCAGTTGAACAGCATACTAAACTAGTATATTTAAAGTCTGCTAAATTGGAAAAACTAATTTTACTTAGTGCACTTTAATTGTGCAGAAGTAGTGCTGAAGTCCAACCAAAGATATACTTATGTTTGATTATGCTAAAGTGGAACTGCTGCAAGTATACTTTAGGTGCACTTTAAATAATATCAGTTTTTAAATGCAAAATATTTAAAGATCATCATCAACAGTGACATTAAAACATATTTTAGGCTTAATAATTAATAATAAGTTTTATGTTGGTATCGAGCAACATGTTAGTAAACATATGAATAAACCTGAACTATACTTACTATATTAAATATATTACATTTTAATAAATAAATTTTATTTAGCTGAACACTGTCTAACACAGTTCACTTCTGCATTGAAAAATACAGTGGATATAAGTACATAATATACAGAATATGTCTTCTGAACTTTGTTTTCTCAGATAAACATAAAGATATTTCAGAAAAATTCATGCCTGTATGACAGTTGGTCAGAAGCAATGGTTAATAATTTTTAAAAAATGTAAATTATTATTGTTTTTCTTACCTACTGTCATGAATCAGGCCTCTGTGGCTCCCTCCGATCACCACCAGAGGGCACACTCTCCCCAGTACTAACCAATTTGGACTACATTTCCCATATACTCCGTTGCTGGGCCTGATCACCTGCACAGGTGTCACCCACCAGCCAGCTTTCATAAATTGCTTCTGGACTCTCACTCTCTGCAAAGTCTTGTTTTCTACTGCTATGTTTCTGAGTGTTTACCTTATTTTGTGGATTTTCTGTGTTTAACCTGAACTGTTTGATACCGCTGATTCTCTGCCACCTGCCCTTGGACCTATTGCTTTGTTGTATGGACTATTGTTTAATCTGCCCGACTATCGCCCGCCCACAGTTACTCTTTTGGATTATCTCTGTTGTACCTAACACTGTTTCTGATCCCTGCCTGTGTGACATTGAGTTTGTTTTAATAAAGCTGCAAATGGATCCGCATGCCTCTGACCCTTCGTTACACCTACTGTTTCACTTCAGAAGACATTGCTTTATCCAGTGGGGTTGTATGGATTACAGTCACAGTGTGTGTGTGTGTGTGGTTTTTGAAGCATTAACTTCTCTTAACTGTTATAGCTGGCATCTTCTCTCATCAAAACAGTACAGCATAGCAGCAGGTAAAATCAGATAAAATCTCCCAACTTTACAACTAATGAAATAGGAAGTGCTTATAGATTCTCAGCATCACAAGTGTGTGTAGAGCTCTTCATTACTGTGTCAAATGGGACACACTTGTAGTATTGTAAACAGGCAAGTGTTTACAGTGCTTTTTTACTTTTGTCAGTACTTTGCATTTTAAAATTAACTTCTAAATATCTGTTCAGTAGTGTCTAACAGGTGACAGTTTAATAATTTGTGCTGCTTACAATTACGTGATAAAAAGCAGTTGCAAATGTTGTACAAAATAAACATACTCATCTTTGCATCAATACAATAAGCAACACTTGTGTTTTACTACCAAATTGTAATGTAATATCTAATTATTTTTAATGTTTAGTGGAAAAGGTTTCTGCGACCTCTCATGAGATCTTATTTCCTGTTGCGTGTATGCGCTCTCAAGTGTCCAGGTATCAATAGTCTTTCAATTCAGTCTTTCAAAAAGAAAAGGATAAATGAGATATATGCAGATATACAACATGTAAACAAAGCAGTGCTTGAATATCAGTTATATTGATAACTTTATTTCATGCAGTTCATGTTGTTATGACAATAATTGTTAATTGGAATGCTGAGATAAGATAATGTTAGACTAGGTAACTTAAAATTAGACCAGCTTTCTGCCGGTGCCATTTTGAATTGCTTGTTTTCATCACTTTCACTTTAATTCTCAGGCAATGACTTTCTCTCTAAACTGAGGATCCAATCAGAGATCTCACTCTCACCGACGACCCTGAACATGTTGAATTGTGCAAACTGCTACCAACATGAGTTAGCGGGATGTGGTGTTTCCTGGTCTTTACAAAGCAGATTTCAGTTTACCCAAAAATGAAAATTCGCCCATGATTTACTTGCCCTAAAGGCATCCTAGGTAAACATGACTTTTAGACAAATCCAATGAGAGTTTTATTTAAAAAAATGTCCTGGCTCTTGCAAGCTTTATAATGGCGGTAAATGGGTGTTTACATTTTTTATTAATTGTCCAAAAGAAATCCAGTAAAGTGAATTCATCCATCATAAAAAGTGGTTCAGAGGGGTAAATATAGGCCTCCGGATGCAAATAAATGCATTTTTGTAACAAACATATTCATATTTAAAACTTTATAAACAGTAATCTCTAGCTTCTGCTAACTGCCATAGGCGTGTTCAAAATAGAACACTGTTACACACAGAAGTGCAGATGAGAGAGAAAAACAAAACAAAACACCAGTCACAAATCGAGTACAAAATGAGAATTTGTAAAGAAAAATGTCAGAGAATTTTGATATAAGCCAAGAGGAGACTGGTTTTCCTTTGCTAAACTAAGAGAAAACCTTAAAAATACAGTCTTCTAGATGCATATGTGACCCTCTCTGTAAAATCCTGGCTTAAGTCTCAAAATCTAATTTTGAGATAACAAACATCAAAGTTTGATTTCATCCATTGACAGTCTTACTCAGTCAATATTAAAGATATCAAGATTACATTTTGACGTAATGTTCTTCGCCTTATGAAGGATGATTTCATGTAGAAGAGAGTAAATCGCAAAAAAAATGACTCATAGCCAGGATCAACTAATTGTATTCATGTTTTTCCCCGCTAAGTTGAAATGTGCAATGTAAAGTGATCTTAAGGTATAGAAAGGCACTATAATATATAAATAAATCATCTTCTTCTTAAGCATAGAGGTTTTAGGTCAAATTAATAAAATCTCTGTCATATGGATTTAACAGAAGGAAATTAATGATCATCCAAATGGTGAAATTTCATCTGGTCTAGAGGAAATAGAGTTATAAATACTTAAATTAAAAACGATCTCCTGAGGTTGGTGGATATAATTTTCTGAAACTTCAGCATTAAAAAATGCAGTTTCAGGCCCTATTTAGTGAGTGTCCAGTAAGAGTGAACCTATTGTAAAACATTTTCCTCATGTTCAACAGCAGTCAGTGAAGAACGATGGCGTCTGTTAAACGAAAGCTTTGTGACACACTAGATGATCTGGAAAAAAAAGAATTGAAGAGATTTAAGAGCTACTTAAGAGAAGATGGACCTATTCCAGTTTCTGTACTGGAGAAAGCAGATGCAACTGACACAGTAGATCAGATGCTGGATCGTTTAGGACCAGAAAGAGCTGTGAAGATCACGTTACATATCCTGAAACAGATGAACCAGAACCATCTTGCTGAACAGTTAGAGAACAAACACACCAAAGGTAATAAAGAAAAAAATATTGTAATGTCAAACATGAAATGTAAAGAAAAGTGATAAATCTTTTCATCTCTCTTCCAGTCAAGATAATGAGCTGTGCTCAGACTGAAGTCAGAGTTGATCTAAATACTGAAACAGGTGCAAAAATAAATGCTACAACAGTAAAAACATGTTGGGTTAATTCTAGATTCTGCACAAAGTTTACTTTATAAATCACATTAGCATTACATTATGTTTATATACTGCTATATATACATACTATGTTTATATATATATGTGTAGTCATGGCATTATAAGAGACACTCAGAGCTGTAATCTTGGCAAATGGAGGTTTTTCAAAACTATTGAATAAATGGGTGTCAATAATTGTGGCCATGTGGATTTGAGAAAAAACATTTATTTTATGAGATTTACCCCCATTTTCAATTGTTTTAGAGGTCAGATTTTTTTATATAACAGATCAAATAGACTAATGATGCAGATTATGATGCAGATTTTTTGTTTATATTTACCAAGGCCATAACTGTATATACAAATTCAAATGGGAAAGAATTTCCTAAATTAAATGCCTCATTTTTGTATTAAATTCAACAGAAACTTAAGTATACCTGTTTTTCTTTTTAATCATGTTTTTGTTCAATTTTATCAGACTATTTAACAGAGGATTGGATGCTGCAAAACTTCTTGAAAACTCACAAAAACAACATGAAGAAAGCAAAATATATTTTTGAGGGCAACAAACAAAAAGACACAGATCTCAAGGCTGTTTACACAGAACTGATCATCACAGAGGGAGATATGAAAGATGTTAATCATGAACATGAGATTCTGAAGATTGATGATGCTTTCAAGAACAAAAAAACACAGGACAAACCAATCAAATGTAATGATATATTTACTGAACTGAGTGAAAATAGTGAGAAAAAGATTGTGCTGACCAAGGGAGTCGCTGGCATTGGAAAAACTGTCTCTGTGCATAAGTTCATCCTGGACTGGGCAGAAGGAGAAGCCAATCAGGACATAGACTGTGTGTTCCTGCTTTCATTCCGAGAGATTAACTTAATGACAAATGAAGATTTCAGTCTCCATGAGCTTCTGCTGGAATTTTATCCTGAACTGAAGAACCTAGAGAAATCAAAGTTCTATGAGGAGCGTAATCTTGTGTTTATATTTGATGGACTTGATGAGAGTCGTCTGCCTCTAAATTTTAATACTAGGTCTCTGAACACTGTTGAAAAAAGAGCATCTGTAGATGTGCTGTTTACAAGTCTGGTCAAAGGTAAGCTGCTTCCATCAGCTCTTGTGTGGGTGACATCACGACCAGCAGCAGCCAATCAGATCCCTCCTGAGTACGTAGGTTTATTTACAGAGGTGCGAGGATTCACTGACCAACAGAAGGAGCAGTACTTCAGAAAGAGAATCAAAGATGAGACTCAGGCCTCCAGAATCATCTCACACATTAAGACGTCTCGTAGTCTCTACATCATGTGCCACATTCCTGTGTTCTGCTGGATCACGGCCACAGTACTTCAAAATATTCTCATCAAAAACAGTGAAGAGAACATTAGCACAACACTTACTGAAATGTATATTCACTTCCTGCTGATACAGATGAATATGAAGAGCCAGAAATATGATGAAAATGCAGAAAGACAACGCACAAAGCTCTTACATTTAAATAAAGAAATGATTTTAAAGCTAGCCAAACTAGCATTTGAACAGCTGAAGCAGGAAAACATTGTATTTTATGAAAAAGATCTGGAAGAATGTGGTATTAATGTGAGTAAAGACATTGAGTTCACAGGAATGATCGCTGAGATCTTTAAGATGGAATATGGACTTTATGAGATGAAGGTCTTCTGCTTTGTGCATCTGAGTGTTCAAGAGTTTCTCGCTGCAGTGCATGTGTTCGTCTGCTACCTGAACAAAAACATGCAGGAGCTTCAGTTTTTCTATGACAAGCCAGAAGAAGATATCACATTGCAGGAGTTACTGCAGAAAGCTGTTGATAAAGCCATGAAGAGTAAGAGAGGACATCTGGACCTGTTCCTGCGCTTTCTGATGGGCATTTCACTGGAATCCAGTCAAAACCTGCTCACAGGCCTGATCACACGCACTGAAGACACCACAGAGAGCATCACAAAAACAACTGAATACATTAAAGAAAAACAAAACAGGAAAATATCAGATGAAGCTTCAGTCAACCTATTTTACTGCTTACTTGAGCTCAAAGATCATTCATTATATGAGGAAATTCAAAGTTACCTCAGTTCAGATGAACATCCAGGAAGAAAACTCTCATCTTCAATGTGCACAGTGCTGACATATGTACTGCTCATGTCAGAGAAGGTGCTGGATGAGTTCAACCCAAAGAGGTTCACGTCACCGTCAAACTACGAGAGACTCATCCCAGCTGTGAGATGCTGCAGAAAAGCGCTGTGAGTAATTGCACTCACTGATGTTTAATTTAAGCTTTTGTTCTACATTACTAAACAACTGAATGTAAACATATTGTGAGAAATATTGTTTTGTGAAGCTGATTTATGATGGACTGAAGAATTCACACTGTCGACTGAACATATTAAGGTTTGACATTCACTTTTACTGAATCAGTATGTTCAAATATGTGGATAAATAAGTGTCTCATAACTATAGCTAGCATAATATTTCCCTTGTCTATATTGTAGTATGATTGTATCGGTGGCATTTTCTCCAAGAACACAAGACAGGCAATGCCTACTCAAAAAACCTGATGAGAAAACAGTCAGTGTTCCCAACCATCCTGGAAAACCTGGATTTTTGTAATGCAGTGTCCCAGTTATGAGATTGAAATAATACCTAAACTTCCTTAATGACTTCTTTTAACAGTTCAAAAAACCTTTTCATGTTAATTTAAAAACATGTTCTCTTCCTTATGGATTTATTTATTACACTAGCTTTATTTTCACTTCATGAGTAAAATCCTCAGCTCTAAGGATCATATTATTCTTGGTTCTTGCCTCATATGTTTAGGACAGATTTAGTGTGTTGATAACTTGACAACCACTGTGATTGGATCATTGAGTCAGTGAGTTGAACTGGATCAGTTTGATTCATGAACAATTTGCTGCGGTGTTGAGCACAAATGCACAGGTGAATTATGAGCTTAACCCTTAGGATTTCACCCTGAGGCATTTTTCAGGCTTTGTAGGTGTTGGGACATTTGTGTTTACTTAAGTTACTTATGACATTTTAATGGATAAAGTGGTAACATTTGATAAAAAGTATACAGTAAAAAAGCATTTACAAATTATTTGCAAACTGTAGTTATTCAATCGTTCATAACCTGTTGTTAATATATGAATAGACTATATACAAACAGTGAGGTCTTTATTCATTGTCAGTGTAATTAAGACATTTTTATTATTATTATTAATTTTTATCATTTAATTTATTGTTTTATTGTTTTAACCTTTATTGGTCATTAATTGCATTAGTAGTAAGAGTTTCTTAAAATGTACAAATACATTAAGACTTTCCCCACATTTAAACATAACTACTTGAAAAATTAAATGCTGTCAAAATGAAATTCATACAAATACTTACTAGATCACGTTGTTAAAATACATCAGTTAGGATTAGGAGTAGGTTTAAAGTTAGGGTTAGCGGCAAATGGATATACAGTTTATATTAGGGGTGTAACGGTACCGCCTCATTGTTTCAACGTTTCAACGTTGGAAGACAACTGAAGTACAAAGCCTATAATTTACATTCTAAATAATAGTTTAGCATTTGGGTACATCACAAATATGGAAATATTTTGAAATATTTGGGTTTGTGCCGAATTACTTAGGTAGGATACATGAGCACAAAGCTCTATTTCGCAGTTGAATACGCAAGTTTTTAAAGTAATGTTATACTCCTTTGTCAGTGAGATACGTGTTCAGAATCAGCACATGGTCACTGTCTAGTGGGATTTGTTTTTAAATGCACAACTCAGGGCATTCGCTGTTCTTCTGCTGGTGGTTATCAAACAGCGATGCATTAGTTTGGGCGCCCCCTTCTAGATTGAGGGTGAATTGCCTGTATTCATTGTAAGGCCTTATGCACCGAACCAAGATGTCCGTGCCGTGACGGTTCGGTACGAATACATGTATCATTACACCACTAGTTTATATGGTATAATTAATACAGTATACTATGGAAGGTCCCTATAAAACATGGAAACCCAATGTGTGTAGGTGTGCTTAATGTATTTGTAAACATCTTAAGGATCACTGAATTTTAGTGCAATTAATGTCCAATAAAAGGTGGTTTAAAGCACTTAATTTATGACATTTTCAGATTTTCTGTAACCCAATCTAAAGTGAGAACAATCTGCAGTTAATAAATTGTCAACAAAGTATTATATATAACAATAAATGAACTCACTATTTGTATATAGTCTACTAATGTATTAACTACAGTTTAGAAACTACTGATGAACTATAATATTTTTGAAGTGATATAGAAGTGCTTTGGTATTGTGTTTGTATTATGAAGTGTTATTCAGTACAACCATGCACTCCAGATTATAAACTACATAACCTAATCTAATAAATTCATATTAATATGACTTTTTGTTTTGTTCTCTTCACAGGCTGTGTGGGTGTCATCTCACTGCTCAGTCCTGTGAGAGTTTGTCATCAGTTTTACAATCATCAAACTCTGTCCTAAGAGAGCTGGATCTGAGTAACAATGACCTGAAGGATTCTGGAGTGAAGCTTCTTTCTGAAGGATTGAAAAGTCCAAATTGTCAGCTGGAAATACTGAGGTAACTGGTTTTCCATAAAATAAAGAACAAAATGCTACCACAATAAATGGCCATTGAATTTTGTCAACAAATATTTAATCTGCTCTCAACGCAATGCCAGAACAAGAGACAAAAACATTCCCAGATAGCAGCCAGATGTAGGCCACTTAAAGGGGTCATCGGATGCCCATTTTCCACAAGTTGATATGATTGTTTAGGGTCTTAAAGAAAAGTCTATAAAATACTTTGGTTAAAAATTCTCAATGGTAGTGTAAAACAACACCCTTTTTACCATGCCAAAATCAGCTCTGCAAAAACCATCCTGTTCTGGTTGAGGCTGCTTTAAATGTTAATGAGCTCTGCTCACCCCGCCCCTCACTTCTCTCTGTGGAGTGATGAGCCTGTTTACTTTATCCGTGTTTAGTCGCTAAACTTGCTAACTAGCACATTATTAGGAAAGGTGATCGCAAAGATTAATTAAAAAAAACCCTAATACTCACTTCTGCTGTAAGTGAAGCTGGATGACGAATGATTTGTGCGAACATAGACAGATATATGTAGATCAGGAGGCACATTCCCTTCACAAACACTATTTTCATTATTACATCCAGCAACACAACACCTCATTCGCTCAGTGAGAATCATTCTTGTCTAACTTGCATCCCTGCTTCGGCATCGAAACAGTGGAGGTCAGACTGTTACAGCTGATCTGAGGTAAGATGCTCATGTCAATCAACTATCGTGGAAGCGGCCTCTGTCGGTGTGAAAAAGGGAATGTTATTTTTACAAATTAATTAAAAAACACTGCATGGATTTTTATCATTATAGGGTAGATGTGTACATACACTGCCAACACATATTAATGTTAAAACAACATGAAAAAGTGAACTTAGCATCCGATGACCCTTTTAAGGCAACGATATGACGATGCTGGCCTTCTTATGGCCCAGACAAAATGGATGTAACCCTGAAGTCGTCCACATGTAAAATAGCAGAAATAACCCAAATGTATTAAATCACTTGTGGGCCTTTTTAGGGCAAATATGCGGTGTTCACTGTAATGTGTAATCTGAATTTGATAATTTAATGGTTAATTGAAATGTAACTTTGAAATTGTAAATATGGCCTAAATATTTTAATAAAATTTGACTACTTTCAGTAGGATGCAACTAGGGATGTCGCAATTCTCAATATAATATTGAACCGTTCGGTACGACCTCCACGGTTCAATATGCGCTTGTGAATTGCGGTTTTTTCGGTTTTGCATTTAAATATCTTCCTTGTTTTATTTCTCTCAGAATTTGCTGTATGTGCGCCAGCGATTTCACGTGCTGAAATGAGGAAACGCTTCCCCGATTATATTTGAAAAAGCAACACGCGCAGAGCATCTTCCCTTCTAACGAAATGCAATGATATGCCTTTCTAAACCTGTTGTCCAACCAGAGTTATAAAAACAAAACATTAGAACTTTTTAATTTTCAACATCAGTCGAGTGTTTGAAATAATTTCCTTATGTGATCCGATGTGAATTCTTATCACAGAATGAGGCAGACGATAAATTCTATGCTCATATTCTATGTATGTCGATTAGCAATGGCTTTTGAAAATACACGAGATGGCTTGAAGAACACAGATAAACCATATATTATTGTAGACGAATGTTTATTGTCCTTACATTTCATCATTCAAAATGTCTAAGGTTATATCTTTTTATCCAGTCACAGACTCACAGCATTAGCGATGCCTTTATCCACATTAGAGAAGCTGGAACAGAAGGTAATCAGTGCTACTTCTTTGACGCATATGTGGATTTACTGCACGAGGGCGCCATCTAGCGTCCGGTATGAATGAAACCCATTCTATTTTGCTTAAAAATCAAAAAAATAAAACCTCTCTCAAAAGAAAAATAAGCAGATATATGCTAAACCATGTTTTTTTCAATGTATAGAGGTTTAAGGGAGTATTTTGTTAATTTGCTGCAAAAAAAAAAAACAAACAAAAAAAAAAACACTGAAGTGGCAAGATATCAGAACCAAACCGAACCGAAAACCGTGGCTAAAAACCGAGATACGTATTGAACCATGGACTAACTGTATTGTTGCATCCCTAGATGCAACACAGTTAACTAATGCAGGCTGATTTGGATATGAGTCTTAAGAAGGCTACATGACCAGCAATTTTTTTAAGCATGCTTTTAATGGCAGTTTTTTATATATATGTACTGTGAGGCATAAAAACAGAAGTGCACTATAATGATAGATCTTACAGACTTACTGTGTAGGTAGAGTCTGGGTGAGAAGTATTTGGGTTCGAACTTGTAAAGAACTGTTTTTAAAGTAAGAAACATTTGAATTGCTGCATGTGCAAAACTTTGGTCTGGATGATTTTACCAACTTATTTGAACATTTAGGGAGGACATTTTTAAATTTCCCTTCATAATATGTTGAGTGTTTTGATGCATAATTCACTTAAGGCTTAGTGTGACCCTGATAATATATATTTATGCTTTATTTGTTTCATTATTGCTAAAATGTGGCTGTGCAGTGGCCTGCTTGTGGATCACTGCCAAAACGCCACTATTCCATGCAGCATGTGGACCAATCAACTGTGGCCCACATTAGGGCCAGTTTTGGTTTATTTGGCTGGCTTACATGCACCAATGCTAAGGGTTACTTGACGCCCAAATCTGGCACACAGGACCGGACAGCCTAAATGCTATTAAGTGTTTAGATCTGGGCCTGAATTAAAATCAGTGTTGCCTAGATTTTTTTTCATGGCTGACACTGGGCCTTCTTTTGGCTTGAGGCCCAAATCTGGCAAACAGGACCGGACCGCCCAAGTGCCATCATTCCATGCAGTATGTAGGCCAGATGAAAATGTCAGGTGTGGGCCTGATCTGGGCCTCAGGAAATTTGCTATCTGGGTTTGCAGGCATTTTTTTTCATGTTTATACAGTTGTCTGTCTGTAGATATGGATTGTATTAAGAATACAAATGATTATAAATAAAATACTGTGCAATAAGTTCGGACATAGCACAGTGCTCAGTAAATGCACAGCTAAACAGATGTGTTTTGAGTCTAGATTTAAATATGGCTACTGATTTAGCACATCTAATCTCTTCTGGAAGCTGGATCCAACTGCTGGTGGCATAATAGCTACAAACAGATTCCCCTTGTTTGGATTGAACCCTTGGAATTTCTAATTTACTTGATCCTAATGGTCTGAGTGGTCATACATTCAGTGAGCATATCTGCAATGTATTTAGGTCCTATGCCATTTAGTGATTTATAAATGAGTAATAATACTTTAAAATTAATCCTAAATGTAACTGGAAGGCAGTGTAGGGACCTGAGGACTGGTGTAATATGTCAGATTTTCTGGTTCTAGTCAGAATTCTGGCAGCAGTGTTCTGAATGAGCTGCAGCTGTCTAATGGTCTTCTTGGAAAGGCCAGTGAAGAGACCATTACAGTAATCCACCCTGCTGGTGATGATGGCTCTCCATGTTTTGACTGGAAACATCTAATTCTTGCGGTGTTTTTGAGATGATAGTATGCTGATTTAGTTACTGCTTTGACATGACTACTGAAATGAAGGTCTGGCTCCAGAATCACACCAAGATTCTTAGGTGTGATTTTAGAGTCAAGGTATGCATTCACCTTGAGAACTTCATCTTTGTTTCCAAATGCAGTCATCCTTGTTTAACTGAAGAACATTTTGGCACATCCAACTGTTAATTTCATCAATGCATTGGCAGAGGGAGTGAGTGGGGCTGTAGTCATTTGGCGATAAGGCTAGGTAAACCTGGTAGTCATCTGCAGATGTGGCCCAATTATATTAAAATTAAATAAAACTGGTTAGGCAATTGGTTCCTTATTATTATTTGACTTAGTGGGAGCATATACAGGTTGAACAGGAGTGGTGCAAGAATTGAGCCTTGTACGACTCTGCATGTCATGAACGTCTATTTAGACTTATGCTCTCCTATACTGAAAGATATTTGCTATGAGATTGAAATAGCAAAATGGTCTGAAACAATTATTATTATTAAACAATTATTATTATTTATATTTTAGCATTTTCAAGAACAACTTCTGAGGAGGAGGAGCACTATCTAGAGGCTGTGTGCAAAACACAGGTCTCAAGTCTAAAACGGGTTTAAGTCGAAAAGGGGGTGGAGTGGGTATAATAGGGTGTGTAACGAGAGAAGAAGAAGAAGAATGGAACAGGTAGAGATGAGCAGAGAGGTGGATATAAAAAAAGAGGAGAGGAGAAGGAGAGGGAGAAGAGATGAGTGGAGAGAACATTGGTGTAGTGGAAAGAGCAAGAGGAGAAACTAAGAATACGTGGACAGAGAAGAAGTGTAGAGTGAGGTGGAATGATAGGTAGAAGGTAAAGGCAAATTTCAAATGAAATCAGTTACTCTAATAGACAATGTAAGAAATCATGATCTCTTCTTTATAGAAGCTGGGGAGCAGATCAAGTCTTTAGAAGAGTCTTTGAAAAAGAGTTTGTCAAAACAATTTTATATTTATAAATATTGTGCTATGATTTTTGTAGTCTTCCTGGGACAACTTCAAATTTACATATAAATGTCCAAATATTATTCATAATTGAAGTTTGAGAACATTCAGAGAACACCAGGGTTGCCACGGGTCCTTGAAAGTTTGTGAATCTGAAAAAAAATGTCAAGGCCCTGGAAAGTTTTTGAAAATAAACATACATAGATACATGTCCTTCAAAGGACTTGAATTTATTTTGTATGTTTTTTGGAAAAGAAATCCATATTATTCCCTCTGGTCCACTAACATGTTAGTTCTCCAACACTTTGTGGCCTATGCATAATAGCTTGCTTGATTTGCATTAGTTATGCATATTTACACATTATATTAAGTGTTTTTACCACGTGAGGTACTTTGTTTTGTACGTTGCCATGATGTTTATGAACGCACAAAACTACTATGATGGTACCCCAACGCTTCCGTGAAACATTGAAGTTTGAATAAAATTGCATAGTAGTGTTTGACACGTGAAAACTGTAACAATGTATCTTACAAGGTAACACGATGTAACCTTGCTCTCACTTGAAATGTGTCCCTACATTAAGTCCTTGAATTTGAGGGTATTGGACCTGGAAAGTCCTTGAAAGGTCCTTGAATTTAAAGTTAACCAAGGTGAGGAAACCCTGGGTGAACAATCAAGATTATTTTGAATGGAACAAGAGCATTGTTAATATGGTGGTCCAGAACAACATCATCAGTCACAAAGGAAAAGACCTGTGGAGATGATGAGAGGAGCTTGTCAAGCATGGATTCAACCTTCTCACATTTTTTGTTTCCTCTATGATGTAAACACAGCATGTTGTGTAAATAAAATGCAATGAAGATGAAATTCTCTTCCAGTTGTAAATGAAAGGCAGGATCAATAATTCAGTGTAATTCATGTACAACAGCAAACAAACACACATGCGCACACACACACAGATAAATGTATATATATGTATGTGTATGTATATACATCAATCAGGCATAACATTATGACCACCTTTCTAATGTTGTGTTGGTCCTCCTTTTGACCAAGGTGTTAGCAGCAAAAATAATGATATTTAGCACTTTACCTTTGTATTTAAAGGGAAGATATATAATGTTCAATGATTTGGGGGAATATTTGTTTCTTCCTGATAATGTTAAATGAGCACAAAATTATCTTTTTTTGGGACCAGTTGTTTTTATGGAATAATCAGTTCAATATAAAAAGGAATAATAACCACACTAACGTGATGTGGACTGTTGTTGTATGTTTTTGTAGGTTGTCTGGCTGTATGGTGACAGAGAAAGGCTGTAATTATGTGTCTTCAGCTCTGAGTTCAAACCCCTCACACCTGAGAGAGCTGGATCTGAGCTACAATCACCCAGGAGATTCAGGAGTCAAGCTGCTTTCTGAAAAACTGGAGGATCCAGACTGCAAACTGGACAAACTCAAGTATGTCAAGCAGGAGGAGTTTTGGGGTTTTATTGTTTAAACATTTCATTGTTTCTTTATATCTATACGAGTCTAGGAGTTTCTAGAGGATGCAACAATCTAAAAAAATTTAATATCACTAGTCTGAGTAGTAAAATCTAAAATAAACTGTTCAGACAAAACAAAGAAACAAACAAACAACCAAAAAAAAAATATTACTTTAACTCCCTAACTTGCCTCAGAACAGGAGCAGACAGTGAAAATACAATAAAAATGGCAGGAACCTTCCTACAGCTTTCATTAAAGGTAGAAACAAACATATTCAAAATGGTAATTTATGTTGCACACATTAACAATTTGTAAATAAAGGAACAAAAAGCCCTAACTTTGAATATTACAAGTTACATGTTGGTGTCACTATTACAGTAAATTTGTTGACATTACCTCAGATTAAAGAAAAAAAAAAAACTCACACTCAACCATAAGAATACACAACAGTTTCAACAAAAAAGTTGGGCAGGACACAGACAGCACTCTGGAGAATGTTTCTTAGCTTTTGTGATCAGCTTCCTGGAGCCAAAGAGGAAAACACAGAGAAAAAACACAGGGAACACAAATGACAGTATACCACAAAATAAGACAAGTCAAGTCACCTTCATTTCTACAGTGCTTTATACAATTCAGTTCAATACCAGTCTCAATGTTGCAGGATGTGATTCAGAGCAGCTCTTCAGTTCAAGGAACCAAAACTCCGTCAGGTGACAGAAATGGAGAAAAAACCTTTCCATCTTAGTTCTCTTCTGACTTAAGTGAATAAAGAAAGTAGAGCTGCTGTTTAACTAGTAGTACAGGGTGGGCCATTTATATGGATACACCTTAATAAAATGGGAATGGTTGGTGATATTAACGTCCTGTTTGTGGCACATTATAAGTGGTCAGAAACTTGTAAATAACTCATGAAAGAATAAAGTTACGTTAAAACCAAGCACACCATTGTTTTTCTTGTGAAATTCCCAATAAGTTTGATGTGTGATGTATCCATATAAATGGCCCACCCTGTAGATGACTGAATACCAGAGACCTTATTATCAATAAGGGCAGATCTTGATCTCTTTGTGTCTTCATCTCTTTAGACCAAGCAGAACAGTACGATACAGTACGGTACAGCACATGCATGTCAGGATACTGTACTCAGTGGAAACACAGACTGAAGTCATGACAACACATTATTATAATGGAGAGATCATTTTATATTAGTTACAATTATATTGCAAACATAAAACAAGTTAAAACTCCTTGTCTGATAATCTTCATAATCACCAAATCTAGTGTTAGAATCACATGCTAGCTGATTTCTAACTGTAAAAAGAGCTGCAAGAGATTACAAGATACACAAACAAATCAAAATTAAGCAGCGATATAACTTATCTTTCATTTAATAGTCACTTCAAACAGGTCCACATCATTGATGTCTTCTCTTACACATGCTGAGTTTCTGTCCTGTCCAACAGGAACAGTGGGTGGGGCGCGAGGACTGGAATTTAGAAACACTGGATTAGACCATACAGATTATAGTATAAACAGGGTTTTCAAAATAAAATAATATAAAAACACTAAATAAGAATTTGATTTTAAATAACTATCTATGATATAAGCCTACGAGTTAACTGTATAATTAGGTTTACATTAATAGTAAGTTAGCTAAGGAGTAGTGTTTCACTATCAAACATGCTGATAAAAGCTTTCAAGTTATTTTCATACTTTATTATGTGATGTTTGAATAATACGTTCAACTGCAGGATTATTATATATTTATATATTTCACCCACAATTGATAATTTACAAAAAATAATGTTTGCACTGCCAGCAGCAATCACTCTGCAGCTCTTGCCTGGTCACCCACTGAAGCTAAACAGGGTTGAGCCTGGTCAGTACCTGGATGGGAGACCTCTTAAGAATTAATAATTAAAAAAAAAAATAACACTAATAATTAAAAGTTATATATTATTTTTGCTATCATAATGCTAGCATGTATTAAAGGTAACATGAAAATAAGACTCTTTCCGTTTTTTAAGAGCTATAATGGTGCATCTACCAACCCAGAAAACGTGAAAAAGGACAACCCAGTAACTCTGCAAGCTTGTGAAAAAAAACGAGCATCAGATTTCGCTCTCCCCGTGACTTAGAAAGGGGTCTTATTATAATATTACCTCCCTTTAATCTGCATGTTTCCACCCACGGCACTGCCATTGTTTTTTTCCCAGCCTCAGAGGAGACAAGAGAGCAGTGGATTTATTAATTTATTTATTGTATATTACGCTGCTGCCATACAGATCAAAACATGCAATTTCTTTCCTAGCTGTTTGCCTTCATAGACATTACTAAATGTTTTTGTAACCAGGGCTTGATATTAACACCCGCCAACCCACCAAATGCAGGTGGATTTCAGCGGGGACGGGTAAAGCAGTCACTCCCACTAGACACTTTGGCAGGTTGAATTTTATAACAGAGCTCGACATTAATGCTTGTCTGGGACAAGTGGATTTTTTGAAGGGGCACGTGAAAGAGAATTTTGCTTTCCCAACTGGACACCTAATGTGATCAAAACATCTAATCAGGGAAGCACTGACATTTTGGAGAGAATGATTCTGATTTTATTACCTTTGGTGTAAACGGCAATTGATAATGAATAATGTATTAACAGTAACAAGGCCACGCCAGTTGAGGATCACACAGCCTGTCTGTGTGTGAGACAATCTCTTGGAGAAATCAACACAAATGAACAAAAGGAAAGGAAAGGACATGATGTGAGGCCAAGTATGGTGACCCATACTCAGAATTTGTGCTCTGCATTTAACCCATCCAAGTGCACACACACAGTAGTGAGTAGTGAACAAACGCACACACACACACCGTGAACACACACAGCAGTGGGCAGCCATATTGCTATCGCTGCGGCGCCTGGGGAGCAGTTGGGGGAACGGTGCCTTGCTCAAGGGACTCACCTCAGTCATGGTATTGAGGGTGGAGAGAGTGCTGGTTATCCACTCCCTTCACAGGGTTTCCGCGGGTCTTAAAAAAGTCTTAAGAAGTCTTAAATCACTTTCCCGTGAATTAAGGCCTTGAAAAGGTCTTAAGTCGGAGCAGAAAGTCTTCAATTCATATGATCATGGCATTAATTTTCGTGAGGGATTGTTTCCTCGTGTGTTTCATTTTAAAATGAAGCGAAAGTGTAATTTCTGTGCTACGTGGTTTAGGTCGCTTAATATTCATTAAACAATACGCGGTAGATGGCGCTATGAGCTGCTTCATCTGTCAGTCACACTGTCATTTTAATTTTTTTCTAGTAATAAAAATCCTTTAGTTTAGTTAGTGAACAGACAATATAATTAATACTGAACACGGCTGTTCAATGCAGTGTGCCGAACGACAGTCGCATCACAGATCAGATTTTATTTATCACGTAGAGTGAGTCGAGCTGACTGACAAGAAGAGAGAGGTCAGAAAGACAAGACTATAGCGGAAGAGTTTCAAAACGAAATGCAAAAGCGCCTGTTTTAAAAATATTTTGGATTTTGAAAAGCCTTTTCACTTATGCCATTTATCTAAGGTGATAGTGGAAGTTTCATATTTATTTGGTTCCACCGTGTTTATTGATTTTTATTTATTTAAACTGTATGTGTTTTTTTTTTTATTTATTTATATTAAGCGTGCAAGGTGTATGCCGTGCTTCCAAGCTTTCTTATTCATTTTGCTATAAACGTTCTACGTTTATTTATTTGGTTACACAGTGTTTTTCATTTTTGTATACCTATTTAAACTTTGTGTAAATTTATTATTTTATATTAGGCATATAACATGGTATATACATCGTTTTGTTAATAAAAGTTCGTTACGTTATGTTAATGCCGCTAATTTAAAAGTGAAAGTAAAATGGGCAGTTGCTCAAAAACAAACAAAAAAAAACTTCCGTTCTTTGTAATATTAAGATAGACATAGACATATACATATATGTACACACATACAGTAGGCTAAGCACACGTAACGCGCCACTCCTCCCGCATTCGCGCCCGCGAATAATCAAGTAGCCTAATATTTGCGGCTGACTGCGATCATAATAAGCGGTCCGGCGCCGAGAAAAGAAAACGAAAAAAAAAGCCAAGATGACGCCCGTGTATCACTTTCAGGTGCGTTCATAATCTTGAGAAACTTTTTTGGCTGTTAACGTTAATAACGTGTTTTAATGTTGGTAATGATTTTACCACCACCAAAAGCACCTGCCTTACTAGTTTCCATGGCTTAAAATGCATGAACCGATATAAAGACAATGAGGCAATAATGATCGGTTAATTAAAAATAATCATATGGTTTCATTAATTAACACTGTTAAAATACATAATGTGGGCTAATATGAAATAAACTATTTATGTACATTACATATTATTACAAATGCCTCCAAAGGACGCCAATAATTGTTGTTGTTACACTTGCAGGACGAACAAATCCTTGTTTAATAGTGACCAAACATTTAATTCAAATATCCACTTAATCTTGTGATAGAAATGCTACAGCCTCTATAGTTTCTTCAACAAAAACATGTGGACATCACAACCCTTGCCAAAATTAACCATGGTTGTATCATAGTAAAACTGCTTAATTTTCTTTTGTGTGTTTTCTGGATGCTTGAGACAATAAAATCAATTAGACAACTGTATTAGGCCTAGTATAATCATAGTCATAGGTAACTGTCTAGATCTACAAATGTAATTTATAAATAATACAATTTAATTGCAATTTATTCATTCACTTTTATATTTTATTAAAGTTCTATTTTGACCCTGTATAATAGGTGTGTTTTTGTTTTTTGTTTTTTTACTTCCATAATGAGGGAGGGGGCACAACAATACAATTCTGCTTAGGGCAGCCATTTGGCCAGCAGCTGCCCTGTTTACAAGCTACTTAAAACTGAAGGAAAGCGAGGAAAAGAGGGAAAACTCAAACGAACTAATAACAAACAGTTGCTAGACACTGAATTGCTGTCAATTTGAAAGTGAAAGTAAAACTCGAACTATACTTAGAGAACATATTGCCGTATTGTCTTCCCTTCGAATTTTTTTTTAGTTGGTCTTAAAAAAGTCTTAAATTTACCCTCATAAAACCTGCAGAAACCCTGCTTCACCTTCAATCCCTGCCAGACCTGGGACTCGAACCTGCAACCTTTTGATTACAAGCCCAACTCCCTAACCATTAGGCCATGGCTGCCCCCAAGAAGAAACTGCACACAGAAGAAACATACTGCGGTAAAAACATGACAAAAAAAGTTAAAAACAAAGATCACAGCAGAACAGTCACATATTTCCGAGCAACATACAGCAGTGTTTCGTTACTGAATGACTCGCTGTTTCTGAATGAATCACTTTGAGTCAATGATTCAGTGATCCATTCATGAAGACGGGCACTTGCTTTATTCTTGAATGAATCAGCCTGTGTTTGAAGGCAAGACTCAGTGACTCTTTCATTAAAACAGTCACTTGCTGCCACCTATTAGTGGTTTATTTTCATATTTAAAAGTAGCTTATCTTTGTATTTTTTAATACAAAAAAATGATTTTAAACACTAAGCTCATAACATTATTTATACTGTTGCAGTTTTGCAATGTAAATGCTTTCATGCTACATTTTAGCTTCATTAAATGTGTAAATGCATTTAAATGGCACATCAGCTACTTCTGTTTCTTCTGCAGTGGAAAGATTGGTTACATTTAATATGGTTAGGGGAAAATGCCCATTAAATAGGCAAAAAAGATACCTGGAAATCAGTTCAAATATATTTTAGTATTCAGTAACTTTAGTCAAATAAAAAATAATTTCTCATCAACAAAATTGTGTGGCCATTGAAAATGCTTGGAAAACCACTAGCCACAGTGGCTGGTGAGCAAAAAAGTTGTCAAGCCGTGTTTTTAACTCCTGTATTTTTAACATAAACTGTGTCTTTGATAGTTTAAGCAATAAGACATTAAAGAGAACTTAGTCTAATACTCACATGCCGTGTGACA
This sequence comes from Cirrhinus mrigala, assembly GCA_036247105.1. Classification (NCBI taxonomy): domain Eukaryota; kingdom Metazoa; phylum Chordata; class Actinopteri; order Cypriniformes; family Cyprinidae; genus Cirrhinus; species Cirrhinus mrigala. The sequence goes on from JAMKFB010000399.1 coordinate 1,197,060, forward strand.
GACGCTTTCTGTCCATGTGCTGCGGATGTGTGCGCTCAGAAAAGCATATATCAGAAGTTTAAACTGATAAATGAAAGACACGAAAACACAAAAACTGTTTCTGCTTCCACTCAAAATAGGCATTTTCAAAATGATATTTTGAGCTGAAACTTCACAGACACATTCTGGAGACACGTTCACACTGTCAGTTTTTGGAATTGACAACCGCATTAACTTGCAGGTGTGAGTCTTGAAATGGCCCGTTCACACAGCAGCTAAGAGTAACGTCTGGAATATTGTCTGTATGAATGCGCAACGGGAGTCAAGCCCGTATTCCTTATCAGTAACCAAAGTAATATCCAAGATGGCGACATCCATAAAACCAAAAGTCCTATCACTTTCTGACACGACAAGAGACACAAACCGCGAGTTCATCCATCAAACCTACATTAACCGACAGCAGCTTTTATATTTGTGTGAAGAGTGGAGCATTTGAGTCGGGCGCAGAACACAAAACTGACTGGAGCGGCTCCAGTGGAGACTGGATATAAAACTTTCAGATGACACAGCTCATTTCTCAGTCACTGTAAGTTACCGAAACCACACATGAAAGCACGAGACACTCGGTAGATGCACATTTGTGCGTCAGAGCCTCTCTCTCGCACTGAATGACGTGACAGACAACTAGTTGTCCAGTCCTGTTTCGTTCACACAACGCGTGTGTTCTGAGAATGTGGTTGTGAGCCCTGAAAATTTACGGGTAAATTACACCCATAAATACCGTACTGTGTGTGAATGTAACCGTATTACTGACAGCTGTATTCTGCTGCTGTGTGAACGTGACCTTATATTACATCTTGTAAAATGGGGCATAATAGCTCACTGCGTTAGCATTGCTGGTGTGTTTTAAAGCAGGTTTAACATGTTGCATCTCGATAATCTTTTCAAAATCGTTGAAAGTCAAAATCATAATTAGGTTGACTTGAGAAAGCCAACATACTATTGCTGAAATGCTATTTAAATTCTTTCGTCTTCTTCCGAGATATTTAAAATGTATCTACTCCTGGAGTTTCAAGCTACAGTTTATCCACCTGTGACGATGTCGGAGGTGACGACATGAGAGCGGTTAGATCCAATTGCGGTAGGTTTATTGAGAGAGGCAGACAAATCCAAAACAGCAGGCGAAATCGTAAACGTGAGACAGGCAGGGTCACAAAACCAGAATAGCTGTCCAGACCAGGCAAACAAAACAGAACAGTAATCCACAAGACGGTAGTCAGGTAACAAGCACAATGGTCATAACAATAAAGCCGGCAGAACATGAGAGATAGAACGCTTGGTAAGTCAGTAAACTGGCAATACTTCGCAGGGAACACCGGCAACAGGCCCATTTAAATATGATGCCAAACAGGAAGTAACCAAAGAGGAAAAGGAGCAGTTAGTATTCGGGAGAGGGCTCCCTCTGGCGGTTGGATGAATGGTTATTCGTTACACCACCAAATACAGCTCAGATACTGATTTAGTGTGTTATTATATTTTTTGTAACTGATCAGGTTTTTTTTTGTTTTTTTCAAAACTGGGAAAAATCCCACAGACTTACATTAAAAGCTATAGTATATCGTGTACATGAATTCGGTCACTGGTAAGCTCACTGCATGTTGGACCAGTGTTCACTCGAATTCCAAAGACATCACTACGTACAGTGTCAACGGACAACATAGGCCACATTCACACAGCAACAGAATACGGTTGTTAGTCCTGTATTTGAGTCCTTAATATGGTTACATTCACACACAGCATGATTATTTATGAGTGTGACAACCACATTCTATAACCGAACTCGCACATGTGTGAACGGAACAGGACTGGACAACTTGCCGTGTGCTGCGTGGTTTAATTTGTGGTTTTGATAACTTACAGTGATGGCGTAATGAGCTGCTTGTCATCTGAAAGTTTATATCCAGTCTCCACTAGAGCTGCTCCTGTCAGTTTAGTGTTCTACGCGCAACTCAAATGCTCCGCTTTCCGCTCAAATTTAAAAGCTGCTGTCAGTTAATGACGAGTTGATGGAAGAACTTGCGGCTCGATTGGACTCTTGTCATGTCAGAAAGCGTTAATACTTTCAGTTTTACGGACATCGCCATCGTTAATATTGCTTTGGTCTCTGTCTTAATGGTTACTGGTAAGGAATACATGCTTGACTCCGGTTGCACGTTCATACAGACAGTATTTGAAAAGCGACTGTTAGCTGCTGTGTGAACGGGACATTTTGAGACTCACACCTGTAAATAAATGCATTTGTCGATTCCAAAAACTGACAGTGTTAATTAGATGCTAGTGGTGTGTGTTTATGTTGAAAATGTTCTAAAAAACAGTTTGTCTTTTCACATCTTCCATTGTCTTCCAAGACAAGAGACACGAGCAGTGAGTTCATCCATCAAACCTAACCACTAACCGACAGCAGCTTTATAATGGCGTATAATGGATGTTGTGTGGTTTCTTTTTAGCGTTTCAGAAGTGTGAAACGTTACTTCCGATAAGGGAGGATAATGAGCACTGATGCTTTATAGAATTTGCGATGCATTGTGGGATTTTTTAGGGAGCCCTTAAAATGGCTGACTCCCTGATGAGTGCCCTGACTAGTGAACAAGGGAGCTGATTGAGACGCACACAGAATGTTCAAATGAGGCAAGACTCTTCAAACTCCAACTGTCAAACATTCAAATCTAAACTGAAGCCCAAGCTTCCTTTCTATGTACTGTTTGGTAACTAGATTGGGGAACACATATTTACTATTAGCTAATAACTTTCCCTCAATAAACTCATAGTTGGTAAGGTAGTTGTTAAGTATGGAGTGGATTAAGGGATCCAGAATATATAGTCATACAGAATAAGGCATTAATATGTGCTTTATAATTACTAATAAAGCCTATATGCTTGTAATCTGCATGATAATAAACAACTAGTTAATAGTGAGAATTGGTCCTTAAAATAAAATACGGCTGTTTCTTTATCGATTCTGCAGCACATGTGCAGCAGTTTAAAAGAACAGCGTTCAGTGGAAAAGTGCAAGGTTACTAAAAAATAATGAATGAAGTGTAATATAAAGGCTACAACAAAGTTTAATCTGGCCACAGAGGAACACAACTGAGGTTGCCTGATATAAAGAGATGTAATAGTTGAAACAGAGCTTCAGTCGTGCGCAATACTGAAATATCTGATAAATGTGTTACTTATATTTGTCAGCCTGCACCCATATGCACATGATCTGTATGAATAATACAGGTCAAGAGTTCCAGAGGGATAATCTCCCTAATAATTGAATGCCAGCCTTTGATGGAGGGAGGCTTATCACTGATCCATGACATCAGCAAATTCTTCCTGGCAGCAAAAGATAACAGACTTGTTTTTCAAGATTGAGTGCGCGGGTTTGCGCATCCTCCGAAGATGCCTCGGCCGCCATGATTCTCCGTTTCGCCTCTACTAGCCGGTTAGTTGCGCTCTCTAATTGTTGAGTGTGATTATGCACAATTTCAGCTAGCGGACCCAGTTTCTCATCTTTTGCGCTGGAAATTTTCTCTGTCATGATTTCAAGTGCTTTAGCAAGCGCCGGGCTGAGTTAGGGTTCACTATTAGCATCACCTGAGCTATGCTCCGGTTCATCGGCCGCTGCATCCGCGATCAGATCCTTTTTTCCAGTTTTCTTAGCAGGTTTTGGCATCTTCGACAAAGATTGTGACCAAAATGTCTCTAGTGACATGCTACACAAGATTTATAACCGAAATCAATGGCTTGAGTTCTCTGTTTACGAGTAAGGGATAGAAAACAAATGAGTGGCGCAAGACCCTCTGAAAAACTCTACTGCTTCCAAACCGCCATCTTGCGTGCCCCCTTCAAAAGTGCTGTCTTTTAACAGTGCAGCCGTGGCTGATATTACAAACTCCTTGATGAGAAAGATAATGTAGTTCTTCAGCGGCGAAGCTATTTTACTGATAAAAGTTTCTGTGTTGCTGAATGTGTGTGTGTGTGTGTGTGTGTGTGTGTGTGAGTGACTGAATGTTAAGGTGACCAGATTTCTGAAATGAAAACCAGGAACATTTCCTAGTTCAGTGGGAAAAATATCACTGACATCTCATTTGTGATTATCTATAATTTCAAAAACGGACACAATATATTTTTGTAGCCTATTTGATTTTGTTTTTAATTGTTGTGGGTTCCACATATTAGTCAATAATTACAGGGATGTTTGAGAATCAGACCTAGTTTTTAAATATAATTCACCAAAAATCACACTATGAAAAATGTTAGTAACTATTGCAAATAGAAAACATATCAAAACAATATTATAACACAATTACGGCTTTATAAAAACACAATAAAATAAAACAATAATTATGAGAACATGAGAAATCTGTTTAATAAATGTTTAATATTTTCTAACTGTACAATATTTAACATTTTCACAAACTGTGAGTACAGTAATTACAACTTTACAAATGTAATGTTTGCTTTTGATCTTTTCTATCCCTATTCAGGCTTATTATTTTGCATGTTAGACTCTGTTTGACAAAGTATGTGCTTTCTACAAATCGAATTGTGCAAGTGTAATTGATTAGTTTGTTTTATTTTATATATACAGTCGTGGTCAGAATTGTTGGTACCCTTGTTAAATATGATCAAAAAAGGCTGTGAAAATAAATCTGCATTGTTTACCATTTGATCTTTAATTAAATAATATAATATATTATATATCTTATATCTAATAAAAATCACATTGTGAAATAAATAATTGTCTTTAATATACAATGGCCACAATTACCCTTAGAAATTCTTCAGTAAAATATTTCTAAAGTATATTTACATTCATATTTCCATTTTTTAGCACACCAGCATGACAAAGAACATTAATTATCCAGGAGTGTAAATGTGATGTAATAAAAAGACCAAATTCCCTTAATTATTGATCAAAATGATAAAAAACAAAGAATATATATTTCTGATGTGCAGCAAAAGATTGTTAAGCCTCACAAATTAGAAAGTGTCTATAAGAAAAGAGCTCAAGCATTGAAAATCCATAATAATTAAGTTTCAATCAACTAAAGATGTTACAGATCTTCCTGTAAGAGGACGTGTGTCTATATTGTCATAATGCATGATGAGGAGGAAAGTTTGTACCAAAGATCAAATGAATAAACAATGCAGATTTATTTTCACAGCCTTTTTGATCATATTTACTGAGGACACCAACAATTCTGACCACGACTGTATGTTTTTCTCATATTGTAGTTGTGACAGTGGAAGTTTCAGGGATGTTTAATATTGTGTGAAAAACAATCCTGCAACATTATCATGTGTGTTGTTGTACAGTGAACACAAACAGTCGCCTATTAGTTTGTTTTACCTGTAAAGTTAGTATGTTACTGCCTTGAAACCAATAACGGCGTCTCTTTTGACGATAATTGTGCTTTGCTCTCATCCAGGTTCTTCATGGTTAAAGTACAAAGTAGCGGCGCGACCAAATAATCGGTAAAAGCTCACAGCGCCTCTGCTGCTGAAAATAATCACAATCACATGATTACCAGCTGCTGATATTGGTCAAGCTTTTACAGTGCATGTACAGTACATTTCTGGGACAGATCCAGTCAGGGACAGGACAATAAAAACCGGGATGTCTGGTCACCCTACTGAATGTGACATATATGGGGATACACAGCCCTACTAGCAACTGCCCCATGTACCCTAGCAACTGCACAGCAACACCCTAGCAACTACCGTGTGTACCCTGGCAATCATATAGCAACATCCTAGCAACCACCCAAAATGTGTTATCAACCACACAGCAAGAACCATAGCAACCATATAGCAACCACCCCAAGCACCTTAGCAACTGCATAGCAACACTCTAGAAACCACCCAGAACACCCCAGCCACTACAAGGTAACACCCTAGCAACCACACTGAGTGCCTTTGCAACTGCATAGCAACCAGCTAGAACACGTTATCAACATCACTGCAACCACCCAAGTACACTGGCAACTATATAGCAACAGTCTAGTAACCACCTCCAGTACCTTAGCAACTGCATAGCAACCACCCAAGTACCCTGGCGACTGCATAGCAACTGCATAGCAACCACCTCCAGTACCTAGGCAACAGCCTAGCAACCACTCTCAGTATTATAGCAACTGCATAGTGACAGTTTGTTGACTGTCTGAATGTGTGTGTGTGTGTGTGTGTGTGTTTTCTAGTGTGGATCATGGAGGAGAATCCAGGATTACAGCAGGACTGAAGAAATGTACGTCTACACACACACACACACACACACACACACAAACACAAACACAGCTGTAGTGATTGTTGTTGTGTTATAAATGTGTCTGTTCTTGTGTTCAGATGCCTGTTTTCTCACACTGGATCCAAACACAGCAAACACTTGTCTCAGACTGTCTGAGGAGAACAGAAAGGTGACACATGGGGACAAGAAACAGTCATATCCTGATCATCCAGACAGATTTGATGGTGTGTATCAGGTGTTGTGTAGAGAGAGTTTGTGTGGACGCTGTTACTGGGAGATTGAGTGGAGTGGACGTGTGGAGATGTCAGTGTCATATAAGAGCATCAGCAGGAAGGGACGGGGTGATGAGTGTCGGTTTGGATATAATGATCAGTCCTGGAGTTTGATCTGCTCTCGCAACAGATACTCATTCAGACACAATAACATACAGACTGATCTCCCTGTATTTCCCATCACCAGAAGAACAGGAAAGTGTGATTATATCAATATAATAGGAGTGTATGATGATGATGATGATGATTATATCAGGAGAATAGGAGTGTATGTGGATGTGAGTGCAGGAACTCTGTCCTTCTACAGCGTCTCCAGAAAAACAGTGAGTCTCATCCACACAGTCCAGATCACATTCACTCAGCCGCTCTATCCTGGGTTTAATGTTGGTTATAAATCATCAGTGAAACTGTGTTGATGAATCAAAATAGACTGATGAGAGATTCTACCCATAATGCTTTGAGCTGATGATGAATCAGTAAGAGTGAAATGTTATTGAGTCTCTTCATGACATTAATACTGCAGCTCAGCTTCTGTCACTCAAATAACAGAATAAATGTGTCACAAATCACCATATAGACAGAAACATCAGTGTGTGCAAGTCTATATTTGTGTTTTTATTGTCGTGTCTCATCAATCATTCGTTTTATTAGTGTTAAAAATGTAAAAATGTCACAATCTTGATGAAGATCATGTAATTCATTTCTCTCTATTGTTTTTGTAGAGAAATAATAAAACAGTGACGAATAAAGTTGAGATCAGATTGTAACTAATGTTTGTATCATGAATATAATTGATTCCTCACAAGACTGAAATGAGCTTCTGACATTATAAAATATGACATTAATCACAGCATTTAATAAAATACAATATTTTGTAACTACAGTAAAGCTGCATTAAATTATGGGATCTCTTGAAATAAAAAAAAGCTGTCAGAATATATTTTACAATATTTTCAGAGTTTTAAAGTTAATGTGTGTGTGTTTTTTTTGTTGTTGTTGTTGTTGTTGTTGTTTTGGGTTCGGGTGGATAGAAACTATAAATATTGAGTTTATTATAAATATTATTATATTTCCAGTCTTTTTTACTGGCATTTTGTCAGGAAACTAAATGTGTTTTAATTACAGTATATTTACAAAAATCATATTTTTATTTATTATTTGTATATTGAATTGATTTAAGTAAGTATTAACATTACTTCAGCTGACATATCAACACTTTTTATTAATTTAAATTATTTTAATTATAAATAAATAAATAATAATAATAATAATAATAATAATAATAATAATAATAGCAACCAAAACATGAATTTAAATGTATTTACATTATAATAACACAAAATAATCAAATGATTATGATTATAATACTATTGTATATACTATTGTACATTGTAAAAATAATGTATTAAATAATATTATTAATAATAACATTTATAAATATAAATTTTATACCAAGTAAAAAAAAACCTGAATATTACAATAATCCTGTTGCACAAAAAAGTCAGTATTTTATATTAAAATAAAATTATTATTTTGGGTATTATTAAAATGTAAATTATAACATATTATAAGAAATAAAAATGTATATATGTTATGATTGCAATAATCATAACAACACAAATATCAATAATGTAATATATTCATTATACTTTTTATTTAAAATACAAAAACATTATTGCAATATCTATTCAATAAAAAGACAATAAAATTCTTCTATTTTATTTAGTAAAAGCCAAAATTGTTAGTATAATAATAGCTAAAAATATGGATTTTGTTTTATTATTAAATACTATTGCAGTAACCATGTTGCACTGTAAAATAAAATGTTGGTATATAATAATAATAATAATAATAATAATAATAACCAAAATAATTTTTATTTTATTGTTTTATTATAGCAATAAAAAATGTTATGATTGCAGTAATCCAAGTATTTAATAAAAGCAAAATATTAATTATATATATTTTACTAAATTATAACAGTTGCTACTGTTGCACTGTAAAATAAAAAGTCAGTATTTTATTATTATTATTATACACTGACCTTCTATTTACAGTACAATGATTTAACTGATAAAATTAAAACAACAGTAAAATTAATATTTTGTTAATAATAACACTTCTCTTTTGTTTTCAGCAGATTTATAAATGCTTTTCATTATAAATGTGGCAATGGTTGATTTGTTATGTGTTTTAAATGCACATTATGAGCGACTCAAACTCATGTTCATAATTCATGAAATACATTTTTTGAATTTGAAAACGCAGCATATCTTCCTCTGTATGATTTGTTAAGATTATTTGTAGTCGGTGCAGGAGACATTTTCTCCTGACCACTAGGGAACAGTGTTGGCAGTGAAACGCAGACACTTCCTCGAGACGCTACAAGGCTTAGGTTCAACATGGTAAGTTTGCATTAAGTCTGTTTACCGTTATGTAATGTACATGTTTTGAACACTGGACTCAAATAAAAATGATATAATGACAATATTATTATAGGAAGAACCTGTAAAGTCTAAAGTTTTTCTTATTGGAGCATGCTGTTTATTCACTAAATGTTAGGCAGGTGTTTCTAGCAATTAAAGTTGTGATTTAAATAGTACCATGTTATGTATTTAAAGTTGGCATGTATCCAATTAAATTGTGTTATTTATGTCTCTCTTTGTATAGTCATTTAAAACACCTTCATTCTGTATTTTATTATATATAGAGTCATCTGCCCAAGTTTCTGAGGATGATCTTCTTCAAAAGTACTTCAGAGATGGACACAGCTTCAGTGTCATTGTGGATTTCTTGGCATTGAAGCACAACGTTAAAATCTCAAAAAAAAAAAAAAAAAAAAAAAAAAAAGAATAACCTGTCCTTGTACAAACGAAAAAACTACTCTCCTTTGTAAATTGTTGGGACTGCTATTATTGAGGAGTTGAGTGATTCTGGACAGCATTATGTCTACCGCACAATGTGTCAGACCCTACGCCAAAAACACAATCTTACAGTGAGGAGGCAAGATGTGATATGACAGACCTTATGATGACAGACCTTGATCCAGCAGGCAGTGAACAACGCTCAAAAAGAAGATTTGTGAGAAGGGTTTATCACTCTTTCGATCCAAATCATGTCTGGCACGTTGATGGTTATGACAAATTAAAACGATATGGTTTGGCTATAAGTGGCTGCATCGATGGTTACTCACACAAAGTGATGTGGTTAGTTTGGAGCTAGAAATAACGACCCAGACATTACAGCTCATCATTACCTACAGTGTGCCAGTAAATTTGGTATGAAGGTAAAACAGTAGCAAAACTGGAGAGCTTGCTAATTTGAATGTGAGAACTTGTAAAATTAATATTTGCATTTGTAAGTTGAAATTTATACTCACAGCTCTGATGTGAAAAGCTGCATGTATCGATTTGCACACACAGACAATACTCAGAACACCTGTGTTTTGAATTCGAAGTTGCAGAGTTACAAATGTGTAAAGTGTCATTCACATAAACAAAATGACAGGCACAATTGTGTACTACACATTTATCTTTGCGCTTTACTTCAGTTTCGCTGTACAACCACAAGTCGGCACTCACAACCTCTCAGATCTAGCAGTACAACCTCAAATCCTAGCGCTTTGACTTTTGCTACTCCTTTTGCGATATTCCTGTAGCAAAACTCACTCGTGCACTTGTAAATGCAAACTTGAGAGAGCAGAGTCGGGGGCGGGGCTGGGGTGGGAATGAAGTCATTTTATTGGTCGATGCCTCACCAATGAACAACGCCAGCCACAATGCAAACATTTGTATGCATATGTATCAGCTAATTTTTAAAACGCTTGGAAAATATTTTTATGAAATATCATTAGTTTTACTGGTTTTTATATATCAGTAAAAGCGCAGCAATGTCGTTTAATTGGTTGGAGCCAGCCAATGAAGTGGGACGTTTTGTGCGCGATGACGTCACTGCACAGAGCAGCTCGCGCCGTTTCGGTGGTGGTGGTCGTCGTCGTTGTCGATCGATCGCGATGGCTGAATCGAACAATCCGAGGGTAAGTTTATCTTTTAAATATTTTTTTATAACCGTTCTAAAGAATAAAATACTTATTACGTTTTCCTTGAGTAATATTCTGTATATTAGGCTACTAATGAGTACCACTTTGCTGGTATGGGTAGGTTTAAGTGTGGGTTAGTGTGTAAGGGATGGGTCAACAGTGGTAATTACAGAAATTAATTACAACTGTAATTACATATAGGTTTAAAATAAAAAAAAGTACAATGTAAAAACATGTAAGTACACAAAGTGGGACCCCACTTAACGTTAACGTTTTGCCACAGGTAGTTCTAAATGCTCAACATAATTCATCATTCTAGGTGGTTTCTCTGATAATATTAAATATTCAATGGACAATGTAACTTACAGTGAAAATTTTTAAATAATCAACAAGGTTTTTAGCTCCAAATTTAAGTTTTACCTCAAGGTGTTATCACATAAATGGCCGATTTACTGTACAGTAGCCTGTTTATTACACATCATAATTAAGTATTCCAGAGTGCCGCGATGTGATATCCTTTTACTAGCTACCACCACTGCTGACAAAAAAAAAACTGCATATGCAGGTTAGGTAGGTTTTGAAACCTGGTTTATGCTGGTAATGTGCTGGTCATAAGATGGTTTAGGATGCTCATGTGCTGGTCCTTAGCTGTTTTAAACTGGCCATGTGCTGGTCCTGAGATGGCCCTAAGCAAAGTGCTCCTGCTCAGGACCAGCACATTATCAGCTTAAACCATACTTCAAAACCTACCTAGCCAGCATATGCTGTTTTTTAAAGGGACATCCCATGCCTTTACCTGTTTAAAATACTACAGCTTAATAATACAAATTGTTTTAGATGTTTAGTTAAAATGTATGTATAACTTTAATATTATTGAAATGTAAAATAATTGTAATGTAATGTAATTGTTTCAATTAATATATTAATATTATTATCTTTCAGGAACTGTTGTTGAACCATTTATTACAACGGCTTTATACCCGTCTGTCACTTTGGCTGGAACGTGTTCCTCTTGACCTTGACTTCTTGGAATTTACATGTTCTCAGGAGCTGGTAATTTTTAGTGCCATCTCAAATCAGGTACCCATTCTACATGAACTGTATGATGCACTTTATCAGGTACACCAGATGGTTGTAAGCAGCACTAACATGGATCCACACGTCATGGTTTCCCAGGAGAAAGGAAACAATGGCCGTCCGCGGATTGTAATTTCTAAGGACTCTGTATCCCAACTAATTACTTTAGGATTGCCTGTGGCATGTATTGCAAGGTTGCTAGGGGTGTCCAAGTTCACAATTCATAGACGCATGGTGGAATGGGGATTGTCTGTGAAGGCAACCTACAGCAACATAACAGATGCAGAGCTAGACTCACTCGTGGCAACAATCCACACAAGCAATCCGAATGCAGGTTACAGAATGATGATGGGTCTGCTGAGAGCACAAGGTCATCGGGTACAATGGGACAGAGTTCGTTCTTCAATGCATTGAGTTGACACTGCAAGCATTGTGTTCAGGATGTCACAGTTAGGATGTGTGGTTAGAAGGACATACTCTGTCCCCAGCCCAAAGTCCCTGATGCACATTGACACAAACCACAAGCTGATATGGTAAGTTAAACATAAACATTGCATTTATTATATACTGTTTGCTCAATTCAGTATATGTGACAGAAATGTACCTTTTCAAGGTATAACATCGTGATATTTGGAGGTATCGATGGCTTCTCCAGGAAGGTAAAAATAAAGACACTGCTTAATTAAACTAGAAGAGAGATGAATTAGTGAACGTTAGTTATTTTGATTCATAAACTTCTTAAAACACATACCAACAGAAGCAGCATTGAAATAACTTGCCTTTTAGGCAAAAATTTTTTGTACTTATCGTAATACTTTCTAACAATGTAAATGAAAATGGAAAACAGGTATGATGTTTTTTAAAGATATGTTTATTAATGTATATAATGTATCTTGGTGTGTCAAACAACAATCTGGCTTCTACAACACTGTCTTTCTTCCGTGAGGCAGTTCAGAAGTTTGGATTTCCACTGAGGTAAAAATTGACTTTTTTGTATGAAATAAGTAGAATATAGGTTTAAAGTACTGAGCTGATGTAAACATAAATACATATAACCCTGGAAGGTTTTGTAAACATTGTATGCTGACACATTATTTGCAATCAACATATTTTTTGCCAGGGTTCGGGGCGATCATGGAGGGGAGAATGTAGATGTGGCCTGCCTTATGTTCTCTGTCCGGGGAACAGGGAGAAGTAGCTTCATTGCGGGTAAAAGTGTTTATAATCAAAGGTAAATTTTAATATTATATGATATATTTAACCCTTGTGCGCTGTTCATTTAGGGTGTATACTATGACTGTTTAGGGTCACTAGAAATACAGACAGTAATCAGTTTTTGTTGATTTAAACATCACTCACCCTTGTTTTGTACTGAAAGTTGTGCAATAGAAATTTTAATTGAGACATTGTAAAATCAGCATTATAACAATAAAAAAAATCCCTTTAAAAATTAAGCTTGTTTTAGTACATGAATATCTGTTTTTGCAATTATGCCACATTGTTGTGTTATCAAATTATTATTGGAAAATAGTATTCATTAAAACTTTAAGTTGCAGTCTTCCTCTCATAAAGATTATCCCTCACTCCTTTGTTTAAAACAGAATTGAGCGATTGTGGCGGGATGTGTTCACTGCGGTTACCTCCCACTTTTACCACGTTCTGCACCAACTGGAAGAGAATGGGCATCTTGATCTGTCCAGTAGTCTTCACATCTTCTGCTGTCACTATGCCTTCATCCCACGCCTCCAAGCCCATCTCAATATATTTAGAGATGGATGAGACAACCACCCTCTTTCATCAGAGGGCAACCTCTCTCCTAATCAGCTGTGGCAACTGGGGCAGCAGTACCACTCTGAAGAGTGTGATGAGGTAGGCATGTGGTTTATTTATTTATTTTTTATCTATTCTTTTTTTTTTTGCTAATTTATAATTTCTTAGATTCTACAGATTCCACAAATAGACTGGGAAAGCAGCGGTCTTATCCCCAGTGACACAAGTTCTGCCATCCAGGTTCCTGAAATTGAATGTCCACTGAGTTCAGAGGAACTTAATGAACTAAAGGCTGCTGTGGACCCAGTACAGCCATCAGAAAATTTTGGGGCAGATGTTTACATTGCTACATTGCTTTGAACAATTTCAACATTTTAAGTAAAACAGAAACATAACTTAATGCCTGAAATAACCATTTAAGATTTGCAACTGAAAGTAGTTCATGTAATTTAATATTACATATCTAAAACAGTTCCTTTGAACAATTTCAACATTTTAAGTAAAACAGAAACATACCTTAATGCCTGAAATAACCGTTTAAGATTTGCAACTGAAAGTAGTTCATGTAATTTTATACAAGGCCAAAAGCAATGTCACTAGTGGCAATACAGCTTTCCAGGTGTTTTTTGAATTGGTCATAGGTTGTGTAATGAGCTGGAAGACGGAGAACGCAAAAACAGGTAGAGGATGTAGGGTGTTCTGCCTGTACCACCTTCACCTGCATGTCCTTCATGGGCAACTCCCAGGCCACCCAGAATTTGACCAGCTGCTTCAATTTACATTGATCAGCTAAAATGGAGCGGACATATAGAGAACAAGACAACTATCAAAACACTAATTTTACAATACATATTCAAGTTAGTGTTAAGATCTGTAAAATATGAATCAATAACATAAACAGAAAAGGTTTGTCTGTATATGGATTTGTATCAGCACCAGGCAGTTTGATGGCCAGTTTTGCTCAGGAATTTATCAGGAAAGTACAACACAACATACCAGTTTCCACAAACTGCCTTAGGTACCCTGAAATTCTGCATTGGGTGGTAAATGGGGGTGCATTATCCTCCTCTTCTTCTGCCATGGGCCAGATGATGTTGTTTAAGAGAACCTAATTATAATTTTAGTATTCAATAAGGGCATACTTTGAATGTATAAAACTACACTGGAATTAACATTCTGATAATTAACGTGGGTAGTATAATTGAATAAATCACCTGTGTACTGCAGTCAGCCATTGATTGTCTTGGAAAAACCACAGATGCCACATCCGGTCGGGCCTCCAGTAACTGCCATACCATTGAGTCTTTCAATCCTTCTCTGAGCTGTTTGACTTGTCGCCAAGTTCGTGTCAGCACCTGATTATGACAATCATTTGATGAATCCTATTTGACTGACCATTAATGTAATTAGGAAACAACGGTTGTGTTAATGGATTATTGTGGTTTGTTTTGCTTTCTGTTCTTACAGTTTTTCATATAAACACATACAATTCTAACTTTTTGCTCGACTGCTGAACCCTTGCATGAGGAGAAAAAAAATACTTACTGCATGCTGAAGAAGATTGTGTAACAGCCAAGTGCGGTTGGTTGTCGTCAACACTGGAAGGTCCCAAGATATTGCCAGCTGGTTAATGGTTGCCTTCTTATCTTCAGTAAAATCATTCTTTGAATCACCTGCAGCAAGCTTTATAAATAGTGAAAGAATACAATGAAATATACAAACTCATTTACCTCTATCAATTTGGCATCTACCAACTTACCATCTGTATTTTCTCCCTGATGTCAATGTCAGCCACATCTTCAATTGTGATGGTTGCTGTCTGTGGGGAGCCACCTACTAACACATGTATAATGGCTGGGCTCACACCTGCTAATGAGGGCCCACCATGGAGGAATGAATGGCCAATAATCCTGCCTGCCATCACAAACAAGTCACTCTGCAAAAGGACTTGGGAAGTAGATGGAATAAGGTGGTCTTCTTGGCCTTCAAATAATGCAGTGCCACTTCCATTTCCTGTTTGTAAAGCAGAAAAGCCCAAAACATTTTTGAGAAAAATTGACACTGTCTATTAATAAAAAGATCACACACAATGTTTACAAAATAGTAACTGACATCTTTTTATAAAGTTATTTTTTTCCTAAACCTGGCTGTCCTTTGCAGATCACAAAAGAAGATATTTGTCAGAATCGTATATGTTGTTTTCTATACAATGGCTCCAGAAAGATACTGTGGCTTTAAATTGATCGTTTCTTCTGATTGACAATGCAGTAGAAAAGACCAACATTCAAACTATCCAAAACTGTCCTATAAACATGGAGAAAGACAGCCATACAGGTTTTGAACAACAGAAGGGTGAGTATAACATGAGACATTTTGTGGCAAACTTGCTCTTTAAAGTTGTTGCATAGATAAGCTCCATGATGATATTCCTTGAAACAACTAACCTGCATTAAAGAGGAATCCATTCTGCAGCTTGTGCATTGCCATGCTTAAAAAATGGCGCTGAACACCATCCCCAGTGGCAACATCTCCTACAAAAATGGTAAACTTTAAAATTTATTACAGGTAAACAAGGTATATCATAAAAGGTATAAATAATTAAAGCAATATAGTGTATGGCATAAAGGAGACAGTCTGTTATTAAGCATTTTAAACATTAGTATTACTGTTACAGTACCTTCCAGTCGGCATTGGAGAGGTCTAGCCCAATCAATTTTGGGGACCTTGTAAAAATGTATTATTCTCCCTTCCTGGTCCTCCATGTCTTCTCTAATATCAATTCTTACTTTCAGTGGGGGCTCATCTTCTTTTTGTCGAAGTGTATACTGCCTGTAGAGTTCTGCTGCTCTTTCTGGAACCTCAATCCTCTTCCAATCTGCAGCCCCAAAAAATTTTTATTTCATGGTATGGTATCATGGAAAGAACTTTTATATCAACTTTTTACATTATGAGAAAATAAAACACAAAATCCATACCATCACACACTGAAGGTGCACTTTCAGCTGAAACAATGCTCCCGGTGTTAAATGATTAGAATCAAGATGGAGAGTAGTGCTTTGTTGTCTGCTACTGGTTTGGGATGGTGATGAGGCACTTTCAACCATAATCGAGGTAAAACTTTCAGGGAAGCTACAACAAAATACATAATCATCCATTGCCCATGTAAGCTTTAAGGAAAGTTTTAAACCTAAACAACAGAATATCTTTAAAAGATGTAACATAAGCCTAACGTGAATTGGTCACAGTCTAAAATTATCTCAAGTTTGAGATTTTACCAATTTCTTCAAACCAGAAATTTCATAATTTTTCTCTTTTCTAGATATAGCAGTAGATCTATTTCATATTTGTTGTGGACAGAAAAAAACATCCTCTCTCTACACACCTATAATTTCTACAGTACCTTTCTCCACATGTGCTTGCATGATAAGGCATCACTTCTGCTGAAAATTCTTCTCCACATATCGGGCAGGCATCCTAAAGAATGAGAGAGACTCAATATGACATCAGACAGGTATACATAACTATTACGGACTGCAACTTTATGTTTTGTCTTGACCTCACTTTCAACCTAGATAACCTCTTACCAGACAAATTACATCTGAATCATGGCTCAGTCCTTGGGCCTCTTCATTTTCTTTTTCAGATTCAGATTCTACCTGGAAAACAAAACAAAACCAAAAAAATTCAGATTCTATTTATATTCAATATAAAAAGGAGGATCATTAAAACTATGGCAAAGGCCAAATAATAGATATACTTAAAAAATAATAGATGGCTATATTAAAAACAAATCCATGCAATAAGTGTGGCTGAGGTAGCAGCTTAGCCCACCATATATACAGTAAACACCTATATAGCTCAAGAAACCGAACAATACACCTGACCCTGGGACATAAAATAGATAACTAACCTCTTGTAGTGGACTCTAAAGACACTTTAGATCTGTTTTAACATATATACTTTTTCAGTTTTTGTGAATGACACTGAAAAATAACTTACAGTATTATTACTCTGACAATCCTCAAGGTGACATGGCAGCAACTGTAATGGGACTGATGTACCACAGGTCATGCAGATGTTTTTGGGCATGTTCTGAAATTCTGGTGCATCATATGGCAACGGGGTTGTATCAATTTCTTCTTGGAGGGGGACGATATAGATGACATTCTTCCCATTGTTAGAGGAGGCTTTCAATATTTTTGGTGTGTAGCCCTGGGAACCTTGGGGCAGAGAAGTAGTTTTCCTTTGTCCACTGCCCCCTTTTAAACATACACATAAAAAACAATAACAATACTAGTAAAAGGATTAAACATGAAAATGCATTTGGTTTCATAAACTGACCTGAGGCTTTTTGGAGCAGCCAACCACCCCTTAAATTTTGCAACTTTGGGTACTCCTGAAAGAGTACTTTGGTTATCTGGATATTAAAAGGCATAGATGTAAGTAAAATACTTAATGCAACAACAACAACAAAAAATGTACATGTACATCATAATGTAAAAATTTAGGAACAAAAACTTAATATCTTAATATCTTTTATGTTTCCAAAAACATATTTAAACATGAAGTTTTGCACCATGGCTCACCTCAGTATGATCAGCATCATCTGGAATATTTACAGTTCTTCTGCCTAGGCCTGCTTGTAAGAGAACTATTTCATCTTTGGGAGTCTTTTGGGAGTTTTTTGACAGCAAGCAGAACTGGAGTTCTAAAAACCTTACAGATGTAACTCTTGCAGGTTCAGGTGCCATTTTCTTCATTCGTTTACGACCTCCATTGTAAAGTGCTGGAAAAGCTCTTTAATAAAACAACAAAATATGTGCAAATAAGTAAGGTTATTATTAAATTAACACTTGCAGGGACACACCATTTGCAGTGTAGGCTAAAATAGGAGACAATCAAACATTCAATGTAAACTAATATTAAACAACATAAAATAGATACAATGTACAAATATTTTCACTGACAATTAATGGACACCTTCAACCAAAACAACTCTTAGTTCACTAATCAGTGGTACAATTCCCCTTTAGCAACCTGGATTTATGAGCCTTGCTTAAGGCTGTATAGACCAATTTGGAGTAGATGTCATAGTTACATCATTTGCAGCTGTGTGCACATTGTGGTGGCAGAAAAACAATGGTAACAAGTGAAGGGAAACAAGTAAAATCCATGGAATAAGAGAAAAAATGTATTGCTGTGCCTTTGGATCTCAGAATCGGCATGCAAATAATCTTTATAGAATACTATTATCAAAGAGGCCATTTGAAGCTAAATGCAGATGTTTAAACAGACATACTATGGATGAAACCTGCTATGAATACTCTACTTTTATATAGCAAGAATTTGATTTAAATAATAGGTCTACATAATATTTACATATGCAGTTCATAGGGGATATATTGTATTAGCCCTACAGTTACAGCATGTAATATTATTTAAACCTATATCATTTTACGTAACATTCACCTTTATCTTTATCTCACAATTCTGTTTTTTTCTCTGTATAACCCAACAATAGTGAGTTTGTAAATTTAGAAATGTGGGATTAAAAAAACAGAAGCATGGGATATAAATTCATGATTCTGAGCTAAGTGCAAAAGAGAGAATGACGAGTAGTTTTTCCTTTTCTGAATTGTCACAGGGTTTCTGCAGGGCTTAGCCAGTCAAATTTATGACTTTTTATGACCTTTTTATGACCATTATTGTTACGAGCCGGGTTTGACTCTCGTCATCTAGCCTCTTCTTTCTATGTCATCTCTCTCTCTCTCCCTCTCTCTCCCCCAGCTGTCTGCTATCGCAATCTGGGCTCGCGCTGATTGCTACGGCACCTGATCCCCACTATGCCCTGATTACCCTCTCTATTTCTACCTGTTTGTTTCTGGGCTTTACTGCCAGATTATTACTCACTATGTCTGAACGCCGTCTCTCTGAGATCCTCTTACCTGTTGCAAGATAAGTTTAGTCGTGTCAAGTCAAGTCTAGTCCTGTCGTGTTTATTGCCCGGTCCTGTCGAATTGCAAGTAACTGTCTAGAGTCTTCTTTGTCTGCCCAGTCATCCTGTTTTGCGCCTTCGGCGACTCACCCTTCCTGGGACGCCCACCGCTGGCTCACTCGTACCTGCTGAGGAATCCCCCCTTGCTGCGCTGCCGGAGTCTGCGCGCTCCTGCTAACTCGGAGACTTTTCGTTCCTGTATTTTCCTGTTCTGCGCTACTGAAGTGGAAGTAGACGGCTGACAGCTTGTGTTAATATTATTACTGTCGTTGCCAAGAACAAATAAAGACTTCTGTTTGCTTTTCCCGGCCTTCGCCTCTGGGCCCTTCACTCTTCTCGTAACAGAATAATCTGGCCATATCATGGATCCAGCGAAGGAGACCCCCATTCGCTCCCCTGTCGAACTTCAGGGTGCCATGCTGGGGCGACACCAGGAGGAGCTCTCCGCCGCCAGGTATGCCGTGGAGGGGTTGTCAGCCCAAGTAACTGAACTGACCAACCAGCTGCAGTCCCTGCGCTCTGAACCAACCGTCATACCATCCCGATTTCATTCAGAGCCTCGAATTAACAATCCTCCCTGCTACTCAGGTCAGCCCACACAATGCCGTGCTTTTCTTACCCAATGTGAAGTGGTTTTTTTCTCTACAGCCTGCCACCTATGCGGCGGATCGCGCTAAGGTTGCTTTCGTCATTTCTCTCCTTTCTGGACGAGCTCGTGACTGGGGAGCGGCAGTGTGGGAGATGGAGGCTGTTTTTTGTGAACATTTTTCTCTTTTTAAGGAGGAGATGATAAAGGTGTTCGACCGCTCTGTCTTTGGCCAGGAGGCTTCTCGTCTGCTCTCATCTCTTCGCCAGGGAAAGCGGTCCGCGGCTGACTACGCGATTGAATTTCGCCACGTGCGAGTGGAATGAGCCGGCTCTCGCGGCGCGTTTCCTGGAGGGTTTGACGGAGGAGGTCAGGGAGGAGATTCTCTCTCGCGATGTGCCGTCTAGTCTGGATCAGATGGTGGAGTTGGCTATCCGCCTTGACAAGCGTTTTCAGGGGCGCCGCCGCGCTCGTGTACCTGTCCCGACTCTCCAGCCCATCTCAACCTCTTCTTCCTCAGCCGCGCCGAGGACCGATCCTGAGCCAATGCAACTGGGCAGCCTTTGCATCTCTGGGGCCGAGTGCCAACGCAGAATTCATCACAGGCTGTGTCTCTACTGTGGCGCTGAGGCACACTTTGCTATCCAGTGTCCAGTAAAAGACAGAGCTCGTCCGTAGGTCGGGGAGTACGGGCGAGTGTAACTACCTTTTCCCCAGCTAATTCTCCTCGCACCACCTTTCCAGCTTTGTTGTTTTTCGAAGGATCTACCCGTTCCTGCTCTGCCCTCATTGACTCGGGGGCTGAGGGCAATTTCATTGATGAGGATTGGGCTCTCCAGCACGGCGTCCCCCTTCAAGAACTGGTAGATCCTCTCCCTGTTTTCGCTCTGGATGGGAGCGTCTTGTCTAAGATCCTCTGTGTCACCATCCCAGTTAGTCTTACCATTTCTGGCAACCATCAAGAGACTATTACCTTTTTAGTTTTTCGCTCCCCTCTTACCCCTGTTGTTTTGGGCCACCCATGGTTAACTCAGCATAATCCTCAGATAAATTGGGTTAAGGGAATCATTCTGTCTTGGGATTTGTCGTGTCATGTCAAGTGTCTAGTCTCGGCTGTACCTGCTGTGTCTTCTGTTTCTGTATTTCAGGAGGAGCGTGATGACCTTTCTCGTGTCCTGAGGGAGTATCACGATCTGCGAGCAGTGTTCAGCCGGTCCCGGGCCGCTTCTCTCCCTCCTCACCGACCATACGATTGCAGTATTGATCTCATTCCTGGTAGCACGCCTCCGCGAGGTAAACTGTATTCCCTGTCCAACCCCGAACGTGAAGCGCTAGAAAAATATCTCTCCGAATCGCTAGCCGCTGGTACTATCGTTCCCTCTTCGTCTCCCGCCGGCGCAGGGTTCTTTTTTGTGGCCAAGAAAGATGGCTCTTTGCGTCCCTGCATTGATTATCGGAGCTTGAACGACATAACTATCAAGAACCATTACCCATTGCCACTTATGTCGTCAGCCTTTGAGATTTTGCAGGGAGCAAAGATCTTTACTAAGCTAGACCTCCGTCTACCATCTAGTACGCATAAAGGAGGGAGACGAATGGAAAACGGCTTTCAATACCCCGCTCGGTCACTTTGAATACTGGGTTCTTCCCTTCGGTTTGGCTAACGCGCCCTCTGTCGTTCAAGCGCTCATAAATGATGTCCTGAGGGATATGCTTAATATTTTCGTCTTTGTCTATTTGGACGACATACTGATTTTCTCGCCTTCCATCTCTGATCATGTCCAGCATGTGCGTCGTGTATTACAACGTCTGCTGGAGAATCGCCTCTTTGTAAAGGCTGAGAAATGTGTCTTTCATGTCTAGTCGGTAACCTTTTTGGGTCATGTCGTGTCTGCCGATGGCATTAGTATGGATTTAGCGAAGGTGCGTGCCGTGATCGATTGGCCCATTCCTGATTCCCGTACTGCCCTCCAGAGATTTCTGGGATTTGCACATTTTTACCGGCGCTTTATACGAAACTTCAGTCAAGTAGCCGCACCCCTGACCGCCCTCACCTCTACTCAGACTCGTTTTGTCTGGTCCGAGTTGGCCCAGGAGGCTTTCGATAAGCTTAAGAAATTATTCTCCTCCACACCTATCTTGATTACCCCCGACACCACACGTCAGTTTATTGTCGAAGTCGACGCGTCGAATGTCGGTGTGGGCGCCGTGTTGTCCCAACGTTCTCCGCTGGACAACCGGGTTCATCCGTGCGCATTTTTCTCCCATCGTCTCTCGCCAGCCAAGCGTAATTATGATGTTGGCAACCGCAAACTCCTGGCCATCCATTTAGCACTCAGTGAATGGCGACACTGGCTTGAAGGTGCCCACCCTTAGAGTCTATCCTGCCTAAGGGCCGTGTCGTTGGGGCAGTGGTCTGGGGAATCGAGCAACAGGTCAAAAGAGCTCTCTCTCACGTCACTATCCCTCGCGGTTGCCCGGAGGGCAAGTTATTCGTTCCCGAGTCTGTGCGTTCAGCGGTACTTCATTGGAGTCATGCTTCTCGGTTAGCCGTTCACCCCGGAGTTAGGGGTACCCTGACCTCAGTCCGCCAACGTTTTTGGTGGCCTGCCATCGTCCGCGATGTACGCCGCTACGTTGCCTCATGTCCAGTCTGTGCTCAGTCTAAGTCTAGTAATTCTCCTCCTGCCGGTCTGCTCCGCCCCCTACCCATTCCGTCCCGTCCATGGTCACACATCGCGCTAGATTTCGTCTCAGGGCTGCCGTCCTCTGCAGGCAATACGGTAATTCGAAGATTCTTGCACCCATCACTGGGTCCTTCACTCTTCTCGTAACACATTATGATTTAAATTTTTGACCTACACGAATTATGAAAATAAAAAGTTTTATTATTTAAAGTGAAGCTAAACTGAAGCTTGGCCATGGGAAAGGAGGAGCAGCTTCTGACAAAATGCCCAAGCCACTGGAAAGGCACGGCTTAACCAGCCGCACAAGAAGGTGTCCAGCCGTTTTATCATCGGCTGGAAGGAGAGAAACTCTTCAGTCCTACACTCAAGAGTCAGGAGAGCCTCAAATTGTTGTAGAATGACATCCCCTAAAAAAAAAATTAAAAAAATCAAGTTACAAAGGGAATAAATTTGAATTGTATTAATACATATTTACTTTAACCTCTACAAAGACTACAACAACATAACATTTGGTTATTATGGTTTAAATTCCGGGTTTTCCCTAAGATTTCAGAGGGCATAGAAACTCCACTAAACTCAGATAAATACAATTTAAAACTAATGACCAGAAAATGATTTAATCTGCAACACCTGCCTAATCGCTTATCCAGTTTGTTTTGTTTATTACTGTTTTCAGGATACTTTTCCATTTGAGACTAAGCTACCTTCCGATTTTTAAATTTATTACACTTCTTAGGTTTATGTGCTTCCTAAAAACATTTTATACTGTAAGCAAGGAAAACCCTAAATAAAATAATCCTAAATCATGAGCAACTGCACACAGAACAGGTGCAGGACAAAAGGAAATGACAAAAGCTAGAGAGTGACATAATATACGTTCATAATATGACGTTCCCACAAATTGTCTCGTGGCTGTGCTATATTATCACGTTCTCACGAGTTTATATGTCGTGGCCACGACAAAACAGTGAAC
Organism: Cirrhinus mrigala; assembly: GCA_036247105.1. Lineage (NCBI taxonomy): Eukaryota > Metazoa > Chordata > Actinopteri > Cypriniformes > Cyprinidae > Cirrhinus > Cirrhinus mrigala. The sequence continues at coordinate 1,220,733 of JAMKFB010000399.1, forward strand.
CGAAGACCTCCCCTCCCGGTCACCGTAGAATACCAGTTTGCTAAACACACTCACGGTCAAAACACGCATCGACTCAGTGATACATGAAACACTGATTACATTACACATAACATTACTTGTTTTATTTTAGATATTATTACAATAATGCTGTGATGAGCACCACTGTCCTGGTCGTCCATTTTGAAGAGACTGGTTAATTGTCCTGAATTACGGCTGGTCCCGCACTGATTGTAAGGCAAAACGTGATTGGTTGGAGCGAGAACATGCAACGATTGGTCAGCCCCACGTGGCCGGTATCTGATTGGCTTAAGTAGAAAGTGGGTGGAGTCCATGCATTTGTGAATCAGTGTGCGTCTTGACGCTTGAAATGTTTCAAAATCCACAAATACACGCAGCGATTTACAAATGCACAGAGAGCAATCCACAAATATGCGCTGCGATCCACAAATGCACAGTACGCGATTCACATATAAATGCGGGGCAAAGTTGTGTTTGTAAATAAAAAAAAAATATTTGTGAATATGTTTTTTATTTGCAATTCTAATTTTTTTTACTTGTGAATATAATTCATGTTTGTGGAACTCTAAGATTTATTTGTGGATCTCATTCTATTTATTTTGTTAATATGCTTTGTTTTTGTCAATCGCTTTACATTTATTTGTGGATCGTAATGTATTTATTTGGAATTATGCAACGATTCTAACCCCATAGAGAGCCACGCTAAAAATGCCCTAAAAAAGTTATAGGAGAAAATATAAGAGAAAATGTATATAAATGGTGCAAATGTCTGCAAGATGGCACAGTTATAATGCTGTAAACACAGTCTAATAAACACTTAGAGTGTAATTTAGCATGGTACTCTAACTTTGGTCAAAGCCCCTTCCAGAACTACTCCTACCAGCAGATACACCTCCTGTCAGCTGCTTAGCCTGTAGAAAGGTCTGCACCAGACATTTGTTCCTTGCACCTGTCTGGGTCTCTGAACATGTTAGAGGGGTCCAGACAGGCCATCTGCCTAACTGTGGAGTATTTGAGAGGGCTCTTCTCCTGCATTTTTCTGACTATATTAGTCAGCACCTGCATGCAGTCCCTTCTAAACTCAAGGACCTTGAGATCTGATATTTTAGTGTCCTGAAAAGGGATGTACAAAAACACAAGTAAGTAGAATGTACAAACAATGATTCTTGCTTCTAGTATCCTGACCATAATTTATAATATTACTTCAACAAAATTGACCACCATACTTTCAGGGCTTTCTCTGCACCAAGGCCGATGTCAATTTTCTGTGGGAGGAGCAAGTTCTTCTTCTCACACAAGTCCAGCTTGGTGAGCTGTAGTTTTGTAATGTCCTGCAGGGCTTCTCACGTCACAAACCGCCTCAGTACACTCTGTCAGAAGAAAATTCCAGATGAAAAATTTAAGTGCCCTATATCCGTTTTTCATGCAGCAATGTCAAAATTTTAACAAGGTTGAAGTATTTCATCCATTAAACACAGTGTACATAATACATCGTACTCATACGCATATTTAATACATCATAATAGCTGAGGAGCCAGACAAGCACACAAGTTAATTTTAAATTACCTTCATCAAATCAGCCAAGTCTTTGGGAAGGAATGGCATCACTGGCTCATCCGTCTGGTACCTCTTCAGGAAGGGCTCAAAGGTACGGGCGATGGTTGCGAAAAAATGCAACTTTGCCAAGATCAGGGGATCCTTTTGAGTGGCCTCTGTTGTATCATATGAGCCTGTACCAGGGTTTGGCAGCTCCTTTCTTTTCACCGCATCCACATACAGCTGAAGTGATGGCCATATCTCCAGAGCTCTCTCTACCACAGGCAGGTTCTCCAACCATCGATGCCCACAGAATGCTAGCGGGAACACTGATGACTTTGTGACCGCCACATAGTCTTCCCTCCTCACTGGAGCATTGTTGAAGAGTGTATGCATTGATCTTAACAGCTTTTCCATCTGCCACATGGAGAAACCTGCCTTGAATGCGTTGTGCAGTGTATGAAGTCCACAGCTCCCCACAGACACCAGCTGAGCACCCCCATACATTTCATTTAAGTCGGTTTGGAGAAGCTCAACAAACTTAAAATTTACATTGGGCCCATCCATTGATACGGAGACCAGCCTGCTGAGATTCAGCTGATCCACACACTCCTTGAGGGAAAACAATAAAAAGAAGAGGATAAATGTATAAATATACCACTTAATTAATAACACACACATGCACATACACTTTTCTGTGTTCAAGTTCAAGTAAGAATCACCATACACCCATGCCGTGCAGTTGATGAAACAAATTAAACAATTTAGATTACATTGGGCTAAGTTAGTTATTTTTTATTTTCTCAAAACAGTATGGCTAGAGTGGGGCAGAGTAGAGCCCATTACATGATATTGCGTTTTCCCTACTCTGCAAATTGGTTTGAATGAATGGATCTAACACATGTTTTGGGCTATTTATAGTCGTAGGTTAGCAGATTAAATTATTTAAAATATTACATGCAGCTATAGGGCTGGGCGATTCTTTCGATTAATTTGAATTTACGTTTTCAGACAATCTTAATTTTATTTTTTTCTTAAATCGAGGTATCGCGATTTTTTATAAAAAATATTAGATACATTGTAACTGCAACAATGGCAGAATAATTAAGAGGCAATATTGTCCGACCACATGATGGCGCGCCTAATTAACCGCTCACTTGTGAGAGTAGAGCACTCTATGACGGAAAGTAATAGGCAACATCAAAGGTCACTAACACAGGTCGCCCGCAAGGACCCCATGAGTTGCCCGCGAGCCTTTTCTAAAAATAGCTCACCATAGCTCCACTATTTCTATATTTATTTCTTTTAATATTGCATTTATTGCAAATATATTGTAATGCTTTTACATTCTCTCACAAATATAGATCGGTAATTATGTTGTATTTTCAGGCATCAGTGTTCCTATATCAATATGTTGAGTTTTAAAATCGCGTTCGATTTCGACCTTTTTTTAACTTTCACTTTCAATTCACTATCGCATGAAGTGTATGGGAGCGGCAGTGATTGGTAAGTGATTGATTTGTGAGCACTTTTATTACACAAATTAATTAATTTGTGTTATTTATTCAATGGCAAGCTTTAAAATCAAAACGTGTGGATGTTTATATAAACGAGTCTTAAAAGGGAACTGTCAATGAGCACTGAGCTGCTGTGTGTACAGCCGTTACCTGGGAAATGGCTATTTCTGCCGCTCACACAGCGCCTCCTGCTGGATTTTACATTTACATTTATTTACACCATTTTTTATTTGACCAATTTATGTATGGCATGGCCATTAAAAATACAATGTTCCTTAACCAGATGTTTTTATCAAGTTACATACAAAGAGAATGTTACTTCAGTCATGTTGTTGTAATGTTTTAAGTTGACTAGTTACACATTAAAAAAAATCAAAATCGTGAATCGAAATCGGTCAAACTTTATGAAAAAATCTAGATTTTATTTTTTTGCCATATCGCCCAGCCCTACATGCAGAATTAGAAATCATATTTGTTTAAAGATTAAACTTTAATTACTTACTTTAAAATGCTTTAGCAAATCCTGGGCCGTGGCATGGCCAATGAAGTGTGATCCCAGGTACCGGGAATGCACCTTGTCGTCATCCCAGAACCGAACATGTATGTCCAGCTGTTTCTTCTTGCTTGTGTGATTGAAGCTTTCATCAAACATGAGAACGTAAGGCCCCAAGACTTTGGAGACGAGGTCTTTTTTAATAAATTCTGCCAAGCCAAACCGGGTGATGTATGAGGTCTTATCTTTCCTGCATGTAAAGTTCTTTGCTATGTCAGAGTCTGGGAACATTGCTCGGAAAAGTTCGGAAATATCTTCGTTCCCCTTGTACGACTGGTGTTTAGTCACGGTGTTCAACACCCACAGGACCTTCGCTTTCAGTGTGGAGGTTGATCCGAAACCACTGTGTGTGGCACTGGATGCGAGACAAACGGAATCCCGCGCTGTACTTGGACCGGGTAACGTTACTGTCGGAGCCGAACAAAACTGACTGATTGCCTGCACCCGCTGCAGACCTTTTACAGCAGTTTTATGCTTTTCTGACTTGGCATGCGACTTTAAGGATTGTATGCCTAAACTAGCCAGCTCCAACGCCTTCTTACACAGTGTGCAATAGGCTCGATGCCGATTGTTTACGACGGGCTTAAGCCAAAAACTAAAAGCACCGTCTTGGAGCCATAGCTCGTTAAATGTACACTTTCCCATTTTTTTATATAATTAAACTAAACAGTTAACGTTAAACTAAGCAACGACTTACAGTGACGAGCTGAGGAGACGAACAGTAGGCGACGCTTGAGAGTTGGAAATTCGCGCAAGTTTTTTTTTTTTCAATCCCACAAGTGTGTTTGCTGTACTGCCACGTGACATGGACCTTGTAGTTCTGGAACGCTGTGTTACCACACAGATTCCTCAGAAAGAACTACAAGCGGCAAAACGAATGAATGCCGCCGCCAGCAGTGGGAAGGCGACAGTTGAACCAATGAATGAAAAATCATATCAATTTAAGATGTGGCTAAATGTAATTTATGACCTTATATGGAAAATCCGGACGTTTTTTATGACTTTTTATGACCTAAAATCCTTATTATTAAATTTATGACATTTTATGACTTTTTATGACTCCGCGGAAACCCTGTGTCAGACAAAATCTTGTAATTGCGCAAATAGTTAGAATTTTAAAATTTAAAGTCAAATTAACCTTTTCTTTAATTCTTTTTTTATTTAATTTAATTTCTTCCATAGACTAATACTTGCAAACTGTCACTTTCTGCTACGGGCTTTGCCTATTAAAAAAACACTGTTTGCAAACACTGAATTTGTCTTTTGATGACAGATCATGGATGGGCCCTAATGGGGTTCTTTCCTTCAACTATTGATTACTGGCTTACATCTTTACCACATCACACCAACAGATTGCTTATCAACAGAAATAAAAAGACATTACTGAACCTTGAATTGCAACCTTGCATGTGATAAAACACAAATATATAAAAATGTTAACATTTTTCCCCATAATTAAAAAAAAGTATATAAATATGAACACTTGACTAAGAAGGGGGCCTTGGGTACACAATTCCTTACCTTTGCATTTCTTGTTAAACTGTGTTTGGCCTACTTAAAGCCTGGCCAACCCCAAAGGAAGCACTGGTACCAGGTTGAGGTGCCACGGTGGGAGGACTGTTGGAATTCCCCTGTGCTTGAGGATTGCTATGCTTTTGGATGCAGCTAAGCACATTCCTTACAGCACTTTCTATTTCTGAATTCTGCTCCTGTAAAAAGAAAACATAAGTGCATTCACATTAAATGCAACAACAACAATAATAATAACAATAAATTTAATTATTAGCAAGAAGTGACCCACCCCACACGAATGGTACAGTGTAATGGTTCTATTACAAAAAGGTTGGTCACGAAGTATCTTGTCTTGTTTTTTTTTATCAGTACTCATGGTGGGATGTTTAAAAACACTGATCATTAAAATGCAGATATTTTTCTTATTTTTCAGAATCTTTCATGTTATCTTGAAAAACATGCTTAATGCATTGTAAAAACTGTCATTTTTAACTGTCATAAACATAAGAAACATTTAGGCAATTATTATACTATGTACATTTATTTAACAATTTAATTAACTAAAAATACATGAGAAGGCACTTATATATTTTAACTTTGCAGTTAAATATAACAGTCTCTAACTAACAATACTGAATGTATAGAAAAATATTAAAAAATAAAATCTTACCCTCGGATTGTTTGATGCCGCCATCGCAATCCGACGACCACCACCACCGAAACGGCGCGAGCTGCTCTGTGCAGTGACGTCATCGCGCACAAAACGTCCCACTTCATTGGCTGGCTCCAACCAATTAAACGACATTGCTGCGCTTTTACTGATATATAAAAACCAGTAAAACTAATGATATTTCATAAAAATATTTTCCAAGCGTTTTAAAAAATAGCTGATACATATGCATACAAATGTTTGCATTGTGGCTGGCGTTGTTCATTGGTGAGGCATCGACCAATAAAATGACTTCATTCCCACCCCAGCCCCGCCCCCGACTCTGCTCTCTCAAGTTTGCATTTACAAGTGCACGAGTGAGTTTTGCTACAGGAATATCGCAAAAGGAGTAGCAAAAGTCAAAGCGCTAGGATTTGAGGTTGTACTGCCAGATCTGAGAGGTTGTGAGTGCCGACTTGTGGTTGTACAGCGAAACTGAAGTAAAGCGCAAAGATAAATGTGTAGTACACAATTGTGCCTGTCATTTTGTTTATGTGAATGACATTTTACACATTTGTAACTATTAATCTGCAACTTCGAATTCAAAACACAGGTGTTCTGAGTATTGTCTGTGTGTGCAAATCGATAGATGCAGCTTTTCACATCAGAGCTGTGAGTATAAATTTCAACTTACAAATACAAATATTAATTTTACAAGTTCTCACATTCAAATTAGCAAGCTCTCGAGTTTTGCTACTGTTTTACCTTCATAATTCTCTCCAGCGTTAACTTTTTTAATATGGTTTTTAAGGTTATATTTTTGATTGAAACTCTTTCCACATTAATGGCAGGTGAAGTCACTATTAGATTCGGTCTTCTGAACTTTTATTTGTAATGAAGTTGTTTCAGTCTGTATGGATGTTTCCACATTCATGAAATCAATTCTCTCATATTGATCTTTCTCATCTATCTTTGTCAGTTCATGCCTCTCTTCTTTCAGCACCATCAGGTCTAAAGTGAAAAAGTTACTGACTAAAGGCAAGAGACATAAAAACCATGAAAAATGTATTAAAACATCAAAACCAACATTTTCCAACAAAACTGTGATATTATAGACCAGTCACTCCTGGTCTTAGGGACCCACCATTCTGCTCATTTTGTTTGCCTCCCTTTGACAAACCTGATTCAGATCACCCGCTCATTAAACATACAAAATGTGCAGAGCGGTGGCTCCCCAGGACCAGGATTGAAAACCACTGTTATAGACCAATCCTGAATCTGCCATTCATGTCAATAAGCACTAGCATGGTTTAGGTTTCTTATATCTATCCGACTGCTAATACTTTGTGTAAACAAGCAGACATTTCATCATACACGAGTATGGAGTGCATCAGCGCTCAGTATTAAGTTCTCTGCTTTTCTCCTAGTATATGCTGACTTTGAGGGACATTATCATTAGAGCTCACAATGTTATGCCAATGATACTTTTTTACATTTTGTGACAAAACTGCACAACTGTCATTTAGTACAAGTTATTGATTGATTGATTTTTTTTTTTAATCCTTTAACCACGAAGATCCCATTGAGATCACAATCTTCTTCTAGGGAGACCTGGTCAAGTTGGGAGCACACAAAAGTTTCACAAAAAAGAAAAGAAAAAGAAACAAGTATAGAACTACTAATCATGCTGTGTGTGCTTTTTCCTTCTTTATCTTATGTTAATTCATGTTTTTAACTTCTCCTTTATTAACCCTTTCACAATATTCTAGCTGAGCCCCCAGTGTAGATGACAACTATTTTAGAATGTTTCACCTTATTGTTTCCATGGCAAAGCCTCATACTTGTCATGTGACACACTGCAGCCACAATAGTGGCTGTATCACAGATGTATTGCTTTTATTTAGTTTCTCCTTTGTTATAAATATTCGCAAATGTGCTCACTATATTATGAAATCTCTGATACTCTGATTCTTAAATATGTGCAAGTAAGCAATGGATTAATGTAGTTTACTTGGTAGTTTACTTAGGTTACTGGAGTCCCCCAAAGCTGTGTGTTATTACCTGCATTATTTTCTATATATGAATGAAATGAAGATTTGTGAAAACAATTTTACTCCACTCAAGTATGCTGATGATATAGCCATGGTTGGTCTTATGGTCAGAGGAAAGGGGGAGTTAGAGAGGGCCTACTTTGAGCACATAGACCGTCTGGTGGCATGGTGTGAGGAAAGTGCTTTGTCACTTAATGCTTTTAAAACTAAGGAACTTGTTGTCAGTACTAGGGAAGGGCAACCTAATTATCAGCCAGTTATAATTGTGAGGCAATATGTTGAAATTGTTAATAGTTTTAAATATCTAAGGATATCTGAATTTGAGCTGAACACATAAATGCATCCTCTCCTCCCAAAAGACATTAAAGTCTCTGGTGAACAGGGAGAAGAGTAGAGTAAACTTTATAGTTACCTACCCAATGTGTGTATGATATCAATAAAACATGTAACATCTGATTATATTTGTAAGAACCATTATTGCCACTTCTATAGACATCAGTGTGTATTTTAACAAACTGTAAATGTATTTTTTGCTAGTACTTATGTGTATTTAAATGTTTGGAACCTAAAATAAGCATTATATTGTTGAAAGCACTGGATAGTTGTGATAATATGACAAGCGCTCAGCACATCCCATCTGGCTCCGCGCCAGCCAAAGTGTGAAAACAGATTTGAATTCTGCAGTTGATCACGTGACGCACTGAACTTCTAATCACACCAGTGTGATCACAGGCTCCAGGGATCAGCCTAGACTGATCACGCCGCCGGTGTGTGACTGTATTTGTTAAAGGGTTAAAAGTTGGCAAACACCAAATGTACAGTTGTTTATGGTGAGTGAAGTTGAGAAGGACCCTGCTTTTATCAATCCAGAGACTCTCCCCAGAGACTCCACAGTCCACTACTGCTCTTCCAGAACCCCTTTTGGCCTTAGTCCACTGATTCCAGTCTGGTAGTCTCTGTGGTCCCAGAGCTCCTAAATCCAGTGATCTCAAAACTAGTGGTTACGAAGCTCTCACTCATGAATCTGCACATTTCACCACCACCACCACCACTGTTGTTCATCATCTCATATACTCAATATTCATATTGGCTTCGATACTGCCCTTTTCTGTCTGATCGGTATTGGTCAGACGAGACCGATCCAAATCCAATATTGTGTGTTAACTGTTCTCTGTTAATGTTAAACTCCACAAAAGGCACAAAGTAAAAGCACCATAAATTTAAATAAACTCTCCTCTCCGCTGCAGCCGTCTGTCATCCTCCATTCAGCATTCAAACTGTGTGTCACGTTCAATTAAGACAGTCAAGACGATGAAACTGATTAAGATGATTGTTCTTATTATTACACTTGATCTGTAGATAAAGATCAATGGTTTTGCATAAAATAACTTTATATCTTGCTGGAGTTTAGTGCTGTTTTTAAATCATGTTACTTTCTACCTGATGTCTGTTTGATCCCATCACTGGAATATAAAGCACTATGAATTGTAACTGGCTCAATAAATTATTTCAGTTAGAATTTGTGTTGGGGAGTAACACTGATTTAAACTGAAATTATTGTATAATCTTGAAATTATTGTGAAATTATTGGAATAATGTTATTCCAGTGATGAAGGATTTGAAAGGATGAAAGCTTTTAAAGTCTCAGTGTTGAGTGCTACTGTAAGATGAATCCTGCCTGGTTTACATGTTTGAAAATAAATAACAGTTTAAAACATTAATTAGAAATTTAGAAAAGTAATCAAATGTAATCAGTTGCATTACTTTAATAAAGTAATTGAAATTGTTACACTATTTATTACATTTTAAATATGGTAATTTGTAATCTGTAATCTATTACATTTCCAAAGTAACCTTCCCAGCACTGGATATAATACTGTAAGCGAGTCAATGACTGATCCGGAGACGAAGGATCCATGTGCAACAACTTTATTATAACAGACTGTGTCAACAGGCAAGGTTCAGCAACGGCGGACAGGTGTGGTGAAGATAATCCAAACGGGTAAACGATAGTCCATGCAATAGGTCGGGGCCGGCAGCGATCAAAGGGAATAATCCGAGACAAAAGCGTAGGTCGAAAAAGGGCAGGCAGCAAAGGTTCACTCACACGTTTAACAGTCCGGTTGGCAATGAAAAGACAGTCCGAAAAAACGCTCAGCATCGCTAACATGACTTAGACGAAACTTTGCGAAGAACGCGCCGAAAAATGGCCGACTGGCGGAAGTGAACCTGGGGGGACCCGGAACCGGAAATGGGAAATGGATGCTAGTATTCCGGAGAGGGTTCCCGCTGGCGGCGGTCAGAGGGAGCCACAGAGACCGTGCTTGTGACAGAGCCCCCCCCCGCGAGCGCCTCCTGGCGCGAGGAGGTGACCGACGCCGGGGCCTACCTCTCCTACGGGGAGCTGGTCGATCTGGGTGGGCGGCGTGGAAGTCGGCGGTGAGGGATGGGTCCAAGATGTCCTCGGCGGGCACCCAGGATCTCTCCTCGGGTCCGCAGCCCTCCCAGTCGACCAAATACTGGAGGTGGCCTCTCCGGGGTCGGGAATCCAAGAGGGTGTTGACCCGGTAGGCCTCCTCGCAGTCGATGATAAGGGGGGGCGGCATCTGTGGGGCGGTCTCTTCTAGGTTCTCCACTCCTCCCGGGTCACCAGCGGGCTTTAACAGGGAGACATGAAAGGTGGGTGAGATACGGTATTCAGCTGGCAACTCTAATTTGAATGATACTGGGGTGATTTGTCTGATAATTCTGAATGGACCCACGTACCTGGGGCTGAGCTTCCTGCTGGGTAAATGAAGACGGAGGTCCCGGGTCGAGAGCCACACCCACTGACCCGGTTCGTAGGTGGGACTGGGGCGGCGCCGGCGGTCAGCCTGGATCTGTGTGCGCCTTACAGCTCTCTGGAGATGAACATGGGCCCGGTTCCAGGTCTCCTCACAGCGCCGAAACCAGGAATTGACTGCCGGGAGTTCTGAGGGCTCGCCTGACCAGGGAAACAAGGGTGGCTGGAACCCTAGGACGCACTGAAAGGGCGTGAGGTTGGTGGAGGGTTTACGTAATGAATTCTGGGCGTATTCTGCCCAAAGCAAGAATCGACTCCAGTCCTCTTGGTGGTCCCGGCAGTAGGAGCGGAGGAAACGAATCAGTTCTTGATTTAATCTCTCGGCCTGGCCGTTGGACTGAGGGTGGTATCCCGATGAGAGGCTAATGTCAACTCCTAACAGCTTGAAGAAACTCCTCCATAGGCGAGAGGTGAACTGGGGTCCTCGATCTGAAACTATGTCCTCCGGCAAGCCATAGTAGCGGAAGACTGCCTCGCAAAGAGCTTCCGCCGTCTCCATGGCGGTAGGAAGCTTGGGTAGCGGGATTAGGCGACAGCCCTTAGAGAAGCGGTCCACGACTGTGAGGATGGTGGTATTACCGTTGGAGGAGGGGAGGTCGGTAACGAAATCTACAGCGATATGTTCCCGGGGCGCCGGGGTATGGGCAGCGGTTGAAGTAGACCAGCGGGCAGTTGACGAGGGGACTTGGCCATATTACAGATGGAACAGTTCTTGATGAAGACGATGGTGTCATGGCGTATGGATGGCCACCAGAAGCGATTGCTCAATAAGTCCAGGGTCGCCTCGATGCCGGGATGGCCAGAACTCGGGGAGGAATGGGTTAAGGATAGTACTCGGGGACGCAGATTAGGCGGGACGTACGTGAGGTGGTCAGGACAGTTAGTGGGTGCAGGATCCTGAGTGAGCGCTTCCGAGATCTCGGTCATAATGTCCCAGGCCACGGGGGCTACAACCACCGAAGTGGGCAAGATGGTTCCCGGGGAGGGTTGAGTTAGATCAGGGTCATGCATGCGGGAGAGCGCATCTGCTTTGGTATTCTGGGAACCGGGCCGGTAGGTGACTTGGAACTGGAACCTGGAGAAGAACAGCGCCCACCGAGCCTGGCGGTGGTTGAGAACCCTGGCAGAGCGAAGGTATTCCAAGTTCTTGTGGTCCGTGAGTACGGTAAAAGGATGTTGGGCCCCCTCGAGCCAATGTCGCCACTCCTCCAAAGCGAGCTTAATGGCTAGTAACTCTTGGTTGCCCACATCATAATTTCGTTCAGCCGAGGTGAGCTTGTGGGAAAAATAGGCGCATGGGTAGGTCTTGGGTGGTTGACCCTGTCGTTGAGATAGCACAGCCCCTACGCCCGAGCTGGATGCGTCCACCTCCACCAGGAAGGGTTTATTGGGGTCCGGGTGGTGAAGGATGGGTGCCGTGGTGAAACGCTGCCGGAGGTCGGTGAAAGCCTGGAGGGCCAGGGAGGACCAGGAGAGGCGGGAGTTACCTTTCTTGACCATCGCCGTGAGGGGAGCTGCCACAGAACTGAAGCCTCGAATGAAGCGGCGGTAGAAGTTGGCAAATCCCAGGAACCGCTGAAGCTCCTTGAGGGTTGAGGGGCGTGGCCAGTTACGAACGGCGTTGACCTTGTTGTCATCCATGGGGATCCCCTCGGGGCTAATGATGTAGCCTAGAAATGCTATCTTCTCCTGGTGAAACTCGCATTTCTCCTCCTTAGCATACAGCTGGTGCTGAATGAGTCGCTGAAGCACTGCCCTGACGTGTTGTATATGTTTACTGTAGGAGCTGGAGTAGATGAGGATGTCGTCAATGTAGACGATCACCCAGCGATGTAGCATGTCCCGGAAGACCTCATTCACAAAGGCCTGAAAGAAGGAAGGACTATTGGCCAGCCCGAAGGGCATCACTAGGTATTCATAGTGTCCAGTAGCGGTCGAGAAGGCCGTCTTCCACTCGTCTCCCTCGCGTATGCGGATGAGGTTATAGGCAGAGCGTAAGTCCAACTTAGTGAAAAATCTGGCAGAGCGAAGCTGTTCCAGGGCAGAGGGGACGAGTGGGAGGGGGTACTGAGGAAGATTTTATTAACTAAAATATAAAGGAATTGTGTCCAAATTAATTTACTATTAGAATTATGCAGTTCTACCCTACATGTTGCTGGGCAAGCACATCCTGTGTTATTATTAGGGGCCTGCTGGTGAAGCCGGTATGGGAGATGGTCGAGCACAGTATGCCCTTATTTGGAGAGTTACTAGCAAAACCAAGGTATATGAAACATCTGTCTCCCCCATAGTGTTTACTTTAGGGACCCCCCAATGATTTACGTTGACAGGCGTACGTGAGGAAACCAGTATAAAACGCTGTCCTCAACCAAGTAAAGATCAGTTCTCTATAGACAACTCGGCTTGATTGTTTCGGCAATAAAGTCTATCTTTTGGCATCAAAACCCAAGACTCAAGAGTAACTCTTTGGAAACCACAACAGTACCGATACTTAACTGTGATGTCATTGAGGGCGCGGTAGTCGATGCAGGGGCGGAGACCGCCATCCTTCTTCTTAACGAAGAAGAAGCCGGCATGGTGTTGTTTGCAGCAGGTTGTGTGGACGGCGTGGTGGGTTGAATGCAGTGCAGCTGACAGTTGGGTGACCAGTGAGTAATGGTACCTTGTGTCCAGGAGATGTTGGGTTCATGCCGGTTGAGCCAGGGATATCCTAAGATGATGGGTGATTGTGGTGAAGAGATGAGAAAAAAACGGATGATTTCTTGGTGTGCGGGTTCGATGAGCAGAGTGAGGTCGTCGGTGGTGTTGCGTATCCGACCGGAGCCTAGCGGTCGCCCGTCGATGGCGGCCACTGCCAAGTGAGAAGCACAGGGAAGAAGGGGTAAGTGATTAGCCAGGGCGAAAGCAATGTCCATAAAATTACCTGCTGCACCAGAGTCAATTAGGGCGGTGGTCTGTACAACAATTTTCTCTGACTGGATAGTCACAGGTAATTCACATCGGTTGAGATTCGAAGAGCTCTTACTCACTGAGGTGGGCGGACGAGGTGGTCTAGTGGGGCAGTTGGCACGGATGTGCCCAGCGAGACCGCAGTAGAGGCAGAGGTTGCCCCTTAAACGTCTCTCCCTCTCCTCTGTAGACAATTTCGTGGCTCCGAGTTGCATGGGTTCTGGAGGTTCTTGGGCGATGGGTGCAGGAAGAGATACAGGGGTGAATGGACGGCTGGTCTTACGTGCTTGCATAACGCTGTCGACACGGATGGAGAGGTCGATATATTGGTTAAGCGTTAAATCCTCGTCTCGCGGAGACCATGGCGATAATGCAGTTTGAGGGGGCCGTCGTTCCACCCACTCTGTGCCGCGAGGGTTCGGAAATCCAAGGCATACTCTGCAGCAGTACGTCGGCCCTGTCGCAGCTGGTAGATCCGCTCTCCCGTCTCTCCGCTCTCGGAACTAGGTTGGAACACCGCCCGAAACTGTTGTAAAAACACGGCGAAAGACGGAAAGGCGGGCCGATCCAAATCCCAAACCGCTGTGGCCCACTCCAGAGCCTTCCCGGTGAGAAGGGAACAAACAAAAGAGATCTTACCCTCCTCCGTGGGATACAAATGGGGCTGCTGGTTGACGAAAAGTGTACATTGCAGAAGGAACCCCCTGCAACGAGTCGGCGTGCCGTCAAATTTTTCCGGAAACGCGAGTCGCGGGCTGGCTGTAATCGCGTGAGCTCCCGGTGGAGATGGAGTGGCGGCGGGGCAGGGAGGGCAGCGGGTGGCGTGGTTACCTGGAGTCCCTGGAGTGCCTGGACGAGCTGCTCCGTGAGGCTGGTAAGACGATGTAACTGCTGCTGATGATCCGACAGGGTGGATGCTTGTGCGGAGAGCTCGGAGGTGATCTGGCTGACTGTTGCTGGATCCATTGGTGTCGAAGTTTCCTGTAAGCGAGTCAATGACTGATCCGGAGACGAAGCATCCATGTGCAACAACTTTATTATAACAGACTGTGTCAGCAGGCAAGGTTCAGCAACGGCGGACAGGTGTGGTGAAGATAATCCAAACGGGTAAACGATAGTCCATGCAATAGGTCGGGGCCGGCAGCGATCAAAGGGAATAATCCGAGACAAAAGCGTAGGTCGAAAAAGGGCAGGCAGCAAAGGTTCACTCACACGTTTAACAGTCCGGTTGGCAACGAAAAGACAGTCCGAAAAAACGCTCAGGATCGCTAACATGACTTAGACGAAACTTCGCGAAGAACGCACCGAAGCGGCGCGCCTAAAATGGCCGACTGGCGGAAGTGAACCCGGGGGGACCCGGAACGGAAGTGGCGGCCCAGGTACGGGGTAGATGGGAAATGGATGCTAGTATTCCGGAGAGGGTTCCCGCTGGCGGCGGTCAGAAGGAGCCACAGAGACCGTGCTTGTGACAAATACACTACACATAACTTTCTCTTCCCTTTGTGCTCTGAACTTTTCTCTGCAGAGCGCTGTGTGCTTTGACTCCATGTTGCTTCAAACACATCATTCTGTTCATGAGATGCACATGCGTGTAAGCATATACATAAACATACATATTTAAACTTAAATATAAACGTATTAATTAATCACACATTTTCACACATTAGTCACGATTCATCATGTTTTAGTGTTTACCTTGTCATAATTATATACATGATTTACCTCAATGACACCAACTGCAGCAGGTTTCATTTTAATGTTGCATTCCTGACGACTCAAAATTCTGATTTTTCCCACCTCCTACTTGGAAAAAATGGTGTTTGTAGTCAGACATGCGACCTGTGTACTCGGGGCAGATCGATCAACCCTGACCTCAGTGAGACAAGCATACAGCTAATGTAGTGTGGACCTAATGGTTGTCAACAGTTTTTATCACCTGTTTTTAAAATGAACAGCAGCATTTTGTTAGTTTTTTTATGTTTTTTGGAAAATTCAAAGGACAAGACAAAGACATCGCACAGGCAGGGTCAGAACAACAGTAAACAACAGTAAACGGGCATATATGGAGCGAGACACAAGAATAGTTCAAGAGGCAGGTGTGGGTCGATCCGGGGCGAACGTGATCCAGGAGGGAAAAGCGAGAGGATAGTCCGTGAAACGAGCGTACAGTCTAAAAGGCAGGCGGTGAGACAGACGAGACGAAATGGCCAGGCGAGAAAGCTAAACACAGGGAACATGGGAAATAGGAAACTTGGAAACTTGGAAACTTGATACAACAATACAATAAACCACAAGGATAATCACAATACTCTGTCACTTACAGAGGGAAAGTCCGGGGCTTTTATAGCACGCCTGATTGGCCACAGGTGCAGACTCAATCAGCACGATGGATGATGGGAGTAGTAGTCAGGGGTCCAATGCAACAGTCTGTGGAAAATGATAGAGCCACCGACCAGAGGTCACCGACCAGATTCATGACAGTGAATGATGACCAGCAGAGAGATTATTCTGTAGAAATGACAGCAGTCAAAAAACAATGATTAAATAAATCCAATTTTACAGCTAAAATATTAAGCAGTGTAAAAAGCATATCATAAACACGTGGTACAGTACAAATATTTTGAGCGTCGCTTATTCTGTCCCCTACTTTCTGTTCATTTAATACTTATTATATTTAATGGATTACATTTAAAAAAAAAACAAAAAAACATTGCTGCTGGTTTGTAAAAGTTGTCATTGCTGGTTTGTATTAGATGCATTTGCGCTTCGAATCACTGAATCATTTTGCAAAGTAATTGATTCAATTAACTCGGAGCTTCATTGAGCTTCGTTTCTCTCATCTGTACTTGCCACTGACCAAACTTGTCTTTACAACACTGATTCACTACATATGAAGCTAAAGAGACGCACCGTTTGTGTTACTCATGTGTGAGCACTGTTTACTCATAACAATAATGTTTATTACTGTTAGATAAAGTTTGTTTAATTCATCAATAATTAAGCAATTTTACGTTGTCTGTAAACTACGTAATTGCATGAATGGATTGCATTGATTTAAACACTTTAAATGCTTAAAAACACAAACCTTTCTTCATCCGAATCACAACCGATGCAGGAGAGCGCCGCAGTTTTATGACCTCACATCAACGGTCCAAAATAAAAGTCTTGCCATCACATTACTGTCTATAAAAATGCAACTTTAAATGCCAGAATAGTTCAAAGTTGATTTCTTGGTGAAATACATTTTTAAATGCATGTTGTTCAATGATGTGTTAAAAATATTAAGAACAACAAATGGAAAAGTGTGAGATTTTGACTAAAAGACAGAACTTTAATGTTTAGATGTAGAAATCATTAGTCTTAAAATGCAAACAGTGGGATTGTTTAGAAAAATATAATCTCAGTGTTACTTAAAGGGTTTATATCCACACACATGTATTTTCTATTATTTGAATGTTTTATATAATATGACAGTGTTGATAGTGTTCCTACACATGCTGTGTTTAGGCAGATCTTTTTTTTTAGTAGCTCTCGATAGATTAACAGAGAACCAATCTGGGAAACAGCAGTTTGTTTATAAAATAATAATAATGCACATACTTTACATGGGAAATAAAAAGCACTAAAACTAAAAAAAAAAAAAAAACTTTTGGCCTAACGTACGCTCACTATCTGCTATGGATTCACCCTCACTTCCTCCCGTTCTCATCACGTGATGTTAACAGTGCTACTGACACTCTCTGCTTCACTTTGTCTCCATCATCTTGTTTAGACACAGTCTGCCCCCTTCTCTTCCAGGCCAGCCCATACCAAATATGCTGTGACGTGTTAATTAACAATAATAATAAATAATAATACTACTAATAATAATACATTTTGTTTGTAATGTGCATTTTATACAATTCATTTTTACTGTTTATCATGTTTGATATGATGATGAAATCATAATAAAATAAATTAACACAATTAAAGTAAAATATAAACACCCTAGTATTAGTAACAATACAGAAAAAAAATATTTATAAGGAGAGAGTTCACATACACTTAAACCCTAAAACTGAGAAGCATATTTATGAAA
Source organism: Cirrhinus mrigala (assembly GCA_036247105.1). NCBI lineage: Eukaryota > Metazoa > Chordata > Actinopteri > Cypriniformes > Cyprinidae > Cirrhinus > Cirrhinus mrigala. The sequence continues at coordinate 1,238,438 of JAMKFB010000399.1, forward strand.
AGTTTACTGGAAGTCAGGCATAATACAGTATGTGTCCTGATGCCAGTGGAAAGGACACAGATCAGACGTCACGCTGTTTGGCGGCAAATATAAATATTATGTGGCAGAGGGACACTATACAGTATATGGCCTGATTCTGTGGAGCGACAATCGGCCCACATGCTGTGAAACTACAACAGTACGACTGTCTTCATCATCTGAGTCCTGCAGAACATGAAACTGAGCTCACTGTCTCTTTTGAATCTCTTTTGAAAGGACGCCTGGTGATGAAGACCAATGTAGATATAGGCATGGTGTCATGCTTTCCTCATGATTACATGCATCTTGTTCATCTTGGACCTAATATCTGGATTTTCACTTGAGGATTATTTGGCTAAGATGAAAAGGAGGATAAGAACCCTTTATCATCTACCAGCCAATGAAGGCCAACCAGTCAGCGATGAAGAGGGCAAGAGGAAGGTCAAAGGCAGAGACCTGGTCAGACCTACACTCAGATGTGGAAATGTCAAGGTCCTTTTTGAAATGAAAGACAGGTTTTTCAGATCATAGCTGTCATATATTTTAGCATTACAGGAACACTTTATGGACCAATCAGAAACCATGACTGGATCTGTCTATGTAATCTATTTATATGAATCAAGCCTCTATTAATGTCTGCCTGAATTAAAGTAAAGGTAAAGGAAAAGTAAAGTAAGCCATCATCACAATCTGTTGTTTGTTTCAGGTGCTCTGTTTGCATCTTCTTCTGTCTGGAGAACAAACACCTGAATAACTGCAGTGAGTTCAGAGCGGTGCGGGACGTCTCAGTATCGTCTCTGAATGCAGATGATCAGACGCTGCTGGAGCAGATGATGGAGCAGAAGTGTCCTTGAAGACCACGACTCTCCTCACAGTGCACTCAGTCTCACAAACACAAATACAGACATGAAATATGTAGAAGAATAAGGAGTAGATGGGACATAAATATGGCAGGATATTCTGGACTGTTTTTAAAAGAAATTGCAAATTGTTGTCATCAAAATCAATTGATTGTCCATTTTGATAATTCTTTAAGAATTAGACACTAAAATAAAATAAATACAAGAATAAATCCAGCAAACAGTCTTTCAGTCATTCCTGATGTTTGGAGATGAAGAATCAGTCTGAAATCACTGCACAAAATCTCATTATTAATTCTCAATGTCAGACACAACCGTCACATGATCTGAAACATCAGATGAAAAATCTTTAGAAAACTCGTCATTTCAACTGTTGAGTGTCTGTAAGATCAAATAACGCAATCATAACAGACGTGATTTAGTGGGACACTGCAGGACACATGAGAGTGTTGGACAGCACATTTCAGGGCCCAGTTTATGGCCACAATAGTGGACAAAGGTTTGCTACATTTTGATTGAATCTTGGTGAACTAACATAAACAAACTGTCCAACACCATCAGATAAAGATGCCAGGACAACAGCCAGACATCTCTTAGAGCACAAGAAAAAGACCTTTGGTACAAAGCCCGGGAAGGACAGAACTTCCTATTGGTTAAAATGCAGTTTGTGCCCTTCACCCACCTTGAGACTGATTTCTAATGGTTTGGCCTGTGACCGACAATAAAAATTTCTTAGGACCTCCAGATGCAGCAGCGGTGGGTGAAACGAGAGATCTTGGAGATCCATCCAAATCCACTCATAACTACGTTTCCAAATCTTAAAACTGATACACACTACAACACACACATCTTATATTTATTCAGAGAAATAAGTTTCCCTATTGACAGTGATGTGTAGTGCAACATCTTACACAAACTCAGCTGTTAATGGACAAATGAATGCATGCATGACAGTTCAATCTTTTCCATCATGTTTGGACTTAATGTGTTCATAATATTGTCAAATGCATTCTGGTTATGGTTTGGAAAGTGAGAAATGCACCAGTAAAACTTTAGTGATACTTTTCTAACTTTGTGTTTGGACTATGCAAATAAATTCCACAGGAGGAAAGAAGGGTGGACCACCATGTGTCCCCCCACTCTGATGGAACCAGCCAATCACAGCACGGAAATAGAGAAGTGCAGAACAGGATTTGTGCTCCTGCAGTGAAGAGTTTGACAAGATGAAACTTTTGTGTTTGTGGGACAGAAATAAATCTACACTTTGCAAATCTGAAAAGATTTTTCTCAGTGATTCAAATGTTCTGATCAACATGTGTGAATAAAAATACAAATACAAATAAACACAAATCAAACAGAGGAAAACATGCTGTGTTTTCAAATACATTTCAGATCAATTTATTTCGTGAATGAAAAAGTTTGAGCTGTTTATAACAAACATTTAAAAACACAACACACATCAACCATCTTCACACATTTGTAACGAAAAGCGATTATAAATCTGTTGAACACAAGTGTTTTTATTATTAACAAAATATTAATTTTACTTTGTGTTATTTTATTACATATTATTTTATTAAAGAAATCATTGTACTGTAAATAGAAGATCAGTATATAATAATAAAAATAATAATAATAATAAATACTGACTTTATTTTACAGTGCAACAGGATTATTGTAATAATAACTTATTTAAATAATGAAATATACATAGTTATTATGTTGGTTATTATTAAATACTTCTTTATCTTACAGTGTCATAATAAAACAAAATTATTATTTTTGTCATTATTATTATTATTACTATATAAACCATATCTCCACATTTTTAATGAGAAGCGTTTATACATTTGTTGAAAAAATTTTATACTAACAAAATATTAATTTTACTTTGTTTTAATTTTATCACTTAAAAAAATAATTGTACTTTAAATAGACGGTGAGTAGAGAATAATAATAATAATAATAATAATAATAATAATAATAATAATAATAATAATAACTGATATTTACAGTGCAACAGGATTATTGTAATAGTAACTGTTATAATTTAATTAATAAAAACATTAATATGTTTTTATTAAATACTTTTTATTTTACAGTATGATAGGATTACTGCAATCATCTATCAAAACTGTTATTATTGCAATAATATTATTGTAATATTTATTCAATTAAAAAAATCTGTTTTAATAACCACTTTTTATTTTATTATAAGATGATAGCATAAAGATGTTAAAAATGCAATAATATTATTAAAATATAAAAAAACCCTTGATATGCATTAATAATAATAACAACGATAATAATAATAGAATTAAAATACTGACTTTATTTTACAGCAATTGTACCATTTTAATTTAATTTAATTAAATAATAATACATTATTATTGTTGTTGTTAAATACTGTTTTTTTAAGTGCAATATGATTACTGCAATAGTAAGGTTTTTTATTGATTTGTTTATGGGTATATTTTACATAATAATTTGTTAATTATAACAACAAAATATAATTTAACTTTATTTTTAAATGATATTTAATCAATAAAAAGTTACTGCAAGAACTACATTATACCGTAAAGAAAACGTCAGTAAATAATAATAATAATAATAATAATAATAATAATAATAATAATAATAATGATAATAATAATACTGACTTCATTTTACAGTGCAACAAGATTATTGTAATAGTAAATGTTATAATTTAAATAATGAAAATATATAATAATAGTTTTGTTATCATTAAATACTTCCTTTTTATTTTACAGTGTGATAGGATTACTGCAATCATAACATTTGTTAAATTAAATTATATTATTATATATTATTATTTAAATTACAAAAATGTAACAAATCAATAAAAAATCTTACTGCAATATTGAATATTTAATAAGTCAGTATTTATTAATAATAAACAAAATATTAATTTTATTTCATTAATAAAAGATAACATAAATTATGTTGTAATTGTACGTCAATATCAATTATTATTACTATTATATTATTTATTTATTTTCTTATATTAAGGAAAAATACAATTAAATGCTATAATAAGAAAATATTAAATATGATGGATGTTTTTTATTTATTATTATTTATTATTATTATTGATGTTGTTAATTTTATTTTATTATCAAAAGATAACAAATTATGTTGGAATTGCAATATGTACATTAATATCAACTATTATTATTATAATTATTATTCATAGTAATTGTTATAATATTAAGCAAAATTACAAATAAATATATTTAGCATTATTATTATTATTATTATATTTTATTATTAAATAAAATATAATTTTATTAAATTTATAATAATTTTATTATTGTTATAGATAACATTGTTTTATAATTGCAATTTGTACATCAACATCAAATATTATTATATCGGGCTGCCGTTTTCACGGCACTCACGAGCCTCCCGCATTCCAGCGAGCCTGCCCGTTTGAGTGCACAGTTGTGCCGCGGTTCCTCCCTGGGTGGACCGGGATTTAAAAGAGTGAATTTCTCACGGCTGTCGAGGGCATCTTCCTGGATATGCCTCTCCGGCCGTGCGCTTCCGGGTGCGGTAGTTTCCTCGCTTCTCTGGACGGACATGATCGCTGTCTCACGTGCCTGGGCCGAGAGCACGCTGAGGCGGCGTTCACGGATGGTACATGCGTTCATTGCGAGCGTATGTCCGTGGCCGCGTTAAAGTCCCGCCGCTCATTCATGAGTAGGCACCCCTTGTTGTCTTCCCGTGGTAAGTCGTTGAGCCGTCAAGGTTTTTCGGCTGCCGCGGCGAAACACGGAGGACATTCAGGTGACCGTGCAGAATGCTCCGTCGGCCCCCAAAGCCCCGCGGACTTCTGCGTCACCGCGCGGTCCCGTTGAGCCCCTCTGCGGTTGCCGCCCCGTCTGAGACGGATGCCGAACTGTCGGCTATGCTCCTCCGAGCCGCCAGGGAGATCGGTTTGGAGGTGCCCAAAACACCTCCGGCCGGTCCCTCTAGGCTGGATTATTGGTATCTGGGGAAGGCTCCCCCAGTGCCTTTCTTCCCGGAGGTGCATGAGGAGCTGGTGAGGACTTGGCGAGCCCCGCACTCTTCTCGTCCACGTCCCAGCTCCTCTCCCCTCGCCTCTCTCGACGGCGGTGCAGCCCGGGGTTATGAGACGGTCCCTCAGGTTGAGCGCGCTGTCGCGGTGCATCTATGCCCGCGCGCCGCTGCCACCTGGCGGGATCGCCCTCATCTCCCCTCCAGGGCGTGTAAGTTCTCGTCTGCTCTCGCGGGCCGGACTTACCACGCCGCTGGACAGGCTGCCACCGCCTTGCACGCCATGGCCACCCTACAGGTGTACCAGGCCAAGGTGTTGAAACACCTGCACGAGAGGGGTCCTGACCAAGGCGCAATGGAGGAACTCCGCGCCGCCACCGACTTCGCCCTCCGGGCCACGAAGGTGACGGCGCGTTCCCTTCGTCAGGTGATGTCCACTGTAGTGGTCCAGGAGCGACACCTATGGCTGACCCTGGCCCAGATGGCAGATGTCGACAAATCACGGTTTCTCGACGCTCCTATCTCCCAGGGCGGCCTATTCGCCGACACCGTCGAGGACTTCGCCCAGCAGTTCTTGGCGGTTCAAAAGCAGACGGAGGCGATCAAACACATCCTGCCCCGCCGCGACATTCCAACAACGTCCGCGGGGCCCCCACCTCCGCCTGCTCGTCGCCGAGGACGCCCCCCCGCAGCTCCCAAACAACCAGCTCCGTCCCCTGCTGAGGTGCACGACGCCAGATTGGCAGCCTGACGTCGAGCTGCCCGCGGGAGAGGCAACCTGGAGGTGGAGAGGTTTGCTCTTTGGGGGATGACAACATCAACGTCCCCACTCCCGGTGGAGGGCCGGGAGCTGCTGTGTGCTCAAACGCTGCCGTCGGCCTACGGGTCGGCGGTACCCACAAGGTCACAGAAAGAGCCAATTTTCTCACCTCCGGGGTTCAGGCCCCGAGTTCCCTCTTTGAGCAGCGCCCAAGTAGTGTCTCCTCGGACTCGGAGCCTGATGTCGCCAGCGCGGGAACCAGAGAAGAAGGTAAGCGCTGCCCAGTGCAGTCTGACTTTTCTCCAGGACGTTCTTCCTCCTGGGATCAGTCCCCTTCTCCTTCCCCCCCCCCCAGGCTGCCCCACTGTGGTCACGTCGGTCAACCTGGCTTCAGCTTCCCAGCCCCTCGCGGTGGTTGATTCGGACGGTACGTTTGGCTATGCGATTCAGTTCGCCAGGCGTCCGCCCAGGTACAGAGGCGTCCTTTCCACTTCTGTCCATTCGGACACACATGCCGCTGTGCTTCGTGCGGAAGTTGCAGTCCTACTGGCGAAGGACGCAATCGAGCCTGTCCCTCCAGCCGAGATGAAGTCAGGGTTTTACAGTCCTTACTTCATCGTGCCCAAAAAGAGCGGTGGGTTAAGACCCATCCTGGATCTTCGAGCCCTGAATCGGTCCCTTCTCAGGCTGCCGTTCAAGATGCTCATGACGAAGCGCATGCTAACATGCATTCGTCCCCAGGATTGGTTTGCAGCCATCGACCTGAAGGACGTGTACTTTCACATCTCGATCCTGCCTCGACACAGACCCTTCCTACGGTTTGCTTTCGAGGGTCGAGCGTATCAGTACAAAGTGCTTCCATTTGGCCTCTCCCTCTCTCCCCGTGTCTTTACGAAAGTCGCGGAGGCTGCCCTGTCCCCTCTTTGGCAGACGGGCATTCGCATCCTCAACTATCTCGACGACTGGCTTCTCATAGCTCACTCGCGAGATCTGTTGTGCGAACAGAGGGACTTGGTGCTCCGGCACCTCAGCCATCTGGGCCTTCAGGTCAACCGAGAGAAGAGCAAAATCTCCCCAGTGCAGAGGATCTCTTTTCTCGGTGTGGAGCTGGACTCGGTCAGTATGACAGCCCGACGTAGACGTGGCTGAAATCGCTACGTGCCGTTCACATTCCAGGAGAACTCAACCGTGCAGCCGACCAGCTCTCACGGCAGTCCACCCATCCTGGAGAATGGCGACTCCACCCCGAGACAGTCCAGCTGATTTGGAGCCATTTCGGGGAGGCCCAGATAGATCTGTTTGCTTCCCCCGAATCCTCCCACTGCCAGCTGTTTTACTCCCTCGACGAGGCTCCCAACAGCCTCGGCAGGGACGCACTGGCACACAGCTGGCCTCCGGGGCCCAAGTACGCCTTTCCCCCAGTGAGCCTCCTTGCACAGACACTGTGCAAGATCAGGGAGGACGCGGAGCAGGTTCTGCTGGTTGCACCATACTGGCCCACCCGGACCTGGTTTCCAGAACTCATTTCCCTCGCGGCAGCCCCCCCCTGGAAAATCCCCTTGAGGAGAGACCTTCTTTCTCAGGGGATGGGCACAATTTGGCACCTGCGCCCCGACCTGTGGAGCCTGCACGTCTGGCTCCTGGACCGGACGCGTCAGACCTTTCCGGCCTTCCACAGGCCGTGATAGAAGCTATCACTCAGTCCAGAGCCCCCTCTACAAGGCAAGCTTATGCGCTGAGGTGGGGTCTGTTCGTCGACTGGTGTTCCTCTCGCGGGGAGGACCCACAGAGATGTACGATTGCAGTAGTGCTTTCCTTCCTGCAAGAAAAGTTGGAGCGCAGGCTGTCCCCTTCAACTCTCAAAGTGTACGTTGCTGCCATTGCAGCGTACCACGACGCAGTGGATGGAACATCCCTAGGTAAGCACCAACTCATCGTGAGGTTCCTGAGGGGTGCGAGAAGGATTAATCCCCCCAGACCGCACCCCATACCCTCTTGGGACCTCTCCGTCGCCCTCCAGGGCCTGCGGGAGGCCCCATTTGAGCCACTTGCGTCGGTTGAGCTGAAATATCTGTCACTCAAGACAGCGCTCCTGACCGCACTGGCCTCCATCAAGAGGGTAGGGGACCTACAAGCCTTCTCTGTCGACGAAGCGTGCCTGGAATTCGGGCCCAGCGATTCTCACGTCATCCTGAGACCCCGGCCCGGTTATGCGCCCAAGGCTCCCACCACGCCTTTCCGTGATCAGGTGGTGAACCTGCAAGCTCTGCCCCTGGAGGAGGCAGACCCAGCCTCTGCGCTACTGTGTCCAGTTCGCGCTCTGCGTATATACGTGGACCGCACTCGGCACTTTAGACGCACCGAGCAGCTCTTCGTCTGCTTTGGAGGTCAGCAGAAAGGGAATGCTGTCTCCAAACAGAGGTTGGCCCATTGGGTGGTAGATACCATCTCCCTGTCGTACCAAAACCAGGGAGAGCCATGCCCCTTAGGTGTTCGGGCCCACTCCACACGGAGTGTTGCCTCATCCTATGCGTTGGCTCATGGCGCCTCTCTAGCAGATATCTGTAGAGCTGCGGGCTGGGCGACACCTAATACCTTCGCCAGGTTCTACAACCTTCGCGTCGAGGCCGTGTCCTCCCGTGTCTTAACATAGACATCAGGTGAGCGGGAGTCCGGCTGGTGTCGGCTTGCTGCGCCATTCCTAATGGATCCGTGCGCTATTCCCTCAGTTGTTCCCTCCGGCGAACCTGGGTCCTCCATGCCCCGCAGTCAGGCCTAGTGCGGAGTAGTGCTTGACTGTGCTCCGGCTGGGTCTCCTTCGCCCAGCAGGTTGTGGCAACATGTTTCAGTATTTTTCCACGGTCAGCCAGAAGGCCGATGTTTCCCTCATATATCCCTAAAATCTACAGATATATTGAATTTCTTTTGTTCCACATGTAGAGATTTCATGTGCTCCGCCCCCCCAACTCCTGCTTCAGTACAACTGGCATCCCTGTGGGGCCCCCCCTATTGGCCCCCAGGGCGTTGGGAAGGTTACGCTCATATCCGTCTGTTGACACGTCCGCCTATCGGCACGCGGTGTGTTCTGTAACGCAACGTCTGGTTCGTGGCCTGTTCCATGGGTCTGTTCCCATATGTAACGTCGTAGTGAAATGACTGAAGGGGAACGTCTAGGTTATGTACGTAACCCTCGTTCCCTGAAGGAGGGAACGGAGACGTTACATCCCCTGCCACGACCTTACGTCGCGCTGACGCCGGGCTGCAGCTCGGCTCCTCAGCAAAAGCCTGAATGAGTGGTTGCACGCCGCCATCTCACATACCCGTATGTACGGGGGAGTGGCTCAGCATGCAAATACCACTCGCCAATGTTCATGAATGTTCATTGGCCTTTTGAATAAGCCTTGGAGATGATTGGACTCTCAAGCGAGTTCCCATATGTAACGTCGTAGTGAAACGACTGAAGGGAACGAGGGTTACGTACGTAACCTAGACGTTTTTACTTTTTTATATTACTTAATAAATATTATTATTGCAATTACAACAGCTTTATTTTATTATTATCTTATATTAAATAATATTTTGTCTTTTACTGAATAAAAAAGAAGATATCTATTGACTTTGTTAAGAAAATATTAAAGTAATATTATTGCATTAAGTTTTGTTTTTGTAATTTGAATAATCGAATTATAATTAATTTTACTGATAAATTTGTTCTGTTTATTGCTTTTTTATTATTATTTTATTACTATTTTTATTATAATATTTATTACACTTTACATTATAAAAATAGACAAAATAATTTTATTTTATTATTAAAATGCTGACTTTTAATTATATATGATTATTGTAATATTCATAGTATTACAGTTTCTACTTATATAAAATTAATATTTATTATTGTTATTATTTTATTATTTCTGTTATTTTTATTAATAAATGCATTACATACATACTATTTATTTAAGAGCACAGGAGTATTATTATAACCAGAACATTTTTTTTTGATTTGTTATAATTGCAATAATTGAATTTGAAATAATTAAAATTAATAAAAAGTGTTGATATAAATATGTCAGTTGAAGTAATGTTTGCATTACATCTATAATATAATACTTGTTCATATCACTTCAATATACAAAAAGTAAATAAAAACAGTAAATAAAAATATGATTTTTGTCTTTAAATATACTGTGATTAAAACATGAAACTATATATTCTGACAGTTTGAAATATATTCATGAAATATATTCTGACAGTTTCTTTCACTTATTAAAAAATCTTATAATCATTTATTACAGCTTTACTGTAGTTACAATAACATATTTTACTAAATGTTATGATTAATGTCATATTTTATAATGTCAGAAACTCATTTCAGTCTTGTGAGGAATCGATTATATTCATGGTACAAACATCAATTAAAATCTGATCTCTAGTTGATTTTTCATTGTTTTATTATTTCTGTACAAAAAATAGAGAAATTAATTACATGATCTTCATCAGTCATGATTGTGACATTTTGACACTTTGTAATAAAATAAATTATTGATGAGACAACAATAAAATCACCAACACACACACTGATGTTTCTGTCTATATGGTGATTTGTGACACATTTATTCTGTTATTTGAGTGTCAGAAGTTGAGCTGCAGTATTAATGTCATGAAGAGACTCAATAACATCTCACTGTTACTGATTCATCATGCAGCTCAAAGCATTATGGGTAGAATCTCTCGTCAGTCTATTCTGATTCATCAACACAGTTTCACTGATGATTCATTTAAAACAGTAAACCCAGGACAGAGCGTCTGAGTGAATGTGGTCTGGACTGTGTGGATGAGACTCATTGTGTCAGAGACGCTGTAGAAGGACAGAGTTCCTGCACTCACATCCACATACACTCCTACTCTACGACTGATGGGCTTCACAGGGAGATCAGTCACTATCTTACTGTGTATGAATGAGTAACTGTCAGGAGAGCAGAACAAACTCCAGGACTGATCATTATATCCAAACCAACACTCAACACCCCGTCCCTTCCTGCTGATGCTCTTATATGACACTGATATAAACATTAATTCCACTCCACTCAATCTCCCAGTAACAGCGTCCACACACACTCTCTCTACACAACACCTGAAACACATCAAATCTGTCTGGATGATCAGGATACAACTGATACTTATACACATGTGTCACGTTTCTGTTCTCCTCAGACAGAATGAGTTCAGTGTTTGCTGTGTTTGGATCCAGTGTGAGAAAACAAACCCCTGAACACAAGAACAGACACATTTATAACACAACAACAATCACTATAGCTCTGTGTGCGTGTGTGTGTGTGCGTGTGTGTGTGTGTGTTGTGTGTTGTGTGTGTGTGTGTGTTTGCAGACGTACATTTCTTCAGTCCTGCTGTAATCCTGGATTCTCCTCCATGATCCACACTAGAAAACACACACACATTCAGACAGTCAACAAACTGTTGCTATGCAGTTGCCAGTGTACTCAGGGTGGTTGCTAGGGAGTTGCTATGTAGTTGTCAAGGTACTTGGGTGGTTGCTATGCAGTTGCCAATGTCCTCAAGGCGGTTGCTAGGGAGTTGCCATGTAGTTGTCAAGGTACTTGGTTGGTTGCTATGCAGTTGCTAAGACATTCAATGTGGTTTCTGGGGTGTTACTATGTAGTGTCTAGGATGTTCTGGGTGGTTTCTAGAGCGTTTCTATGTAGTTGCTAAGATGCTTGCTAGGCTGTTGCTATATGGTTGCCAAGGTACACAAGGTGGTTGCTAGGGTACATGGTGTGGTTGCTAGTAAGGCTGTGTATCTGGATACGGGACTGCAGTGAATTTCAGCAGAATTGAGTGAAACAGCTGTTTGTTACACACTGAATACTGTAGATCATTGATAACTACAGACAGTTGAGCTCATATATTCATAAAATCATCTTTACATTACTGGTAGGTGATCACTGCACAAATAATAACACAATCTCTACCTTAAAAAAATAAAAATGAGAAGTGTTGTAAACTAATGCACTTCACTGTAGTTCACACACACACATTCAGACACAGAAACTTCAGCGCTGACCTGCAGATTTTACCAATAAAATATTTTAACTGCTGAAGAGCTGCATGATCTTCCTCTGCAAGGAGTTTGTAACATCACTGTTATTTGAATCAATTAAAGTCACAGCTGTACTGATAAATGATAAACACAGCAAAATGGAAGTAATTCATACATACACAGTCTCTCTCTCATAAATTAACACTTGATCAATGACACTTTTCTGAGGATAAAATATGAAGTGTTGATCACTAAACTGCAAGTTTATGCTGTTTTCAGAAAGCAGCGCTTTTATCTAAAGTGGAGAGAGAACGATCACATGGTTGCCAGGTTGACAAAAATAGGTAACACATTTAGCAGATATTTCAATATTACAGATGTGAATCTGTTTCAGTGATTACGTCTCTTTATATCAGACAACATCAGTTGTGTTCCTCTGTGTACAGATTCAGCTTTGTAGTAGAATATAATATACTCTATTCACTGTTTTTCTGTTTTATTTAAATTAAGTGCGCTCCACTGCTGTGCACCTGCTGTGAACTGATACAGAAACAGCTGCATCAATACCCTTATCAAGTAGTACTTTGTCATATGTATTGAACACAGTCCTAGTTTGTAGGGTCTTGCTATGCTGTTGTAAAAAAGAAATAAATATAATTAAATAAATTGTTGTGAAATATTAATTTAAAATAAATTTCAAAAATAAATTATTTCTGAAGGATCATGTGACTGAAGACAATGAAGACTGAAGTAATTGCTGATAAAAAAAAAAAACTTTCAGAGGAATAATTTTATTTTTAAAGTATTTAAAATAGAAACTTATTTTATATTGCAATTATACTTCATTATATTACTGTTTTATCTTTATTTTTGATCAATTGACACCAATATATATATATATATATATATATATATATATATATATATATATGTGTGTGTGCGTGTGTATATATTAGTGCTGTCAATTGATTAAAAAAATAGTCACACTTTTTTTCTGAAATGTATTGCAATTAATCCAACCCAAAATTAAAGTTTTAAAATATACTTTTATATTGGAATAATTTTGTATTCAATCTTCAAATGAATGTACAAACAGCATATACAGTATCTTTTTAATATTTGTTTAATGGCATCCTTTTTTGTTTGTTTGTTTTTAGGTTTCACCTCTGGCTAATCGTACGCTGATGTGTCCGTCTGTCTGTGCGTTCACACCGCCGCCGGCCAGAGCGTCAAAGTGGCCGGAAATCATTCATTTTCAATGTGAGCCGGTGGCGAGCTCCGGCGAGAAGCGGCGCGGTGTGTTTTGGACGGTGTGGGCGTCGGGAAGAGTTGCATATGCTACGCTTGAGTATATACATGTGTATAACTAATGCGTATACACTTCTCCAGGCACCACTACATCATTGCATGTAACTACAATTAAATTCAATTTCTTTCTTTCACTATTTTAAAGAAATCATGAGGTGAACTTACACCCTACTTGTTGTCAGTCTGCACAAGATCAACATGCTTGTTTGCTTTGCGGCCGCTTTAAATACAAGACCAAGTGTTCGACAGAACACGGTGTCACTTCTCTCCGGTAACCTACGTTGTTGTTGTCTGCTGTGTTTCTGTGGGACTTCCTCTGCATGACTACTTGGATTTTGTTGGATTATATCGGTGCATTGGCTGCTGTCTGTTGTATTTTCTGGGTCTTCTGTGAACCTACTGCTGCACGATTACACCGTGGTCAAGTGAACCGCCATCTGGATTCTGCTGCACGTCTATTAGTGGAATTACGGTACGGATACATGAAGCGGCCAAAAAGCTGACTAACATCAATAATTCAAAGGTTAAAAATTAAATGTGCCCGAAAACAGGGGAAAAGTATTTACAAAACATATTTATATTGTACATTATAGAAGATACACTTATATTACATTCAAATACATTATACTGTGGAGTTTTCTGGAAAAATAAAGTCTGTTAAAATACATTGTAACACTAAAGAAATTGTAATAATGCATTTAGAAAAAAAGGAGCAAATATTCAGAGTTAACATGAACATTTCAATAAATTCTTTTTCTGAACAACCATCTCTGTCTGTGTTCAACAGAAAATGAATGGCAGCCTGTCACAATTCATTATATAGCACTGATCAATTCTTCACATTTATACATGCAGTTCTTTTGTTATCAAAGGGCATGCTAACATAAAGAAAATCCACGGGTCTGTAATTATATGTAATTGACTCATTTTAACTGCTTCTATTAAGTTTTACTGTTAAAGTTTAACGTGTGGTCATTTTAGTGATGGGTTAAAGTGCATATTCCAGGTTAGCAACCCCAGTGAGTTGATGTATAGAAAAATAATGTAGGAGCTTTTCTTGAAACTATACTTTAAAACACGATATTAAGGCTTCTGGAGTCATTTTTGTGAGAGAATTTTAGTTCCGCATCTGAAAATCGCCAAAACCGGAAGTGACGTCACGAGAGGGCGTGCGGTCAATGTAAACAATAGAAAAACAATGGATTGCAATGATCGTTCGGACGCGGAGGAAATTTTAAATGTTTATTTACACTCGTATGACGGACCACACATACAATTATGAGACTGCTATGTGGCCAAGAGAGCAGGAACAGCCCAGGATTAGACAGAACAACGGTCAGATGAGACGAATTGAGTTGTGGTGTGAGGAGAACAGGGAAGAGACCAGTGTTAGCTTAGATATAACGTTACACACGTTAGCAAACGATATATAATCAGGCTAAAGCAAAGCTAATATTGCTCATCTACAAGTATTCATACTACTTACCCGTAACAGAAACTAATAATCGTTAATCAAGCGCGTCAAACTCGTTAATATCCGACACTAATGTTACGTGATATAGCGGTTTGTCGTCAAAGCAGGAAAGAGAGAGAGAGAGATAAACAAGTTTGTGTTTCATTATATTCTTGTGTGAGAAACCCTTACCTTCATGTGTTGTGTCAGTCATGAGTAGACAGTTTACAGAGGAAGAGTGACTTTATAAAGGTTTTCAATGGCCCCATTTTGGTGACAATCAATAAACAATAATCACAATCACAAATTGTCTTACTGCATAAAAACTTGTTTCTGAAATTTACATCACATATATATCAAGCAGATCTGCACTTATGGTTAATTCAATTCAGGTTTATTTATACAGTACTAAATCAAACTCAAAACACGACGTTGCAAGTGTTTATATATATATATATATATATATATATATATATATATATATACACACACACACAAACACACACACACATGTATATATATATATATATATATACACACACACATACATACATATATAACAAATGTAGATGTACCAAACATATACTACTGAATCAAAAATATACCATCGGACCCATTTAAAAACATTTATCAATCTTTCAGTGTGGGTATCACACTAATGTGTTGTTAACATGTTAAATTGTGTATGCTGTGCTAGATACACGCCAACAGCTTCATCTTGTTGATCCTCTGGAGGGATCTGGAACAGGGAGCAGGTGTAGTGGAAGACAAGACAGTGTTGCGTTCTCATAGAGCCTTTCGTGACCTGCAGTATTCCACTATCATTCATTGCTGACCATGCTTTTCCACTTGGCCTCCATCACATCTGCATCTCCATTAGGAGTGGAAGCTGAAGTCCAGAGGTGGTTAATAACAGCTGGCCTCTACTGCTTCAGATCTTCACACACCGTCTTGCAATGTCTCCCAGAGCCTTATAAACACACCACATGAGAATAAATTACCAATTAGTTGTGCAAACAATGTTACTAAGCTGAAATTAGACCTGATGGTTACAATATTAACAAACTGAGGTTAACTTACCAGTTTTGCCTTCTCAAATGGTAACGTTTTTACACGGTTTTATTATATTGCTAATGCTTACAAGCTAGCCGCGGTGCTTTACAACAACTTATACACATCTCGTTGCGTCTCATCATTAAATAATTATGTCCACTGATTTGGTAGTTAATACATGTTATAAGAATACTAATAAATAATAATAAAAAAAACAAGACTTACGGTTCACGTTTTCGTCGAGCTGCATCTCTGACGGATCCGGATGAACCACAGGCTGACGGCGGACCCGATGAAGGCGCTGTGTGCACCGAACGAACCGCACCAGCTCTGAGCTGCTTCGGCATCCCATGTTGAACTCCATCATACAGCCGGGACAATAATCCTCCGGTGTAAACTGAACGCTACACACCACCGCGTTTTTCAAAGCAAATGCATTAGTAAAGGCGCGTCTCTTCAGCTGCACAAACGCACGCAGGCACGGAAAATAGCGCCGTCCTTTTTCTTGTTAACAAACCTGTGGACTTGAAGTCCTGACAGGTTGGAGTTTGTGCAACCTCCAAAAACACAATAATTTACCATGACGATAATCAATTGAAATAAAGAAATAACTACAGAAAACACACTGACTCAAGACCGCTCCTACTGAAAACCAATACGCCTTATTCAGCCCGCCGCCATTTTGATTCGAAAACGAGGCTGTGAGGGTAAACAGGAAATTGCAACAACCAGACATGGCTGTGTGGACAACGAACCTATCGTGTCTTCCTCCTCTTACTCTCGGTGTTGTGGAGTCATGGGCGGACGAAGGATCAAAAATTCCCAGGTCTGTCCTCCTTAAGGGTTACAGCAACTGTATCGAAGGGTATATTCACGATGTTGAAGGTAAAAAAATACTTTTTCGACTTTCTTCTGAGGTTAGCTTTAGCTTAGCATGTTGCCTAGAAGATCGCGAGTTGCCGAACGATCTAACGTTATGTTTAAAATACACACTGATTGTTTGTGCTAACATTAGCCAATTCAAATTGTTTAACTGTAGTGTTTGATGACCATGATAACTGTGGTTTACAGTGAAGAGAAACGAAGAAGGGTGTAGTGTTAGGGCCCGGTCCTTTCGCTCGATGCGAAAGAACGAGGCGCCTTACAACATGAAGGTATTTTGTGTTGTTGAAAGCAAGTTTCTACAACCTCCATGTTCAGGACGGTTAACGTTAAGTTCAAGGTGTGGTCCTCAGTTCGTTTTTGGACCTTGTTTGTTTGTTCGTTTGTTCGCTCGTTCGTTCATACTAAATACCAGGTGTTTCGAGTAAGGTGCGTCATTCTACAATGCAACTTGTTACGGGTGATTGGTCTTGTTTTCCGAGGTATAATGTTGTAAATATATTTATTTATGTAAGCACTGGGGGAATACCCTGGTGAAAAAACAGCATATGCTGGTAGCTATGTTTTGATGCTGGAATGCTGGCTAGGTAGGTTTTGATGCTGGCTTAAGCTGGTCCTTTGCTGGTTCATGCTGGTCCTTGACCAGCAAAGGACCAGCTTAAACCAGCATCAAAACATACCTAACCAGCATTCCAGCATCAAAACATAGCTACCAGCATATGCTGTTTTTTTTACCAGGGTAGAAATGGTCTGTAAGTGGATTTTAATTTTAAAAACACCTGATATTTTGTACATCTTGTCTTGAAAGGTGGTTTAGGGTTCGTTAGTAATAGGTTAGTTAATAACAATGTTTTGTTGCTTTGTTGCAGGTGGAGCTGTCTTCCGAAAACCCGTATATCCGAGACACCCACTGCACTTGTAAAGCAGGATTGGGACACTGTAACCATTTACTTGGACTACTTTACACACTGGCTCACTACCTAAAAATGGGGCATAAATCTTTACCACCAAGAACAAGTAAAACCTCTTTGCCTCAAACATGGCATGTGCCATCAAGAACATTAGGTCTAAAGCCAAAGCCAATCAGCACTGTATCGGTTTCCAAAGTAAAACCACCAAATAGTAAAACCCACAAAGTAAACCGCAAAAATGTGGGAATTCTCCCAAATGTTTACTGCCCAGTCCCTGTCCCTTTGCCCTGTGGTGAATTTGAAGAGAATCTGAGAGAGAACCTAAAAACCTCAGGCAGCAGAAGCCACATGTTGAAACTTTTAACTGCCAGTGACCAACAAAAAAAACTTGTCACCACAGAGTTCGGCAACTTACCTTTAGGGTCTGTTTTGTCCTACCAGTTACCCCAGCAGACTGTGTCCATTGAAGAGCACCCTACACTGCCTCTTCCTCCACAACCATGCTCTTACGCAACTGTGTTAAATCAGAAAGAACATGATTTCTATGGAGGTCTGATAATTACACCAGAAGATTCAGTGCACCTGGAAAATGGAACCAGGGACCAAAGCAGCAGTACTTGGCATCGGCTACGTGCAGAGAGGATCACATCAACATCTTTTAAGCGAGTCTGTTCTAGAGTTAAAGACTTTGAAAAGTTAGCTGCTGACATGACTTCAAAACAAACCATTCAGACCAAAGCTATGAAAAGAGGAATACAGCTTGAGCCTGTTGCTGCTGCTGAATATGAAA
Source organism: Cirrhinus mrigala (assembly GCA_036247105.1). Classification (NCBI taxonomy): domain Eukaryota; kingdom Metazoa; phylum Chordata; class Actinopteri; order Cypriniformes; family Cyprinidae; genus Cirrhinus; species Cirrhinus mrigala. The sequence goes on from JAMKFB010000399.1 coordinate 1,256,571, forward strand.
AACTCACTGGAAACAAATTGTTTTCCTGTGGCTTAATAATTAATCATCATGCCCCTCACCTAGGAGCCTCACCTGACAGGAAAGTAGTTGATGTTACAGCAGATCCTGTCCACGGTCTACTTGAGATCAAATGCCCAAACAAAGACAGCTTCAAAAGCTGCTCATATTTGACAAATGTAGCAGGGAACTACACTCTAAAAAAGACCCACGAGTACTACTATCAAGTTGGACAGATGGGAATTAGTGGGTTTACCTGGTGTGATTTTTTTTGTAAAATGTAAAAATGATTACCACCTTGAACGCATCTATTTCAACAAAGATGAATGGGAGGAGCTGAAGTGTAAGCTTGACTTTTTCTTTTTCAACTGTTTCTTACCTGTTCTGTGCAACAAGAGGGTGTGAATAGAAACAAAGCCACAAATGATCTTTTACAGTGTATTGAATTCTTGAAGAGATTGTTTATCCAAAAATGAAATTTAGTCATCACTTGCTTACTGATAAGTTTTTCCAAACCTGTATAAATTTCTTTTGTCTGCTGAACACATTAGATACTTTGAGGAATGTGGGTAGCCAAACTGTTGGCAGTAGCCACTGTCTTTCCATAGTATGGAAAAAAAACACTATAGAAGTCAACTGTTAACTGTTTGGTTACATTCCCTAAAGTATCTTCTGTGTTCACTAGGTGAAAGAAATTCATAAAGGTTTGCAACAACTTTATGGTAAGCAGTTTATGACGAAATATCAGATTTGCATAAACTATTTTCTAAACGTGTCAAATTCATTGCATTCTCTGTTAAATAGTCATTCATATGTCATTGAAAACTTTTTCCTGTACAAAAAAACATCTTTATAAAGTGTAAATATGACAAATGAAACTGGATTCCAATGAAATGCAGAAATGTTTTTTTATTGCTTGTTTTTTTTAATTCTCTCAAACTTCAGACATGTCTGAAAATATTAACATTACAAATATTAATATAAAAAAAAATATTGTCTGTGTGGTTTTTGTTACAAAATTGAGGTATGTAAATTGTGTTAAGTTTATATTTTAAATATAAAAAAATGTATATATAGATATACATATCTACGTAGATAGATAAATATTTTATATTATATAACTACTATATGTGTACTATATATATTTTTTAATATAAAAGATTAAAAAGAAAAATTATTTTTATGTATATATAAATATATAATTTTAAAAATGTATGTCTTTCAATAATATGGTATGGAAAAATTTAGTATATTATAAAATTGTAGCATTACATAAAAATAATTATATATGTACACATATCTATCTACTGTACATAATAGATATACAAATTTCACATGAACACAGGTGGGACATTTAAATGTTCAGTCAAAACAGTGGACCCTGAAAATTTGTGAGGATTCCACATACAGTCCAGAGCTGATTCACTGAACCAGCCAATGAAAGTGGAATCACCCGATCGAAAATGTGATATTCCTTGATGCGACGAATGGCCCGTTCAATGTGTATCCTTAGACGTGCAATGTTGTGTGTGTGTGCGAGTTCTTCATGGCTGAACTGGCCACTTGGGCCAAGAAAAGGGGGGATTATCACTGTGGCATAAATTTCATCAAGTACATCTTTAATTAGAAAGCCTTTATCTACCATCACAGCATCTCCCTCTTCAAGAAGATTCAAAATGCCAGATGACTTGGTGATCTCTTTATCAGAGATGCTTCCTGTGTAGAGACTGCTGACAAAAGTCATGCTCCCATCTGGGGAAATTCCCACCAGAGATTTGAGTGTAGTTGTGCCTTTGTAGTGCGAGTAAGTCTCAGAGTTCAGTACCTTTGAGCTGGCAGTTTGGACTCTGGTTTTGGGGTAGAGAGATTTAAAATACTCTGGCATAAGTTCATCAACTGCAGCTCTACTTGGCCATATAGGCAGACTCCCCAGCATGAAGTACAAATAATTTGCCCAGGTAACACAGATTCGACTGACTGTACTTTGTGAAACATTGAAACGCAGAGCAAGGTCTTGTTCAAGAAGGCCCAGTCTAATCCGGCAAAGAAACATGAAAAATTGATTAAACAGGGAGAGATGTTGTGCCTGGAATCCAACCCTCAGTGTGTGTTGGTTAGTTCCACTAGTTCTTTGCACTTGAGCCCATGAGGCCATGGTCTGTGCTGTGGGCTGTAGAGCCAAGAAAACTGCTCTTAAAGTGTCATAGTCCGGGAACCCAGTGTAAAACTGGATGAGTTTTGGATTACCCATAAAATTCTGAATGCCAAACTGCTGACTTTTGAGTGCTTCATTTTCTGCAGACAGACGAGAAATTTCCTCCCGTGCAGCTACAAGCTGCTCCTCAGTAGTCATGGGCTCCACACAGTAGTCATGATCGGTGTTTGGCATCTCTGTGACAGGACTAGGTTGACAGAGAGAGAGAGAATTAGAGTGGGCAAGTAAGATGAATTTACATACCTATTCATGTTTATTGCTCACTTGATGCATGCATATACACATTCATTTTCTACGATAGACTTCTACTGACCATTCTTCGCTGCTTGGTCCATCCTTTGTAGAACTGCAAAGAAAGAAGAGCGCATTAAGACCCAGACATGTAACAATATTACATTCAGTTGGTTGGACAAAATAATGTGAACACCCACTAAGATAGGGCTTAATAACATTTGTGTAGGCTACAGTAGGGGGAAAAACTTTGTGATTATCATTTATTCATATATTTGTTTATGAAGAATAAAAACCAAAAGTGAATGATAGGGGCCATCAAACACTAATAAAGATTATGAACAAACACAAAGCAACTGCCACAAAGTGACAGCAAACCGTAATATTCACTTTGAACACTAATGTTTCCACAGTAACTAAGAGAAGAAGTGAGAAGCACATTCTCTCCATCTCTGAAAAAAATGCCAAATGTTCTGATAGATGACATTTAACTACCCAGGTGAAAAAAAGAGCACTTCCATAATGTACTTAATGTGCTCTATTTTCATGCACTAATTTTGTACTTAATATACAAAAAATATTAAGATAAACGGTAAGATCATCTAAGTGTACTGAACTGTGCTCTTTTGGGACACCATAAATTTGAACTAAAATGTGCTTTTAACATACTATCTGTATTTAAAACATGTATTTAGTTACCACTTGTAGTACACTTTAATCCTTCTTTCATACACTAGTACACTGACATGTAATAAAATACAGAGATAGTATGTTAAAAGCACATTTCAGTTCATATTCATGGTGTCCCAAAATAACATGAGTACACTTAGATGATCTTAAGTTTACCTTAAGAAGTACAGAATAATTTAAAGAATATTTTATAGTATACTAAGTACAAAATTGGTGTGTGAAAATAGAGCACTTTATGTACATTATTGAAGTGCACTTTTTCACCTGGGTAAAGTGGATTCATAATTGTTAATTTAGTCCAATACATTTTAGCAAAATAACTTAATAAAGAAATATTGCTTATTATGCAGGTGTTCACATTATTTTATACAACCTCTGTTCATAACTTAATTGTTCTTTCATTGATTGACCTATACAACTTACATATTACACTTATGACATACAAAATGTATTTACATGTTCATTTAAAAACATTTAAACAGTAAATTAATTGTTAAATTAAATAAATATAATTAAATTAAATTCTTCACTATTTCTGCTCACCTTTCATCTTCTTCATGTTCTTCCAAATGTTCCTCTAAATGACATTTTCCTTGTCTAAAGCAGAACAAAACAGAAACAGAAATAATATAATGAACATAATTTTAAGATTTTGGGGTTAGCCTTAAACAGTATACAGCACACACCGCTTTGCATAAAAATAAAGTTTCTACTTAACCTCATACTGTATTTATTGTATTGACATAAACATGTTTATCTTTATTTCATAATAAATGTCTCAAAGGTGCTTACGATCTAGCTGCAGACTCTTATCACAAATTATTAAGTATTTTAATATATAACATCATTCGAAAAAATATATCTGTTTCACTTACGATCGCAAGGTTTTCCTTTTATGAGACCGCTGAGTCCAGGTAAACACGGACGGAACGGAACCTTCCTTTAGCTTCCTTATTCCAGTTAAAGTTCGTAAAAAACATTCCGGAGAGAAATGTTTCGAGCAGACTCTTGTGTTCTTTGTAATCTATACAAAAAGGAGACATTTAACCTTATTTGTTGTTGTAAAGCATCATATTTAAGCTTATTTTAGGATATGTATGTGTTTATAGGAAGATAAACATGCGCACATTAGAAATTAGCAATTAGCCAATAGGCTAGTATCCACAGTCATTTTCTTAAATAAATACAATTGTTACCTGAAAGTTAGGTCCTATGTCCCGTCGAATTTTCACAATCCATGTTTTCATAAGATCTCTGTCCTGTGGAAATTTGTGAAATGATGTTTTCTCTATATTTTGACGGCTAAACGATCGACATCCCGGTACACAACAATACGCCATACTGAACACTGCTGGACTTCTATCCCTCACAGCCTCGTTTTCGAATCAAAATGGCGGCGGCCTGAATAGAGCGTATAGACCACAGCAAACGACTCCCTCTCGTGACGTCATATGACGCGATGTTAAAAAAAAAGCGCTTTTTGAGAACGGTCAAGGAAATCGTCACTTTTTCTTCTAAATTTGTGCCCTTTACATTTTCATATCCTGCATTAACGATTCATATGGTATTTTTATACAAGGATATATGTTTATTTGAAAAACATTTTTAACCTGCAATATGCACTTTAACGTTAATGTTAATGCTTATACTATACGCCCTTGAGGAAGATTTTATTAACTAAAATATATAGGAATTGTGTCCAAATTATTTTACCATTATAGTCCTACTTATGTGTTGCTGGGCCTAGCACATTCTATGTTGATGTAAGAGGCCATAAGTATGGGAAAATAGCCAAGCCCATATGATTAATTTTTGGGCCACACTAGCAGAGCTATATCTCATATTATTTTAGGGGCCCACTAAGAGGCCATGTTAAGGAAGACCATCTGCTTCCCATGGAAGTGTTTACCTTAAGGAACACCCCCCCCATGATTTAGGTTAACATGCTTACGTGGAGACTCTATATAACACTGCCTTGAACCAAGTAAAGATCAGTTCTCTATAGACAACTCGGCTTGATTGTCTCGGCAATAAAGTCTATCTTTTGGCATCAAAACCCAAGACTCAAGAGTAATTCTTTGACGGGGAAGAGGGGAAACCACAACAGAATTGGCGTCACGAACAGGATTCGAAAGGACAGCGAGGTGGACCACGCCGAGCGGACTCTGGGCGAGCAACACAACAACTTGGCCAAAGGTAAGCAGTTTTTGCTTATATAGTTAGGTTGTGTTGTTTTCCAGAGTTTGCTTGTGGTGAGACACTTTACATCCTTCTAAATTTATCGAACTGTAATAATTGGAGGAAAAGAGTTGAAATAAATGGAAAAGGGGTTTTGATTCCAAAAGCACTAAATGCATGCATTGATCTGTATTTTCTGTTGAGTTGGACTTGAGGAGAACAGTGAATTCAGATTTTTATATTTAAGTAGAATTAGATTAAAAGAGTTAAAAGAGAAGCGCTGGTAAGAAAGTCCTACAAGGTTAGGCAAAAGTCCTACAAGGGTAGGCACTGCAAGGGTTGCCTTTCCTTGAGTTAAGGTCTCAAGTGAAGACAGAGTGCAAACTTGTAAGTTTATTTATTAAGTCCTATGGTTAACGCTCTGTTGGTGTTAGGAAGTTACAGAGGGCTGGAGGAGTAGGCAAAAATCCTGCAGCGTACTGCTTTTTTACTGTGTTGAGGAAAGTTTCAGTAAAAGAGCGAGTAGAACTGACAGGTCACTCAGGAAGAGTGTAGTCTATTTAAGTGTATGTGTGGGGTTGATTGTGTAACAGACTCTGCATCTTGTGAGCGGCAGCTGCGACCTTTCCTGTGTTTCACGGAGAGAGAGCGTAGTTGTTGCCTCACTTGAAAGGAGTACATGAACCCGAAATAAGGGACAGTATGAATGTATGAATCCTGTAAATAAAGGACAGTGTGAATGCATGAGCCCTGTAAATAAAGGGACAAGGATAAATGTGTACATGAGCCCCAGATGAATAAAGGGACTGGTATGAATGTGGAATAATACTTGCTTAAAAGTTTAATAATTGACTGAGAACTATTGTGTGAATTTAGCTTAAAGGAAAAGTGGCTGATATTGCTGTTTGGTATTAGTCAAATATAAACTGTTATTATTATATAAATTAGTAAAGGAGGTATTACTATAATATTGATTATTTGAGAATTGGGAAAAAACTATTCAAGTTTAAGGGTTGTATTGTAGAAATATGGCTGCAACTCCTGTAGAACTTTTGGGATTGAAATATCCCTTAAGTAAAGAACTTATAAATAAGTTCTCCAAAAAATGGCAAAAGAGAACTAAAAAATTGATAACACAATGGCCCAAAGAAGGCACGTTTGAAATAAGCCTGTGTGAGGAAATGGAAACATTGATAAAAAATTACAAGGCTAATGTAATGAGTCAAAAACAGAAAAAAAGAGAAGAAAAAAGAAAAATAGAACAAGAAGTGTTGTCTCTATTCAAAAAAGAAGGAGAAAACTTACTGAAAAATATGAAACAGGCTAGGAAGATTTTAAGGGAGGCAGAGAGAGAAGCAAAGGGAAAGGGAGAAATGTTCGCTGACCCTCCCGCTTATGTGGCCTCTCAAGGTCAATTTCCATTACTCAAGGGAGTGGTAGAAGTAACAGGAGAAATGCAGATGGAAGGAGATGTGGAGTTGAGAGATGAAAAACAAATGGGGCCAGATGTTAGACCAAAAAGCAGGCAAACTTGGAGTGAAAATAAAGGTCCATACTTAGACTGTTATAAGCAAGTGCAGACAGCTTTGGAGGAATTAAAAACACAATATGAACAAAAACCTCAAAGTAGAAAGAAATCACTTGAACAGACAAAAAGGGTTGAAGAGGAAATTGATGTAGAAGCAAGGTTATTCGAAGAAGAATTAAATAGGAGAATTAAGGAAACAGAAAAGTTTGTACAGGAAACAGATACAGTATTGAGAAGTAGTGGATCATTAGAAAGTAAGGGGGAAGAAGGGGTAAAGGAGTCCTCAGTTGATGAAGGAAGGTGGTCACGAGAAGGTGAACAAGGACGGCTTAGACCGTTAACAAAACAACTTCCTATTTTAATAAAAGGAGCGCAGGGACAGTACATACCTTGGGCTTCACAGGACTTGGAGGGGCTAGTCACTCGCCTCCCGGACATGCACGAGGGGGCTGGGAAATGGATTAGAGTGTTTGAAGAAGAAACTATGGGCAAACTCCTGGCTGTAGGAGACATCAAAGCACTCTTGGCAAAAATTATAGGGGGAGCAAAGATGGAAGAAATTCTTCAAGCATCTGGCTTAGAGAGAGCTGTGAACTCCCCTTACATAGACGGGACTGTATATGATGTATTCCGCCCAGCCGTGTGGCAAGCACTACGTGCTGAATACCCGAATAGAGTCGACCCTAAAGCATTGAAGGGTGAACAGTTGGGGGAAACTGAAAATCCTGTCACATATGTTCAGAGACAATTGAAAAGATGGAAGCAAGAAACTGAAGGGAATCCAGAAGGAGACCCTCTAATGGCTACACTGTTCAGAAATGCTATAATAGAAGCCATGCCACAAACTGTTAAAAGTAAGCTAGAGGATGTAGTTGGTCTAAACTCCAAAACACACAAGGAGTTTTGTGATCATGTGTCTCATGCAGTGGAACTGTATAGGAAAAATGAACAAAAGCTCTTGAACCAAGAGAAAGAACTACAAAGAAAGCTTACTCAACTGCAGCTTGAAGAACTGACAGCCAAGCGCAAGAAAAAGGTTCAAGCCGTGGTAACGAAAGAAGAATCTAAACAAATGACTGTAATGCCTTCTGTAAATGCTTCTCATCCAGCTGTCCAGCCAACTCTGCCTGCAGCAACTCCTCCAAATGCAAACCAGGCCCCTTCCCCCATTGTCAATGTTTATGCTCAGCAGCAGGGGCCCCCCGAGTGGAAAAGGAAGCCACAGCCACGGGGACAGAGAGGAGGAGGAGGCAGAATGATTAATTTTCCTCCAGGGGTCTGCTGTGGATGCGGGCAGTCCGGCCACTACCGAAGGAATTGTCCAACCAATCCATGGCCACAAGCACCTGGAGCTGGAAGGGGAGCGGGTTGGCAGGCAGCTTTCCATAGCCCTGTGAACCACTGGGGAAGCCCAAATCAAGAATGCTAGGGATGCCCAGAGAATCCTAAGGGGGAGAGGCAGCTTCCAATTTTAACAACCAATGCAACCCAAGAACCTGTATTAGATATTGAAATAGAAGGGAAAACAATATCAGTAATGCTTGACACGGGAGCCATGTATACTTGTTTAAAATCAAATTATGCCTCACACCATGTCTGGGAACCCTCCCCATGTCTGGGAAATTTGTAAAAACAGTAGGATTCTCGGGACAAACACAGTTAATTCCCATGTCAGCTCCAATCTGCCTAAAAACAAAAACCAAAAGTGTGACCATGCCTATCCTGATATCAAATCAGACTCCTATTAATTTGCTGGGAAGAGATGCATTATGCAAGTTGGGTTTAAAAATTTGGTGTTCTACAGATGGGGTGTATGTAGACATGATAGGAACTCAACTGATGATCTCTGAGCCAAAAGCAAATGTGTATTGGATAGGACAGATAGAGAATGACGTGAGGAAGACAATTGATAAGTGGGGTAGATTCATTGAAGCACAAATTCCTGAATCACAGATGCCCAAGTCAGAATTTCACTGTACAATGAAATATGACCCCATAAGAAATGCAGACGTAGAAAAGAAATGGCTAGAAGGGACTAAAGAACAGAAAATTGAAATGATCTCTCAATACATCATAATAGGTAAGCAAGGAGCAGCCTTGAAAATTGCTGAAAATGAGTTCATAAACAAATGGTTCGATGTAGATGATTCTGTGCCACATATATCTTTATATGTAGGGAAAAATTGGGAAGCAAAGGATCTAGGACCAATGATGAAAAAAGCTGCACAATGTGAATGGGAGACTACAATAAATCCATTGATTTTCCATTCTGCTGACAAAAATTACATAAAAATCTTGTGTGGTACATCCTTGCTAGGTACACCTCAGGAGATAGTCATTAATCAGAAACAACAAGTACAAATGATGTCAGCCCCAGTGCTAGAAAGTACCACTGCTAAACTTTTACAGGAAGTCGAACATCAAGTACCAGCTGAACTATGGTCGCAGCATGAGACAGATGTAGGGTTAGTGAAATCAGCACGCCCAGTACAAGTACAACTTAAGCCAAATGCACGCCTTCCTAGAAAAGAACAATATCCCTTGAGCCAAGAGGACGAATTAGGTATAAAGGATACAATTGAAGGACTCGTCGCAGCCGGAGTGTTAATAGAAACCAACAGTTATTGCAACACTCCCATCTATCCTATACTTAAAGCAAACAAAACTAAATGGCGTCTTGTACATGATTTAAGAGCAATAAATGATATAGTAGAAGATTGGCCAGCTGATGTTCCTAACCCACACACACTGCTAACAAATGTTCCTCCTGATGCCAAATACTTTACGGTAATTGATCTTTGTTCTGCATTTTTCAGCATTCCAGTGGCAGAAGAAAGTAGATACCTGTTTGCATTTACATATGCGGGCAAACAATATTCATTGTTGCCCGCTTGCCCCAAGGGTACAAACATTCGCCCCATATATTTAATCAAGTTCTCAAAGCTGATTTAGAAGACCTATTGCTAGATAGCACTTTGTTACAATATATGGACGACCTTATTTTGTGTTCAACATCACGAGAACAATGTCATAGGGACTCCATCAAAGTGCTTACAAAATTAGCACAAGGAGGTCATAAAGTATCTAAAACCAAACTGCAATATTGTCTGCCGCAGGTTGAATACTTAGGACGATTAATTTCATATGGCACCAAGGCCATAGCCCCAGCTCATTTAGAAGGCATAAGTAAAGCACCATTGCCACAGACAGTAGGCCAGATGATGACCTTTTTAGGGATGACAGGCTTCAGTAGTGACTGGATAGAGGACTATGCTATAAAAACAGCTCCATTGAGAGACATCATGAAGCAACCAGGGCTGCAAAACACGAAAGCCCCGTTAGCATGGCATACAGATGCCTTAATGGCATTTGAGTCAATTAAAAAAGAGTTACACAAGGCACCTGCATTAACTACACCTGACTATACCAGACCCTTCCACCTGTACGTGGCTAATAGGGCCGACGGGTATGCATCAGCTGTATTAATGCAGGAAACCTGCAGTGGTAGGAAAAAACAGCCAATAGCCTACTATAGCACTAAACTAGACAATGTAGCGCAAGGATACCCACCCTGTTATCAACAAGGTCTTGCAGCTGTACATCAGGCATATGAAAAAGCAGCAAGAATAACTATGGGATACCCAGTTATCATTTATACGCATCATAAAACAGCAGAGTTAATTGAGCAAGGAAAATTTGTTTTAACTCCAGCCCGTGTTCTAGCGTATAATTTGCTACTTACATATCCTGATATTACTATTAAGAGATGTAATACTATTAATCCAGCCGAATTAGTTCCATTGGAGCATGAAGGTAAACCACATGATTGTGTAGCCAATTCCTTAGCGTTCACCAGGTTACGTCCTGACCTTGAGTCTTTCCCAATTCCAGAAGCAGAAATTTCTTACTTCGTAGATGGATCCAGTTTTAGAGTATTCATTTGGAAATTCATACGGGATATGCAATAGTAAGAAAAGATGGGGATAATTTTGTGCCTGTAATATCTCAACACTGCACACAGCCATGCTCTGCTCAATTAGCAGAATTAAAAGCCCTTACAACTGCATGTCAATTAGCAGAAGGACAGACAGCGAACATCTTTACAGATTCTGCATATGCTCATGGCGTGTGTCATCTTTTTGGAGCAGTATGGAAACAGAGAGGTTTTAAAAAGAGTGATGGAACCCCCATACAGCATGCTGAGCAGATAAGTCAACTAATTTCTGCTATGATGTTACCAAAACGAGTAGCAATCATCAAATGTCAAGCACACAAAAAAGGAAATGACTTTGTCATTAAAGGTAACAACATAGCAGACTCTGAAGCCAAAAAGGCCTCTGGGTGTCAGATAGCTATAATAGCTCCAGAAGTAATTATAGAACCACACCCAAGCTTAGATGACAGCAGGCAGGCCCATATGAGCAATCTATGTGGCATCAAAGAGGAGCAACAAAAGATTCTCAAAACATTTGGCGTTCACATGAAGGTCATATTGTGGCGCCCACCTCACTTTTGAACATCCTTATCCTAGATGCTCATGGGTTTGACCATTGTGCAGAGGGGGAGGTAGTAAGGAAAATTAAACAACAAGGTTATTGGTCACCATATTTGTATGCAATGGTATCAGAATTTTTGTCTTCTTGTGAAATTTCTGCCAAGTATAATGTCCGGAAAGGGATAACAACGCCAATAGGGCATATACCCGTGCCAGAAGGTCCTTTCAAACACTTGGTGATGGATTATGTGGATATGATAAAACGAGTACAAGGCAAGAGATACATGTTTGTTGTGGTTGACAGATTTAGCCATTGGGTAGAAGCAGTACCATCAGCAGATGAAGGGGCAGGAACGGTAATAAAATTTTTGACAAGAGAAGTGTTTCCCAGATTTGGAATCCCATCAGAGATAAGTTCAGACAATGGATCATCGTTTATCCAAAAGACTTTGAAACAAGTGTTGCAACACTTAGGAATAAAACAAAGACTAGGATGTGTCTACAGACCCCAGGCTCAAGGCATGGTGGAGAAATTAAACGGGATTCTCAAGTCCAAAATCAACAAAATATGTGCAAGTACTAAACTTAATTGGGTCGATGCTTTACCTCTCGCACTAATGAGCTACCGCACGCAAACTAACAGAATTACACATCTAACACCGCATGAAATGCTTACTGGTCGACCAATGCCTGTACCATACAGCAGAGGCCCGTGCAAAGGACCCCCACTAGAACAATTGCAAATGTAATTAAGACAAAGGAGGGGTATGTGTCTTATTTGGAGACCAATGCTGTACCTATATCCCTAATAATACCGCACCAGAAGGAACATTTACAAAAGCCATGGCCAAACTTAAGGAATTACAAGTAGAAATGGCAACTAACGCTGGAAAAGACGAAAAAACATGGGATTGGTTTAATTTAAAATTAGGATCATGGGGAGCATGGCTAGCAAAATTAGGAATACTCTTGGGAGTGGCAATCGGTATAGGAGGATTACTATTTTGCTGTATACTACCATTGTTAAAATCTCTAGTTATCAAAGCCACAGTTAAACAAATGGACATGTCAAGGCATCAAGATGATGAAAAAAAGAATCTGACTCAACATGAATGTTATCAGGACTTGCTTTACAAAACTGCTTTGCAATTACATCTGGCAGATGAGATTTCAACAACTTCTGACGAGGAATAAGACAAATCTATCTGTAATCTACATTTTATTATATGTGTTTTATGTCAATATCAAAATGATATGTATCTTATTTTGATTTATTTTTGTTTAATATTACTCCTATGTACTTTTATTTTCATTGTTCTATATGTAGTCTACATAACTGTGATAACCACAGGCAAGGCGAACCAACCGCACGCACATGCTTCAACAAACTATGTTAATGGAAGGATAGGTTAAGGTGTCAGGGTCTTTTACTCCCTTCTAGCCAAAAGATAAGAGGGGAGATGTTTGGCCCTAACATCTTCCGGAATGCCGTGGCATGATTTAGTTAATTGATAATGAAACATAGTGACTTTATTTTGTCACTGAGTAGTAATTACTAAGAGGCTGGATCTTGACGCAGCACTCCGGAGAAGGTGAGACGTAAATGTCTCAAAGGGGGAATATGAGGAAGATTTTATTAACTAAAATATATAGGAATTGTGTCCAAATTATTTTACCATTATAGTCCTACTTATGTGTTGCTGGGCCTAGCACATTCTATGTTGATGTAAGAGGCCATAAGTATGGGAAAATAGCCAAGCCCATATGATTAATTTTTGGGCCACACTAGCAGAGCTATATCTCATATTATTTTAGGGGCCCACTAAGAGGCCATGTTAAGGAAGACCATCTGCTTCCCATGGAAGTGTTTACCTTAAGGAACACCCCCCCCCCCCCCATGATTTAGGTTAACATGCTTACGTGGAGACTCTATATAACACTGCCTTGAACCAAGTAAAGATCAGTTCTCTATAGACAACTCGGCTTGATTGTCTCGGCAATAAAGTCTATCTTTTGGCATCAAAACCCAAGACTCAAGAGTAATTCTTTGACGGGGAAGAGGGGAAACCACAACACCCTCCCGCAGATCCTTACTTCAAAATATATTTATAAAATGTGATACGTGTGTAACATGATGATTTTTGATCGTGGACGTTAAAAATGTCTCCATGATCTGCTTTTCAGAAATATCGTAGTATCGTGCTCTTTTATTAGCCGCAGTTCTGCCACTTCAGGTGTACACGCAATGGAAAAGCCTTCATCAGAACAGCACACATTTGAAATGTTTAACCGGAAAGACTTTAAAGCAAAAAATGTACTTTTGTGATTGTGAATTGTGTGCAGTGTCCCGTGAGTGTAACTGCTGCTGAATTAACACTCATGTAAATGCATGGCATTGTACTGTAATCCCACATAGCAATTGACATCTGGCCCAGTTCTGGGCCAAAAAAACAGTTACACTCAGCTCAAATGTAGCAAAGAATTATGGCCCTTGTGTGGCCCAGATCTGGACTACAGACATGAGCCACAACTGGCCCAAATCTCAACCAAATAGTAACTTATAGCTAGCCCTGAACTGGGCCACAAGAAGTTTTAATAGCGCTACCCCCAAGCAACCACTGAATCAATGTTTAAAGCAGTTGAATTGTCAGTGTTAATGATGTTGAACTAATATAACTATTTCTCCTGCTATTAATGTTGAAACATTTTTTAAATTTCAACAAACCACCATTGTTGTGATCAGAGTTTTCTTTAGTTGGGCTCTTGACTCTTTGCACTTTAATGAGATTTTCTTTGTCTTTCATAAAATTGTGCTAAAATGCATTGTTTGAGACAATGAAAACTATGATCCACTGGGATCTGATGATGATGACTATAATCATTGTGTAATCATTATATAAAATAATTGCTTGAAAGTGTGATGGGTTTTTTAATAGCTATCATACTACTTTGAGTCAACAGAGAATACAAAAAAAAATCTTTAAATGGCTGAATCAATTAGACATCAAGAATCAGCATGTGAAACTCAACAATGGTGACAATCAGCAAAAGAAAAGTTTATGCAGAAATGCATGCTGGGTATCAACATAGCAAAAACTCATTCATGATTCCCTGCATGCATTGCAGTTGATCTGTTTATCTGAATTAGTCTGATGACTGTCACCATTGTTGAGGTTTGTATGTTGAGTGTTGATGTCTAAATCTTTCTGTGTTGCCACAGATTTTTGATACAGAACATTTACATCAGTAATGAAAGATCATCAATATTATTCAGTTTTGTTTGTCAACTTTATTGCAGCTTGACACCCATCACAAAAAGTAATCTACTTCAAATTAATTTTAAAACATCTCTTTTTAATAGCATAAGTGTTTGCATTGAAACACTATTGTAGCACAGAAAAAGAATTGACTTAATGAAAGGCAAGAATCAAGAACCCAACTAAAACAATCACTGATCACAGTAATGGTGGTTTGCTGAAATGTCAATTTTTTTTTCAACATTAATTGAGGGTGCAAAAGTGAGTGTTAATTCAGCAGTAGAGTTACACTCATGGTACACTGCACTTATTCACAATCACAAAAGTACATTTTTTGCTTTAAAGTTGCCGGTTAAACATTTCAAATGTGCGCTGTTCTGATGTGGGCTTTCCATTGCGCGTACACCAAATAGCACCTAATTACTGAACTAAGTTATGTATGTCAAAACACACAAATGTTTACATATGAACACAGTTGCTTATGTCTAATGTGAAAGTAAACAATTGAGAGAAAAACAGAATGTGTGCCTGTATCTGTTCTGCGATATGGCAAAAATATCATATCATGATTTTTTTCAGAAATATCACAATTCACGATTTTATCACGATTCTATGTCTTGTTGGTTTTACTATTTTGCAAGTTGTCTGAGCAGTACAGCTAAAATAACAGAACAGGTAGTAATAGCAGAAGCGCTTTGATAAATTATGTAGAATGAACTGTTATTTTTACTGAAAATTGGAACATCTTACTTTAAAACAGCGGTTCTCAAACTTTTTTATACCAAGTACCACCTCAGAAAATACTTCTCTCCAAGAAACGTTACCACCATAATGACCAACATTAAAATAGTTGCGTAGTATGCCTAACTATTCAGCTACAGCTCTTCACAGTTAAAAAATGAGGCAGTTTTATTAATAATAAGAATATTTTTTTGTTGTCAGCCACTTTAGCAGTTTGAATATTAACATTGCACTGTGCTTACAAACAAATAAATAAAAATAAAACTTAAATAATGATTAAATTAAAATGTGTTTAACTAAAAGTTACATAAAAATGTAAATATTAATATTAAATATTAAATAAAAATAAAATACTGTACTTAAATGTACAACAATAAATACACAAAAACTTGACTCAGATAAAGATTACACTAAAATGTATTTCAACAGTTTTACAGACAAGGCCTAAGCCTATTCCCAGACTAAAATGCAAGTCTTGGCCGTTTTAACTGAAAAAACCTGCACTGATTGATCCTGAAATACTGTATAGGGTTACATACACATTGTATTTCAACTAAATACAATGTGTCTCCATTTCAGATTTCCACCGGAGAACCAGGACTCTAAATAGTAGGGTAAGTCTCTTTGTTTTTGTTTATTTGTTTTTAAAATTTAGTTGAGTAATTCAAACTATTTGAATGCCGCTTTGTATAATTAAATATTGATAATAATGAGTGTCTGATAAAATTACAGCTAGTGCTGTTCAAAACATGCTGTTAGGGCTGATTATGGGTTGCAGCTTTTCTGGAGAAATGCTCATTAAAACAACTTCACACTAAGCATCTTTAACAGTATACCTGTCTTGACATAGTCATCTAGCAGTAGAGATCGACCGATATATCGATTTACCGATATTTTTCCCGATATTTAAGCATTTTACCATGATCGGTTATCGGTTTTGTAATATCGGGTTCACCGATAAACGGCGTCATCTTGTGGGTGTTTTGAGAATTGCGTGCATGCAGCGTGCCTGAGGGGAGACCAGACAACAACAGCGTGCAAAGGTAAAGCCTAGCCTACTTTCTTGCTTTGCTGTAATTAGTCAACTTTATTTAATATAACAGCCGTTAATGCTCATATAAGATGTGATACATAAATGTCTGATATGTAACTAGTTTATGCAGCTTGGCTCTAAGAAATAGAGACAAACATACAGTCACGTAAATTAATTCAAGTCCTGTCCCAATAAACAACTTTGCCTGAATTAAATAATATACAGCCATGAATGAGCACATGTTGAAAATTAAAGCGCTGAATTTAATTCTCTCTCTGTTGTATGTTCATTAGTCTTATGAAGTCACATATAAGCTTAAACCGTCAGAAGAAATAGCTCGAACTCACTCACTTATCACAATAATCCTTGCCTTAAATAAAATCTATAGATATAGGCCTAAAAGAGTTAAAGTATAAAGCAATGTTAGTTTCAATGTTAAACTTGGATAAATGTGGGCTATTAGGCACATACCCAGTGGTTTGTGCGGAGAGTGGAAGCTAAAGCTGCTGACAGGACACGGAGGCACAGTGCGATTACTAATCACATTTCTTTCAGTGGAAACAATTTAATTATTTCGTCATTTTTGCTCATAAATGTAGAGTAATACATCATTCGGAACTGTAAAGGGTCTACTTTTATTTGTGTGTACTCACAATATCAACAAAACGCTGCAAACGGTGCTTTAATAAAACAATCATTATGCGCTTTCTGTTGTCTCAACAGGAGCTTCCCAGCCAAAACACAAAACGTTTTTACAACTTTTCACAACGTTGTATTTTGGTTGCAATTAGGTAATGTTGTAGTACAACGTTTTAAAAACGTTTTAAAAACGTTTTTTTTAATAAAAAAAAAAATGTAACCAAAATAAAACGTTTTATAAACGTTGTAAAAATAACAACCTGGAACGTTTTCTTTAAGTAGTCAAAAAACGTAAATATCACGTTCGTCTACAACGAAAATGAAACCAGACAAAACTACAACTTTCGGGGGACGGTTTTTTTTAGGTGTTAAAATAACGTAATATGCATGTTGGAATAAAACGTTATAAAAACGTCATGAAAGTACCCAAAATACAACCTTGCAAAAACTGCGTTCTTAAAAGTACTTGAAAAAGGTACTTGGAATGATTTAAAAGTAATAGGTGAATCCTTACTTTCAGTTGTATTTGCTCGTTTAATAATATCACGTTCGTCTACTACGAAAATGAAACCAGACCAAACTACAACTTTCAGGGGACGTTTTATTCAGGTGTTAAATTAACGTAATATGCACGTTGGAATAAGACGTTTTAAAAACGTCATAAAAGTACCCAAAATACAACCTTGCAAAACTGTTCTGTTTGTGTAAAAATATCAGTAAAATGAGTGATATTTTAACATTAACTCGATTTAGTGACTGAGTACCAGATAGTCTGAGCAATATCAAAAGCACTTAAAAGTAATATGTGAATCCTTACTTTGAGTTGTCTTTGCTCATTTAATAATACCGTATATTCATATATCACGAGCTAACAGCTCAGTGTGTAAACCAGTCTATGGAAAGGTGGGAGAGCGGTATTAACACATGAACAGAAATGATTGGTTGGTTAAAAAATATTTATTTTTTACAAACGTCATGACAGTATGCAACCGGGCCAAAACTCCATTTGTAGGTGATGTTTGTTTTTAATGTGTTTTGCTATAGATAGCCTACTTTTATTCTACACTCTGTTTACAATTTCTGGTATGTTTTTCGTTAGGTAGTTAAATAAGTAAATAAATAGAATTTCTAAAGCTATTATTATATTATATTATATTATATTATAACCTGTTATAAACTGACTTCAAAAATAGTTTTATATTCTCTGCTAATATGCTTTTATATTCTCATTCCACTTACAGTTTGATTACCTACATATTAGGCCTACACTATCCACTTACACAATATGTTATCAAGTTTCAAGACATTTTATCTGTCATTCTGACATCTGTACGCTGTAATTCATGTATGTATTTATGTAAACGCTGCATTTTAAACGGGCGCGTGCTTTGAACGTTCGAGCTGTATTGCAGCGGAGAGAGAGTTACCATGGAAACGGGGAAAAGTCCGTTAGCATATCAACCGTTAGGCTAACTATAAGATGTAGGCTAACTGTAGAGTTTAGCTCTTATTTCATAAAGTTTTCGCTTTTAGTCACATATTATGTGTAGATGACAGTTTTTTTTTAATAGTTTTGTAAATATTGCTGGCAATTTGTCAATGGATGAACGGAAGTAAACTATTTAACCTAAATGTATGGGCTGTACTGTTAACCGGTGACATCACTTACATGGAGGTGAAAATAAGCTCAAATAATTTTAAACACGTTTTGATCACACTAAAAAAATATTGATAAAAATTGTACTGTGATTTCAGGAGCATCAGTAAGTTATGTATTATGTAAGAAGGATTTGACTTCCAAACAAACTGTAATGTGATACTGTATGAGGATTACTAGATTAAAAAAATCTTCATATTGTTCTCTTTTCTGCATTTCACCTATTTCACATATTCCAGTTTGTTTATTTCTAATAATGCTGACCTTGTATATTACATATTGTTGGCTCTGTGACAAATTGTTTCTAATGTTTCTAACAATAGATTCTTCCATGCTGATGGCAGTACTGCAGTAGAGTTGGAGCAGACCTCCTGTTGAAAAGCATCTCCAGTGTGCTATGAACGATCTGACTAGAAAGTAAAAACTCAAACATACATTACCATTTATTACGTTTTTTTTTAAGTATATATCAATTAATATACTTTTTTATCTTTTATGTCCTACAAGGCCATCTCATTTAACTCATTAAGGACACTTGGTATACAGCAACCTACAGAGGGGCCCAACGTAATGAGAAAACAAGACGCAGATAATAACAACAACAACAACAACAACAACAACAAAAAAGTACTGAGAACTGTGAATCTAAGACACTCATTTTATATTTATAACAATCATTGTTGATGTTAAAATTGTATTTCAGGGCAGTTTGTGAAGACAGACAAATGAGATGCTGTGTCAACCTGGACAGAAGTCAGTTTCAGATCCACCTTCCACACCAGACTTCTCATATGGATTGCTGTCTACTAGCATATTATTTGTTCTCCTCAGAATTTAATGCATGCAGACATTACTCAGGAACATGAACACAAATATTGCAAGAATAGGGAATGTGCCGTATTTCAGATATGAATGTCAATTGCTCTTAAGCATTAAAAAAATTATTTTTACTGTTTTTTTCCCAAAGCACCTAGAAGCCAATTCACACTGGATCTCACGAGTCAGAGCTGAAAACCCCTGGTTTAGATAATTCACTACTTTACAACCTTTTCTGTGACCCACCTAATTTTGTGAACCTAGGCACTGCAGTGAGCTAATCTGACCTACTACTAAACCCAACCCTCTAGTCCTACCATTTTTTGCCATATTGATTACCATTTGTACAACCATAGTTAAAACTATGTTTTTGTAGCAAAGCCATTATTAATTTGTGGTTACCATAAAATATTTTAAATGTTTCTAAACTACCCTCGGCACTAGAGTCATATAATTTGGTGTGTCACAGAATTCAGCAACTGAATGAATCAGTACTAAAAGAATGGTTTTCTAACTAAGTCATTAAGACGGTCTCTTGCTGCCACCTAGTGGCATAATAATGTAACTTACAATTAAAGCACTGAATAATTGCTATCAAAATACATTTTCAAAATCTCAGGTATTCAAGTATTATAAAATATTATTAATTGAACAACAATAGCCATTATAAACTGTATGTATTATATATTATTTGAACAAGTTCTAAATTGGATTCCATATACCTGTAATTTGTGCTAATAAATCTCTAACAATATAAATATTAGTTTTAGTGCAAACGAGTAATAAGATTGCAGTGTGATTATTATTATAACTGCATTAAAATAATTTGTAACTAGCTGAAATTGAATACATTTTACAAATGAAAATTAAAATATGCACTGAAATATCTTGGACTTTGTAGTCATATTCAACTTTGCCAGTCATTGCATAATTTTCATATGTTGTACTTTATTTGAAACCATTATGCTTTATTGGTATATATTCATGCATTTGTCTTGTTTATTGGCTTATTTATTTATTTTTGTGAACTACCCATATCACATTACTTTTTATATTTTGTGAATAAATACGACGAGTGATCATTTTTGTGTAGTATAAATTATTAGGCCTACATATGTTTTCCTAGCCGTATAAAACCAAGGAAGTCAGCAATGCTACAAGGTAAGGTGAAATGTAAATAAGTGCTTTTAGGATCAATAGTCAGATTTAACACTGTAAAGAAAACATTTTGCTGCCAGCATGTAAAGTTCCAGTTTGGACGTGGTAAGTACGTTATAAATATGTTTTTTCACAACGTTGCAAAAACGTTTTTACGTCTCCTTCCAACGTTTTAAAAACGTTATAAAAACGTTTTTGCAACGTGAAAAAACGTATTTATAACGTTTAAAAAACCCGACATTTGTCGTATTAAATACGTCGGGAAAAAACGTTATTACAACCTTTTTACAACGTGAAAAAAACGTTTTTATAACGTTGTTGTGTTTGCTGGGTACAGACCGCTTGAAAGTTTGTGAAGCCTTTACAATTTTACAATCTCATTCCTCTATACATCGTTTGCAGTTGGTCCAGAACGCGGCAGCTAGACTTTTGACGAGCACTAGTGTTGTAAAGGCTCCTTTAAGAGAGAGCTTTTATTCTGCCATCGTATGTCACACTCTAAGCTGAGCAGTCTCCTTAGTTAAGCCGCTGTTGCCAGCTTAAGTTTATATCTGTTGAGTCGATCGCTGAAAGGACATTTTATGCCAGTTCATTCGCGTTGTTTCCTGCAGCTGTTACTTTGAGGTGTTAGTCATTGACCTGCAAGTAAGCCTGTTTGTTTTGATTTTGTGTTTATCGAGATCGGTAGTGAGTTATTTATAACTGCGTCATCTGGACATGTATAGACGTGCCAGTAGCCGTTGTTTCTGTTAGTCTAGTTTAATAATGCTGCTCTAGGTGTCACTATTTCCTCTTCATCGAGATGTATATTACCGTCTTAAGTTCTAGTAATTCTTTGCTCATGCGATCTTGATATTTTCAAGCTGTTTATGCGAAACGAGCGATCACATTTTAATGTGCTGTGATTACACCCATATATGGAGTGATTGATCACGTCAGATAATCACTTCTGGCTTAAAACCGTCAACTTTCGTTTTTTTTTTCCTTAGTTGAGTTGTATATTACATTGGGAATATTATTAATCAGGACTTAGTATGTTTGAGCTGCCTTTATGTACCCGTGGATGTATATTATTGAATATGCTTAATCATTGTTAATTATTTATTATATCTTTTTGTATTTCTTGTGCTCCAGACTAATCCCTCTACTGGCTGGAATTGATAATCTCATATTAATACAACATTTAAACCAAGCACCTGTCTCTTCATCCTTTTTACTATTGTGCTCTAACCAGCACCCAGGGGGTTCACTCATCTTATTACAAATACGAACCTGACAGTCAAGAGTCTCTCCAGCAAAGAGGGAGCACATTACTCCTGTTCTGACTTCTTTGCATTGGCTACCAGTTAAATATAGAGTTAATTTTAAGGTCTTGCTGCTCGTTTATGAAGCTCTGCGTGAACAAGCACCTCAGTATATTGCTGATCTCCTCAAACTTTCTGAATTAGCAACGGAGGCACTGAATGAGATGCATAAGAAGTTAATCCTACTCACAGTAGTGTTTTAAGTACAAAAAATGAACGAAAGCCTTGAAATAAATCACCTGATCTATGTCTTGAGGTGTGGTAACTGTAGTATAAGAGGAATAATTAGTATAACTCTGGGTGATGCAGCCATGACCCGAAGCAGGTGTGCATTATTTTTCTAATTATTCAGTCAATTATTCTTTAAATAATTGAGAGCTTTCAAAAATAGAGTTATCAAAAACTAAGTTCTATAATTAAATATAGATGAAGCCTTAAACCTATAAAAATAATTGATTTCCTCTTTTTTTTTTTTTTTTGTAGTTTTTCTTTGATTAATTGATAGACATCACAGCAGCTGGGTTATTAGCTTATTTTGGCTGCTTTTTCTTTAAGAGCTGCTGCTGCTGAACATGATTTAACTGATGATATAACTACCACTACATGCTCGTAGTTTCTTTTGTGCTTTGATATGATATGACACCACCACCACATTTGTGCATGCAATTGAAGAGTACACACTACCAGCACAGTATAACAGCTGACAGAACAGGAAAATTCATTTTTACTGACATATGACCAGACAACATCTCATCTGACTGCAGTTCACTGTTGTTCTACTGAAGCTCCTCATCACCTGTACAATTTCTGTGCTTGTTTGACTGGCGCCTGGTGCTGACGTGAAGTTGGAGAGTGCATCTGAAAAGTCACATCGTAAAGATGTTCTGTGTCTAAATAAACACACTTCTTGTCAAGAAAAAAAGAGTCAGAAGCAGCAGCTGTGAGTAGGGCTGTCACGATTAGGAAACTGGGCTGACGATTAATTATCTAAGAAATAATTGCGATTATGTCAATTCATTGTCTGGTTTATGGCTTTGACATACATTTTTTATGCACTTTGTTTAATAAATTGTTAAAAAGGATTGTGATTAGGGACAAAATAACATTGAAATGTTTCTGAAAACCAGAGTTACCCTCAGAAACACATTCATATGAACCCCCACACCAATATTCAGATTTTTCTTCTTATATTTCAAGAATCATGAACAATGAATTTGCTGTGCACGTACAGTATTTTTTGTTGAGTCTATTCTGTCCTCTCTGTGACCATTCTGGCCAAATACATACTACAACTATATTCGGTTGTCAGTTCACCTTTTACTCCTTAATAGCATTCTGTACACACATTATTAAGTAAAATAAGGGAGTGACAACTGCATTCGCCAACTGCATTACCTTCTGAAAAAAAAAAAGGGAACGTTAGTGACTGACAGCCGCCTTTACAGAAATGCTATGCAGTGAAAAGCCCTTCATTTCAGCCCGGGCCTGATGGGCCCCAACTTTTTTACGACCCTAGGGTCAATGTCACAAAGATCCTGATTCACAATCTCCTCTTTGGATGCACCTTTAGAAAGAAATGCATCTTTGTGGATTACATAATGAAAAAGTTTTTGTTTTCGATTTGTTTTATTTCGTTAAGCAATAATTTATAGCTTTCTATTTATATATAGTCTATATATTTATAATGTCTGTGAGGCATGTATTCTCCGAGTTCATTTTTGTAAAGCGCTCCTGTTCAAGAATGAAACGGCAGAGAGCTTTATTTTATAAAAGCACTGTTTGTAACGTTTTGTTAATATTGTGAGTGCACACAAATAAAAGTGGACCATTTACAGTTCCAAATTATGTATAATTCTTACCTTTGTGAAAAAAAACTTACATTGTAAATTGTTTTTAAATTGTTTCCACTAAAAAAAAAAAAATATCATGTGTTCACACTGGCGCCTCCATGTCAAAGCGTGCTTCAGCTTCCACTCCCTGCACAAATGTTTGGATATGTGCCTAATAGCGCACATTTATCTAGGTTTAATGTTTAAACTAGTATTGTTATATACTTGAACTGATTTTATATATATATAGATTTTATTTTAGGCAAGTCGTGATGATTTGAGAAGGCAAATTGACCAGACAAAACAGTCTTCCGCTGGCCGCTGTTCATTACTTTTTAAAATAAAAACTTTTAACGAACAAAACATGCTCCAAATGTAAATTAACTTAAAAAAACTAAACAAAATAAAATATCACTTTGCTATTACATACAAAACGGAATATCTGAAATAGTAGTATAAGCTGTTTTGGGAGAAGGGGGGAAAAAGCTCGGGTCAGACTCTGGCTTTAATGCATGTGTGTGTGAAACCGAACTGAACAACTAGTTGTTAATGAGGTTTTTAATGTCCATAGATGTGTCTCTCTTCTGTAGTATGTGCGGTGAATCCATGGGTGAATCACAGGGAAAGTAGTACCAGAGCAACAGGAGCCTTGACTCGCTCGTGTTGCCAGATCTTGATAGAAACCATAAAAAACAAAGTAAATCCAAATGCTTTATGTAAAAAAAAAAGACCAAAATATAATGACTCGTGTCTGCTTAGTTTGATAGCTCCATAAACCCAATTGCTTTTCCAACCAAGCTTAAACAACAAGCCCAAAAAGTGCTTGTAATGAGTGATCATGGCAACACAGACAGCACATACTCCGTGAAGCAGCATGAACAAACATAAACAAAACACAATGCCTCCATGCGCAATAATTGTGGTTGTCTCAATTGACCATGGTTAGATGAAATAACCGTGATCAGACGGTTATTTAATAATCGCGACAGGCCTAGTTGTGAGTGGTGTGTCTAACCCGATCCCTGCGTTAATTGTGTTAAATATTTTTAATATATTTAACTGAGAAAATGAATCGTTAATGTCAGTTATTTCTGTTGTTCTGGCCTCGCTAGGACTCGCTGCCTAGCCATCCAGTCAGCTAAACAGAAAATGCATAAAGAACCACTAATGCAGCCTAATGATCCATTCCTTTTGTCCTTTATTCTCTTATGTAAAAACTGTAAAATACAAATAAAACTCCTTTAAACTCACATACAACTTGTGCGGTGGTCTATCATCACAGAGTATCGTTATCACGACGTAGCCGACACTGACGAGCCGTCATTTCAGTACGCACTACTTTAACAGAAAATTGTCTCACTACAGTTACGTTCGTCACATTAGCAGACATAAATGATATTTACAGGGTATTGCCCTCGCTGACAAGAAGTTTTAACATTAAACACAAAGTTTCGTAGCAGTAGGAGAATGCTGAACCACTGTCTAGCCCCGTATCTCTCAAACTAACTCGAAAATGAAAGAAACTAAACGTAATATTACCTCCGCTACCAGCATTAACCTGTAGGTGTCACTTTCGTATTACAGCTAACTACTTAAACATAGTTTTTTATGTCTTTTGACCTGCAAATGTATTTATGGTCTACTGAGACCATGACATCTGTCTTATTTCTATCTCCATTAATTGTAAGTAATAACAGCCAGTGCTCCACACAGAGATCTGATCCCATCATCATTCAGTCTGTCTGGAATGACATGAAGAAACAGAAAAGGTACAGTTAGTTTTTTAGGTAGTTTTGCAGGTAGGTTTCTTGAAGTACCTTGAAGACATTATCACAGTTCTTCTGGATTGTCTCAGTTTTTTTTGTTTCTTCATGTCAATTCAGATGATGATGGGATCAGATCTCTGTGTGGAGCACTGGCTGTTGTCAGACTCCTTGTGCAAACAAAAATCTCAATGGATTATTATAATTAATGGCAAAATGAATGTTTGGAAATATAAACTGATATTTTCTACTGACACTACAGCAGAAAATAGCGATAACACATTAAACCATATTTTTATCTGGTGAAAAAAATACTAGTAGCCTAAGACTTCCACACAGTATATAAATGTGTGTGTGTGTGTGTGTGTGTGTGTGTGTGTGTATGTAAAATATGTAAATATGAGTATATGTGTACAGTGTATATATAGCACATAGTCACAGAGGAGTTGAAATAGAAAAGTTTAAAATCTTCCTGGTAGACATACTTGAGTTTGTCCAGTGAGCAGGTGGAATCCAACAGTTTTTCAGTGAGTAGTTTGACTCCTGAATCTCCTGGGTGATTGTAGCTCAGATCCAGCTCTCTCAGGTGTGAGGGGTTTAAACTCAGAGCTGAAAACACATAACGACAGCCTTTCTCTGTCACCATACAGCCAGACAATCTGAAAACATAGCAATAGTCCATGTGACAATCAGAAAAATCTCTTTCACACATTTTAGCCATGAATTATTCATATAGGGTTGTGTTATAAACAAATGTATATTGAAAAAAAATCTAAAATGTCATTTACACATTATAAATATACATTTATAATTGGAATTATAATAATTGGAAATGCTGTCCAGTGGAGTTGTGTCATCAGTGTTACTGGAAAAACATCACTTAAAAACACAGTTTAAAATAATTTAAAACAATTTCTGTTTTTATCTATTAGATGTAATTTTCTACATTTTCTCATTCGTATTAATCACGTAAAAAAAAAACGGACTAATAGGTGAAGAGTGAAATTGCCCCTTGTGTATTATTTCATTACTGAAAAAACCAGCTTCTGTTTGTTCTTAAAGGGATAGTTCACCCAAAAATTAAAATTTGATGTTTATCTGCTTACCCCCAGGACATCCAAGATGTAGGTGACTTTGTTTCTTCAGTAGAACACAAATTAAGATTTTTAACTCAAACCGTTGCAGTCTGTCAGTCATATAATGGCAGTCAATGGCTACCAAATCTTTGAGAGTAAAAAAAAACATACACAAACAAAACCAACTTGTGACGATACACTGATGTCCTAAGACGTGAGAAACTGAACAGTATTTATATAATTTTTTACATCTGATTCACAGCTATGTCCTACTGTCCTGAGCACATGCACAGCATCTGGTGTGTGACGTGTACGCACTCTGGCGTAGTATACGCAAGCACCGGATGTGATCTGCACTTATACGTCATTCATTGTTTACACTGCTCAGAGATTGTGGGTATGACGACTATTCAAAATGGTATTTACTTGCGCTTATCCTGATTGTTCAAACCGATTTAAAGCTAAAGATTACGTTTTCAACTCATGCAGGATTGTTGACTTTTCACTGATTTCCAACTTCTGAGCCTGATCGCTTGAAGCTATGGTTGCTTGCTCTTTGGCTGGACATCAACATGTCACGTGCCAGATGCTGTGCATGCGCTCAGGACAGTAGGATGTAGCGGTGAATCAGAGGTAAAAAAATTATATAAATTCTGTTCAGTTTCTCCCACAAACTCACTGTTTCGTGTCTTAGGACATCAGTGTATCGTCACGAGTCGCAGGGTTTAATATGGCTTTGTTTGAGTATTTTTTTTTTACTCTCAAAGATTTGGTAGCCATTGACTGCCATTATATGGCTGACAGACTGCAACGGTTTGAGTTAAAAATCTTTGTTTGTGTTCTACTGAAAAAACAGTCCCCTACATCTTGGATGCCCTGGGGGTAAGCAGATTAACATCAAATTTTAATTTTTGGGTAATTTTTTCTGACAAGAAAATGCAACAAATGCATATTATTTAACTTTTTAACTTGTGTATACTGATTTGCAGAGCCATACAGTGCAACCATTTCAGTCACATTTGTGACTAAATACTGCATGTAGTTAGTAGTAAGCAACTACTACTTATGTAAAAATGTTTAGGAGCACCAGTGCGACTGACTCAATCAGCATATTTGTGTTTGCACTCAGGAGAGCTTCAAAGGTTTCTACTTTCAGCACATTTTTGCAGCGTTAGGTTATGTATCACAGACATTTCTCATATCTATTATCGGCATTAAAATCAAGATGGCGCCGCGGATGGCTGCCTCGGTTTGTTGCTCCGTCATACTTTTTCTGTTTTTGTTTGTTTGTCCTGTCTTAAGCAACGTTTTTCCGATCAGCTTCTCAAGAAACGAGCTCTTGGACATAAGAAATAGCACACCAGATAAATTTTTGCCAACGTTTGAACATTCAGACGTCTTACTGGACATTTTAGTTGGAGGGGCTGCATTCCTATACAAGCGCTTCAAGCGATGCAAGCGAGGAAAACGCGCCGGCGCGCTCGTGAAATTCCGACAGCGCGGTTTTAGGACTCCGTTGCCGAGTATTCACCTGGCGAATCTCCCTTGCAAATAAATCAGACGAACTACAACTCCTCACCCGCACAAACAAGGACTTTTTAAACTCTGCTGCGCTTTGCTTCACGGAAACCTGGCTAAACGGAACCATTCCGGACAGCGCGCTTCATCTAACGGGCTTCCAGCTGATCAGAGCGGACCGCATCACCGAGTCATCGGGGAAAACGAGAGGCAGTGGATTATGTTTTTATATCAATGAAGGCTGGTGTACAGATGTGACGGTTTTAAATAAGATGTGCTGCCCAAACTTGGAAGCTATCTTTATTAACTGTAAGCCTTTTTATTCGCAGCGGGAGTTTTCCTCGTTTATTCTGGTGAGTGTGTACATTCTTCCTGACGTGCGTGCAAGCGCGGCGCTAGAACTGTTGGCCGATCAGATCACACACACAGAGCAACGTTACCCGGACTCTTTCATTATCGTGCTCAGTGATTTTAATAAAGCTCATCTCAACCGCGAACTGCCTAAATATAGACAGCACATCACATGCCCCACCAGAGACAGCAATATACTGGACCATTGCTACACTGTTTTAAACGATGCATATCACTCTGTCCCCCGTGCAGCACTGGGACTCTCTGATCACTGTTTAGTTCATCTTTTACCAGCCTACAGGCAGAAACTGAAATCTGCTAAGCCTGTAGTAAGAACTGTAAAGAGATGGACTGTTGAAGCAGAGCGGGATTTACAAGCCTGCTTCGAACTTACTGATTGGAGTGTTTTTGAGGCTGCAGCTACTGATCTGGATGAGCTCACTGACACTGTGACATCCTACATCAGTTTCTGTGAGGACATGTGTGTACTAACCAGGACTTATTTGACATTTAACAATGACAAACCTTGGTTCAGTGCAAAACTCAAACAGCTTCGCCAGGCCAAAGAGGACGCCTACAGGAGTGGGGACAAAGCCTTGTACAAACAGGCCAAATACACACTGAATAGGGAGATAAGAGTGGCAAAGTTAAACTACTCGGGAAAGCTAAAAAAACAGCTTTCAAGAAATGACCCTAAATCAGTGTGGAATGGCCTGAAAGCCATCACCAGCTACAAGAGCCCGTCCTCCAGCACTGAGGCCAATCAACAACTGGCTGATGACCTGAATGAGTTTTACTGCAGGTTTGAAAAACAAAAGACTGGTCTGACAGGCACTGATGACACAGTTTTACTCCACTGTCATTGAGTCAGTTCTGTGCTCTTCTATAACTGTCTGGTTTGGGGTAGCCAGTAAATCAGATATAAGAAGACTGCAACGGACTGTTAGGACAGCAGTAAGAATCATTGGTGTGCACCTGCCCAACCTTCAGGACTTATACATCTCCAGAGTGAAGAAACGGGCAGGAAACATCATCCAAGACCCTTCTCACCCCGGACACAACCTGTTTGCATTCTCTCCTCAGGCAGACGCTACAGATCCCTGAGCACTAAAACATCTAGACATAAAACATCCCAGGTTACGTATGTAACCATGGTTCCCCGAGGGAACGAGACGCTGCGTCCAAAAACGCTATGGGAACGCCTTTGGCGGAACCACGCTCTGAATGCATGTGTAATCTAGCCAATCAATCGACGATACGTCACGGGCGGATGACGTCATCGACCAGGAAGCATAAAAGCACGTGCGAAGCTGCCGGCGTCAGCTTCTGGGGATGAAGCGAGCGCTCGGCAGGGATGCCGGAAGGATGGCTCGAGACGCAGCGTCTCGTTCCCTCGGGGAACCATGGTTTCATACGTAACCTGGGACATTCCCCTTCAGGAACTCGAGCTGCGTCCGAAAACGCTATGGGAACGAGATGCCCACGCCCCCAGACTTCCAAATCCCTGCCTAGTGGTTGTGCTAGGGCAGGAGAACAGAGGAGCCGGGAGTGGCTCGGACATCTAGGTTGTAGAACCTTACAAAGGTATGGGGCGTGGACCATCCTGCAGCGTTGCAGATGTCCTGTATTGGGACACCTGCCATAAGAGCTTTGGAAGCAGCCATAGCGCAGGTAGAGTGAGCCTTGACCCCCATCGGCGAGGGGAGGTCAGAGGACTCGTAGGCAGTAGATATGGCATCTACAATCCATCTACTCAGAGTTTCCTTAGAAGCAGGATACCCCTTCTTAGCGCGGCCGTAACAGACGAACAGCTGTTCTGACTTTCGCCACAGGGCAGCTCTGTGGACATAGGCATCCAAGGCACGTACGGGACACATACAATTTAGCTTCTGCTGGTCGGGCTCCCGAAAGGGAGGAGGACAGAAAGCCTGGAGCACGACCGGCTGTGGTGTTAGTGGGGACCTTAGGGACGTACCCCGGCCTGGGGTACAGGAAAGCTTTGGTCATACCAGGAGCAAACTCTAAGTGAGAAGGGGCCACCGAAAGGGCCTGCAGGTCCCCAACCCGCTTGAGGGAGGTAAGAGCTAGCAGCAGCGCTGTCTTAATAGTGAGGAATCGAACCGGTATCTCTTCTATAGGCTCGAATGGCGGCCTACAGAGAGCCTCAAGCACCACAGCCAGGTCCCAAGTAGGGACAAGGGGTCGTGTCGGAGGCCTCAGCCTCAGCACACCGCGGAGGAAACGTACTACCAGGGGGTCCTTACCCACTGGCATGCCACCAAGAGGGGCGTGGTAGGCCGAGATTGCCGCCACGTAAACCTTCAGGGTGGAGTGGGCTAACCTTGTGGAGAAGCGGGCCTGCAAAAACTCCAGTACTGTACCAACTGGGCAGTTAGCTGGGTCTTGCTGGCACCATGGGTCTTGTTCTCCACACCATGAAGTGAACAGCTTCCACTTCAGGGCGTACAGTTTCCTCTTTGAGGGAGCTCTGGACTGGAGGATGGTCTCAACAACCTCAGTTGAAAGACCGGAAGCTATGAGCTGTGCCCCCTCAGAGGCCACACCCACAGCTTCCACAGCTTCCACAGCTCCGGGCGGGGGTGAAGGATGGTGCCCCCCGCCTGTGAGAGGAGATCCCTCCTGACGGGAATCTCCCATGGGGAGCCGTCGAGGAGAGATATCAGGTCCGAGAACCATACTCGGCCCGGCCAGTACGGGGCTACTAATAGCAGAGCGATCGGGGGAAAGGCGTACAGACGAAGCCTCGGCCACGTCTGTACCATGGCATCCAGCCCCAGGGGAGCTGGATGAACTAGAGAGAACCAGAGGGGACATTGCGTGTTCTCCCTCGTGGCAAAGAAATCCAATTGAGCTGGACGAAAGACTTTCCATATCTGCCTCACCACCTCGGGGTGAAGCATCCATTCCCCGGGCCTCGGCCCCTGCCTCGACAGGACGTCTGCTCCCACATTCAGATGCCCAGGAATATGAACTGCTCGCAGTGAGAGGAGTTTGTCCTGGAAACACAAGGATTTGGTGCGCCAGCTTGTACAAGGGGCGCGACCGCAGACCTCCCTGGTGGTTGATGTAGTAGACCACCGCTGTGCTGTCGGTGCGCACCAGCACATGGCGATCTCTCAGGTCTGGGAGAAAGTACTTCAAAGCTCGAAATAGGGCCAGCATCTCGAGGCAGTTGATGTGCCAGCTGAGATGGCGACCACTCCACAGACCTCTGGCGGAGCGGCCACTCATGACCGCCCCCCAGCCGGTGAGGGATGCATCTGTCGCTAGCGTGACGCGGCGACAACGAGCTCCCAATACCGGGCCCTGATTTAGGAACCACGGCTTCCTCCACATGTCTAAGGCACGTAGACCTCGGCGCGTGACCTTGATCATGCAGAGCGGGTTTCCCCTCGGGGAGAACCCCTTGGTTTTGAGCCACCACTGTAGGGGCCTCATGTACAGCAGACCAAAAGGTATCACGTTGGACGCAGCTGCCATCAGACCCAGCAGTTGTTGAAACTGTTTCACAGTGAGTGACCGGCCCTCATTGACTCTCATGACTGCGGCGAGGATCGTCTCGATCCGAGCAGGGGACCGATGTGCCTGCATCGCGGTCGAATTCCACACCACGCCTAGATAAGTGGTTCTCTGAAGTGGAGAAAGGACACTTTTCTTGGCGTTTGGTCTTAACCCCAACGTTTCCATGTGTGCGAGAACGACATCTCAATGTCGAGCCGCTAAACTCTCGGACGCTGCTAGATCAGCCAGTCGTCGATGTAGTTCAGTATGCGAAAGCCCTGGAGCCGAAGAGGGACCAGGGCAGCATCTACGCATTTCATAAACGTGCGGGGTGAGAGTGCTAGGCCGAAAGGAAGAACCCGATAATGGTAAGCTTTGCCCCTGAAAGCGAACCTCAGGAACTTCCTGTATTGAGGAAGGATGGAGACGTGAAAGTACACATCTTTCAGATCTATCGTCACAGATCAGTCCTCGGACCTGATTAGCGACACTACTTGCTTGACAGTAAGCAACTTGAACTTCAACCTCATTACGGAGCGATTGAGTCGATGAAGATTTATAATGGGACGTAGCCCGCCATCCTTCTTTAGAACTATGAAGTACCGGCAGTAGAACCCGGACTCCCTGTGGTGAGGAGGGACCACCTCGATGGCCTCCTTCCTCAGAAGGGTCTCTGCTTCTACAATATGCAGGACCCGTGCAGACACATTTGGCAGTAGCTTCCACGCTGCTAAACAGTCTACTAAGGGGACCAGCTACTCGAGGCTGGCCTCTGGTATTGACTGAACTACTAGCTCGGAGACCTGTAACGGCGGACCGGCAGGAGACTGCCGAGCTAACTGTTCTCGAGACCCCCGAGGGGGTGGCGAGCACCCCGGTTCCGCTACGTCCTCGGGCGGAGAAATCCGGGACGTCAGCTCGCTGGAGGCCGCTGTGCCCTGTAACGCTGGCAGGGACAGCAGACTGACCTCCCGAGGGCACCGAGCAGAAACAGACACCGTGTAATGCGGTGTAACCCGCTCTTCCCCGGTAGGGGCTGCCCTCGGTGGTCCTGGTCTGATGTCAGGACCGCTTTGCGGCCGGGGGCCTCCTAGACTGAAGCACGACCCTCAGGTCTGGCCTCGCCTTAGAGGACCCCGGCCTAGACACTCAGCTTTTTTGGGCTTCTCGGTACGAGGAGCTAGTACTCGGTTGCGGCTGCTCACGCCCAGCAGCCGCAGAGGTTAGAGAACGGCGAGGCATATTAGAAACGAGCGATCTAATAAGTTTTCAGCTCATATGCTTTTTTTTTTTTCTCTTTTTTTTTTTTTTTTTTTTACTCCTTTTTCTTTTTTTGGAGAAAGATAGCCGCAGCAGCACGAGCTCTCACTCAGAGGAGGAAGAACCGCAGCGCGGGCTTCCGAGCCCCGAGAGAGAGCGCTAGATCTAAGGAGAAAGGCAGAGAGAGGGCGAACCCGTCTCTAACGGTTCACAGATCTATGCTGCGATCCCCACGGCCGCAGTCGCCGCTCTGCCTTGGCAAAGCGCGATCTTAGCCGCGGGGAAGCTCCCGGAGGCTCCCTTTTTTTCTTTCGAAGAGAGCCCTCCGAGAACGAGCGTGCACAGCGAGAGCGCGGGCCGTCAACTCCCTCGAGAGCTGACGCAGCCCGCTTCGCCGCGAGCTCTCATTCAAAGGGGGAAGGACCACAGCGCGGGCTTCCGAACCCAGAAAGAGAGCGCTAGATCTAGGGAGAAAGGCAGAGATAGGGAGGACCCGTCTCTAACCCGTCCGTAGATCCATGTGCGATCCCCACGGCCGCAGTCGCCGCTCTGCCTCGGCAAAAGCGGGACCCGAGCCGCGGGGAAGTTCACGAGGGCTCCCTCCTCGAAGAGAGCCCTCCGGGAACGAAGCGTGCGCAGTGAGAGTGCGGGCAGTCAGCCCCCTCGGGAGCTGACAGCGCCCGCCTCGCCGCGAGCTCTCATTCAAAGGGGGAAGGACCGCAGCGCGGGCTTCCCGCCCAGAGAGAGAGCGCTAAATCTAGGGAGAAAGGCAGAGATAGGGAGGACCCGTCTCTACCTATCCGTAGATCTATGTGCGATCCCCATGATCACAGCCGCCGCCCTGCCTCGGCAGAAGCGGAAGCTGAGCCGCGGGGAACGCAAACACGGGCAGTCAGCTCCCACGAGAACTGACTCCCCCGCTTCGCTCCCAGACAGACAACAAATAGACTGTGTGTATCCCCACCCGAAATAGCACGGGCAGAGAGGAACACAGTCTAAAATGTCGCTGCTTATATTGTAAGAATGCTTGTAGGACATAACGTTTACAAGGGGGTTTCTTTTCTTTTTAACACAGCCTGAAACGCAGTCCACTCCTAACAATGGCTTTTCTCATTTCAAAAGACATCACCCTCAAAATAAAGTTGTGCTAAAACTTGCACTAAAAACAGGGTGACAGACACAAACATAGAGCACTCCGCTGAAAGACAGAAGCTGACCCCGGCAGCTTCGCACGTGCTTTTATGCTTCCTGGTCGATGACGTCATCCGCCCGTGACGTATCGTCGTTTGATTGGCTAGATTACACATGCATTCAGAGCGTGGTTCCGCCAAAGGCGTTCCCATAGCGTTTTCGGACGCAGCTCGAGTTCCTGAAGGGGAAACAGCTTTTTCCCAAATGCCATCTCCAGTTTAAACAGATAAACATGAACATTACCTGGGTTCTACAATTCATTTATGCATTTCTTCCTCCATTTCTAATTATTGTCTCTTTCTGTAGTATTGTTATGTAAACTTCTGTAGTATTATTATATAAGTACTCATGCACATCTCTTATTTATATAGCTGTATATAGAGAAAATAATGCACAAACCTGTACATAAATCATCTGTTGCAGTTTCATACATTATTATTTATTTTTAAGTTTTTATTTTATTTAAATGTTGTATGTATTGTGACAGACGCCTCCGGACTCATCAGCGTCGCCCTGGTAACAAACGCAATTCACCTGCACGCCCTCACCGCGGGCTGTTCGGTCACAGCTGAAACTAATCAACAGGCTGCTATAAAGAGAGCACACGCTGAGCGTGAGAGAGACTCCGATCTTGAGCCGCATGCATCGCTTGTTTAATCTTTCTCTTTGTTCCCCCAGACAGCAGCGAGTGACCGACAGCCCACGTTTCGTTTGGAGCACGTTTGGACACCCACTGACTGGAGTAGAGCACTGAAGAGCACAGCCAAGCACCTCTCACCGACGTCACCTGTTGTTTTTTTTCTTTTGATTGTAAATAAATCCACCCTCCGGGGACATTTCACTAAGCCAGCCTTGTCGTGTGATTCTTCACCCCGTCACAGTGGTGGAGAATGCGGGCAGATTTGTGAAGAATCACCGGCAAGTTCACTGTTCACCCCCTAACTTTTTTTTTTTTTTTCTCCTGTTCTGTGCACCACAGGCAGTCGGAGAACGGCGCGCTTGATCAGCCATGGAAGAAATGCTACAACGCCTCGCTGAAGTAAGCATCCGCCAGCAACAGATTGCTGAACATCTGGCCACCCGCCAGGGTCGGACGGAGGATGAAATCGCGGCCATCCCCATCTCCGCCGCCCAACGTGTTCCGGTACCCAACCCGCGCGCTCAAGCGACTCGCCTGCTACCGAAAATGACGGCCGATGACGATGTGGAAGCGTTTCTACAAGTGTTTGAAAACACTGCCACACGTGAGGGATGGCCGATAGAAGACTGGGCATTGGCGCTGGCACCGCTTCTCACGGGAGAGGCGCAACGCACCTACTTTTCACTTCCACTGACGATTGTCGAAAATTATGAAGAAGTTAAGCGGGAAATCCTAGCGAGGCTCGGCCTCTCTCCCATCTGCACCGCCCAGCAATTCTTTGAGTGGGAATATAAGCCCCGCGTGCCAGCCCGTGCCCAGGCCGCCGAACTCAGCCGTATCGCCCAGCATTGGTTGCTAGAGGGGAATCCCACCGCGACCCAGGTAGCCGAACGGGTGGTCGTCGATCGCCTCCTCCGCGCCCTCCCCCGATCCCACCGGCAAGCGGTGGGGATGAGGAACCCTACCAGCACGTTGGAGCTTGTGGAGGCGATCGAGCTGGCGGATGCCGTCCATCACCGTGAGGCAGGAGATCGAGCGCCGCCGTTCCCCCGGAGGGTGGTCCAGGAGTGACGCTCGTTGGAGGGCACCTCCCGACCGATCAGCAGGCCACCGGTTCCCTCCCCGCGGGACGAGCCCATGCCCAGCATGGAACCCGTCGCACCCCTGCGGACTTGGCTGGCAGGCTGCATCGTCCATCGACGAGTGCTCGTAGGAGCTCCTGAAGCGGATGTAACGATCGAAGGGAAATCGTACCGGGCATTACTGGACTCCGGCAGTACGGTCACCCTGATCCAGACATGTTTGTGTCCACCACACAGCGGCAACAAAAGTGTTCTACCAATTACCTGCGTGCACGGGGACACCCGCCAAGTGCCGGCTCGTAGAGTGACCATCTCCTCATCCCAGGGCACCTGGCCCGTAGAAGCCAGTCTAGTAAAAGACCTACCTGTGGCCGTACTGCTCGGAAGGGATTGGCCGGGATTCGAAAAGCTCCTTGCAGCTACCACCCAGCCTGTCAGCCCCGGAGGGAACCGGCGGAGACGACGGAGGCCTCAGGGACCCCGCCGCCGTCCAGCCCTTCTTGCCTCCGACAGCGGGAGAGATGGTGAGTCCCCTTCCCAAAATACTAATCGTTTTTTTGATGTGTTCCAACAGGCTGCGGGAGGGGGCTCGTTTGCCAAAGAACAACGGGAGGACGACCGCCTGAAACACTGCTGGGCGCAAATACGCGTCCTCCCCCGGCCCCATCCTCTCCCGCACTTTGTCATCGAAAACGGCCTGCTGTATTGTGTCGCCCAGCGGAGGGGGGAGGAAAAGAAGTTATTGGTAGTGCCACGGGCGAAAACGGAGACCGTCTTGGAATTAGCCCACGCACACCCCATGGCCGGTCATCTGGGCGCAGAAAATACCACGCAGCGCATCCGCGATCGTTTTCACTGGCCCGGCCTGGAGGCCGAGGTGAGACGGTTCTTCCAGGCCTGCCCAACTTGCAAAATCACGGCCCCCAGAACTCCTCCCCCCAGCCCACTCATTCCGCTGCCTGTCATCGAGGTGCCCTTTGACCGGATCGGAATGGACATTGTAGGGCCGTTACCTAAGTCTGCCCGAGAACATGAACACATCCTGGTGATCGTCGACTACGCCACCCGGTACCCAGAAGCAGTCCCCCTTCGAAAAGCCACCGCGAAGAACATCGCTCAGGAGCTGTTTCTGCTGGCCAGCCGAGTCGGCATCCCCTCTGAAATTCTGAATGACCAGGGAACTCCGTTCATGTCCCGGCTGATGGCGGACCTCTGCAGGCTGCTGAGGGTGAAACAGTTGAGGACTACAGTCTACCACCCGCAAACGGATGGCCTCGTGGAAAGATTTAATCAGACCCTTAAGCAGATGCTCAGACGTGTGGCGGCAGAGGATAGACGGGACTGGGATCTCATGATCCCGTACGTGCTTTTTGGCATCCGCGAGGTACCCCAAGCCTCAACTGGTTTCACCCCCTTCGAGCTCCTCTTTGGCCGTCAACCGCGAGGGCTCCTGGATGTGGCCAAGGAAGCCTGGGAGCAGCAGCCTGCCCCTCATCGCACGGTAATTGAACATGTCCGCCAGATGAGGGAACGGATAGATCGAGTGATGCCATTAGTCCGGGAACATCTCTGCAAAGCCCAGCAAGCGCAGCAACGCCACTATAATAGGGCAGCCCAACCACGGGAGTTCCAGCCGGGAGATCGCGTTATGGTCCTGGTCCCCAGCTCGGCCTGTAAGTTCCTGGCTTCCTGGCAGGGTCCATACACAGTACTGGAAAAACTCGGTCCGGTCACGTACCGTGTGAGACAGCCTGGGAAAAGGCAAACGGAGCAACTATACCATATAAACCTCCTAAAGAAGTGGGTGGGGACTCGGGACCAGTTAGCCGCCCTCAGTCTCACCGATCCCGTGGTTGTTGACGTCAACCCACATCTCTCGGCTGCCCAGAAGACGGAGCTGCAGCACCTGGTCAGTCAGTTCAGGGATGTGTTCTCCTCCCAGCCCGGGCAGACCAACGTTGTCCAACATGACATCCGAATCCCTCCTGGAGTCATCGTTAGGCAACGGCCCTACCGAGTTCCGGAGGCTCGTCGGCAGGCTATTGAGGAGGAAGTCCAACAAATGCTGAAGTTGGGGGTAATCGAACCATCCCGGAGTCCCTGGTCCAGCCCCATTGTAATGGTACCTAAGCCGGATGGCACCCTCCACTTTTGCAATGACTTCCGCCGCCTAAACGAAGTCTCCGAATTCGACGGCTACCCCATGCCTCGGGTTGACGAGCTGTTGGACCGCCTGGGGAGGGCCCGGTACATCACGACGCTAGATCTTACCAAAGGCTACTGGCAGGTACCACTTACCGAATCTGCTAAACCAAAAACTGCTTTTTCTACCCCCAGTGGCCACTGGTAGTACCGGTCTCTCCCCTTCGGCCTCCACGGGGCGCCCGCCACATTTCAACGGATGATGGACATCATCTTGCGGCCCCACCAAGCTTACGCGGCGGCTTACCTGGATGACTTGGTGGTCCACTCCGAGGCATGGGAGGAACATCTGGTCCAGTTGCGGAGGGTGCTCTCGGAGCTCCGGCGGGCTGGACTCACCGCCAACCCCCGCAAGTGCCATCTAGCGTTCTCTGAAGCAAAGTACCTGGGCTTCCAAGTTGGACGGGGCCTCATACGGCCCCAAGAGAAGAAGGTTGAAGCAGTCCACAACGCTCCCAGGCCCCAGACAAAGTCCCAGGTATGAGCCTTTTTGGGGTTGGCGGGGTATTACCATTGTTTTATCCCCAACTTCTCCTCTTTAGCCGCCCCTCTGACAGACCTGACCAGGAAGGGGCAGCCAGAGAAGATATGCTGGACTTCCACGGCTGAAGAAGCATTCGCCCAGATCAAGACGGCACTCACGTCCTCACCTGTACTCCGTGCCCCGGATTTTCGCTGCCCCTTCCTGCTGCAGACGGATGCCTCCGACACAGGATTAGGAGCCGTCCTGTCCCAAATCCAGGAGGGTGAGGAGCATCCGGTCATCTATATCAGCAGAAAGCTGTCCCCCGCTGAGAGAAGGTATGCCACTGACGAAAAGGAGGCCCTGGCCATCAAGTGGGCAGTCCTGGAGCTGAGATACTATCTACTAGGTCGCAAGTTCACCCTGGTGACCGACCACGCGCCCCTACAGTGGATGGCCCGCGCTAAAGAAACCAATGCCAGGGTGACTTGCTGGTTCCTAGCGCTCCAGGACTTCCACTTTGAAGTATGTCATCGTGCCGGGGCAGCCCACGCCAACGCAGACGGTCTCTCTCGGATCTGGGCAGCTTATGCAGGTCTGTCAGGGGTCATTCCCCACCCACCCCTAACTTTACCCCTACTCGCTCCGTAGGTTCACAGGACCAGTGCAATGCTTGGGGGGGGGGGGGTGTGACAGATGCCTCCGGACTCATCAGCATCGCCCTGGTAACAAATGCAATTCACCTGCACGCCCTCACCACGGGCTGTTCGGTCACAGCTGAAACTAATCAACAGGCTGCTATAAAGAGAGCACACGCTGAGCGTGAGAAAGACTCCGATCTTGAGCCGCATGCATCGCTTGTTTAATCTTTCTCTTTGTTCCCCCAGACAGCAGCGAGTGACCGACAGCCTACGTTTCGTTTGGAGCACGTTTGGACACCCACTGACTGGAGTAGAGCACTGAAGAGCACAGCCAAGCACCTCTCACCGGCGTCACCTGTTGTTTTTTTTCCTTTGATTGTAAATAAATCCACCCTCCGGGGACATTTCACTGAGCCAGCCTTGTCGTGTGATTCTTCACCCCGTCACAGTATGTATGTATATATGCATGTATGTACCAGGAGCACCTTAAAAAACCACAACAAATTCCTTGTGTGTTTGTGCACACTTGGCGAATAAAGCTAATTCTGATTCTGATTCTGATTCTGATATCTCATTCCTTGAACACAGTGTTAGTCAGAATCCAATCACTGCTCAAAACCCAGTATTGTTCATTGCTGAGTTAAGCAAGC
Organism: Cirrhinus mrigala; assembly: GCA_036247105.1. Lineage (NCBI taxonomy): Eukaryota > Metazoa > Chordata > Actinopteri > Cypriniformes > Cyprinidae > Cirrhinus > Cirrhinus mrigala. The sequence continues at coordinate 1,296,698 of JAMKFB010000399.1, forward strand.
TCACAAATCCTCTCATTAAAACAAACTAAGTGTACATAAGAGATTCATTGTGCAGTGTAGGGAGCTTCATTACTTATAATCTAACTTTGTGAGATCATGATGAACTAGGATGAGTGACAATTTTTATTAACTATTAAGGGAGTTTGCAAATCTGATATTGATTTAATACAAAGTTCAATAAACAAGAAGTTAATATTAAGTGACTTACATTGTCTGGACTGTTAGACATTTCTGCAATTTCTACAGTTATTAACTGTATATCACCCAGTATAATACTGCAAATTCCCTTTGCAGTAAATAACTAATAACCAATGAAACTATAAATGAAAATAGTTTAAAACAAAGTCACAGCTAAGCCGCCGCGCATCTCCAAGCAAACACAGTTGTTTTGTTTATAAAGGAACGTGCATTTTAAACAAATCTAGCGAGTCAATGATTCACTTATCCATTCATAAAGACATTCATCCTGTACTGAATGAATCAGCTTTTAAAAGGAATCAACTGAATGAATGATTCAGTGATAAAATCAGTGTTAACATGTTAGTGTTCCACTGTATCGCCCGATGTGTAGTTACATTTTATAGGCAAGCTAAGAGGTTAATATTTGATATTCTTCATGCTTCTCTGCTTCACTCCATTAAGCACATATTAGCTATTTGTTTGGATGACAAAAACATTTAAACAGCTGTCTAACAGTACATGTCAAGTCAACTGGTGATTAGGATGGCCAATCAAATAAAAGGGCAGATGTTTGATACATGTTGTATTTTCAAATCCAGAAAGACATTGAAAACAATGAACCATGAGCTTTTTCATGAGCATAAACATAGTGCCACACTGTATAATTATATCAAATTACATCACAAGCTTTACAATTTGATAAACACACTTTGCTTATTTATTTTATTGAAACCATTTACCTCAGTATTTCCAGCTGACAGTTTGACAGTCCATCAGAGAGAAGCTTCACTCCAGAATCCTGTAGGTCATTGTTACTCAGGTCCAGCTCTCTCAGGATGTTTGAGTTGAAGGATTGCAGAGCTGAAGACAGACTTTCACAGGACTGAGCAGTGAGATTACATCCACATAGCCTGTGTAAAAAACAAAACAAACAGCTATATTAAAAACAAGTAAAAGGCTTTCCTTTAGATTTTAAATGTATATTTCAGTAATTCAGCTCTTTATAAAACACCTGCAGGGATAGAAGAGTGGATCCAATTACAGCAAGTTTGTAAGAAAATGTCCAAAAGGGTCCAAAGACGAAGAAAAATATAATCACAACAAAACCGCTAACAAACATGCACCATGACCTGAAGAAACTAAGGAGTATAAATGAGTAAGATAATGATGAACTAGACTAGACATAGGAGACAAACTAATCAGCAATTATTAAAACAAATGAAAACATACTTAGGAACCAACAAGATAAAAGACACAGAAAATAAACACAAGAAATTAGAACTCGGATACAACAGGATGAAAAGAACATCAAAATAAGACTCTCAGAACAGAAACGGAGCATCATCCTGACAACACCCAACCTGGACAATTTACCTAATATTTTATGTACCAATCAGTTCCCTTAACTTATGATACAGTTTAGAATAATAAACTGGGTAAAATGTGGATACAACAAAACAAAAGCTCTGGTTTTAAATTACTGCTGCTCAGAGCACATATTGTCTCAACCTACAGATCACGGTTGTATAAATGTTTTAATGTGGATCAGAATCATTCTTTCATTCACAGTGATTCTGTTTCAGTCAAACATTCACATTACCAAATCCAAATTACCAGTACTCTAAAAGAAACCATATATTACAATGTAGGCTACATATACATAAAGAACAAACTGTAAAACAAGTGAGGTATTTTCCCATGATGTAAGTGTTTAATTTGAAGTAGCTAAAGGAAGGTTTCAACTGTATTCATGGTTCCCTGTGGAAAGAAACAAGATCTGGGATTGACGCTATGTGCATATCACCACCTAATTGGTGGTTGTGCAATCTATATATATTTTTTTGTGTTTAATCTCTAATCCTTGAGAATAAGATTTATATTGTTTGTTCGATGCTAATTATATATCAGATATGTATTTTTATTATAAAAATACATTACAGAAAATGCAGATTCATGTGTGAGATGATAATGAAATATATTAAACATATATAATGAAATAAACATTACCTTGTCATAAAAGTGTTTTATAATTTGTACAGATAACTATTATATATGCCAATAGAATAAATATAATAACCATATTAGAATAATATAATATTACATTATATTTTACTTATATTAGTGCTTTATAATTTATGTATCATACAGCTACATACAACACACACACACACACACTGAAATAAGCTAACCCTGAAACATGACCTACTCTGGAGCAGGTTATCTTCAGAGAGCAAGTTGCTATGGCTACTTACATACCCTGAAAGTTACCTCCGTTTTCGGAACCGAAAGTTGAGTTTTTTTCCGCTTACATACCCTTATAACCTGCATTCTGGAACACCCCCCTGGTGTCTGAATCGTGTGTAAACACAACAAGTCTATTGGGTGAAGACAGCCTATGATGTCATTAACAGAACACCATAAGTTTAAAAGTGCACCTACAATGTATGTCATGAGTTTTTTTGTCTCCAGGAGCTGCTTGTTTGTATACACGTGTAACATAAACCCTGAATTAGGGTGACCATAGGTCCTCTTTTCAGCGGACATGTCATTTTTTGGACCTAAAAAAAATGTGTCCGGCCGGGACTTCTAAATTGCCCAAAATGTCTGGGATTCAGCTTTTGCTTTCTACATGCATTATTCATTGTGTTCGTTTTTGTATAAAACCTTTGCATGGGACTTTTTTCTTAATCCTGCTTATTGATGATAATTTGTGTGCATCAGGGAGTCGCTATCAATATGCAGTATTTAAAAGTATTTAAATCACTTTGGATGCAGCTTATGTTGGATGTAGGGTTGCCAAATCCACATTTTTTCCACGGAACTAGGTTGATTTTAAACTGTTGGAGTGGGTTGATTTTCTCCCATGGGTTAAAGGTTCAAAATATTGCATAAATTACATTTAACTGAAATGCTTGTATTGAAACATTTTGCATTCTACCTATGATAAAACTGTGGTAGATATAAATTTTGTGAATCTGTGTTTATGATCTGTGTTTTTGATTAGGAAGCTTTTTAGCTGTGTTTATGATCAATCTGCATTGTCATCATCTGCATGTATGATCAATCTGCAAAAATTCAGCTTTACAGTTTGATAAACACTAAATATTTTTTACATTTATTTGATTGAAAACCATGTACCTCAGTATCTCCAGCTCACAGTTTGGACTTTTCAGTCCATCAGTAAGAAGTTTCACTTCAGAATGCTTCAGGTCATTGTTACTCAGGTCCAGCTCTCTCAGCACAGAGTTTGAGGATTGTAAAACTGAAGATAAACTCCCACAAGACTGAGCGGTGAGATTACATCCACATAACCTGTTTAAAGACACAAAACAAACAACTACAATGAAAACAAGTAAATGGCCTTCCTTTAGATTTTAAATTAATGTTTCAGCAATTAAATTTTTCATATAACATCTGTTACAGCAATGCAGGGAAGGGAAAGTGGATTCAACAGCAGCAAATTTGTGTTTATTTAAATTAACTGAGAAGATTTTAGTGCTTGAATACTTATTCATGCTGGTGCATTTTTGGCAAGACACTTTAACCTGGCTGTTGTGAAGAGTCTATAAGAATAAAGCATTACTAATCAAGACATTATTGTGTTTGACACTGATAATGCTGCCTACATGAAGAAGGCTTTTGTTTCTGCACATCAGTTGTTGTTCCCAAACTCCTTGCACATAAAATGCATGGCCCACATCATGAACCTCATCGGGACTCTACAAGGGAGTTCATAGAATTGGAAAAGGAGGTAGGCCTGAATCAAATACAGATCTCTGTATAAGTAAAATTATTCCTTGTTGAACTGTCATAGACTTCCTTCCAATTCAAAATATCATAGATCAAACAATATCACAGCCTAGTTGTGTACTTTTTTTCATCTGGAGTGGTGGATTTGGATGTGTTCTGCAAAGGCCTACTTGAGAGACTACCTGCATTGAGTACCTTGACTAAATGAAACAAAGATGTTGTCTCAAACTCAGTGGACGGTGAAGAAAGCAACAGCATCTACAAGCTGGTTTTGTCAAGCTGAAAGAGGTCAACTACTAACCAAAATCTCAGAGCCTTTATTTTCATGTACCACAACCAATGGCTCATCAGTGGAAGGAAAATGAGAATGATTCAGCAGATTTGGTCTTATTTGATCAAATACAAAAATGTAGTCAACTAAATGTAATAATATCAGTTTTACATGCAAATATTTATATTTGCACAATTTGTAAACTCAAAATAAATAGAAAGGGGACTGTGTACAGGGGGCCCTGGAATAATTTCCACTGAGGGGGATCCACTCACCTTGATGTGATTTTTAGAGTCCCCCTCCCCAACCCACGGAGAGATTTTTTTTATCAGGAGGTTCTCCTTGTATTTTATGTGATTACTGTGTATTTTCTGTGATTTTTAGGCCCCCCGCCATCCCCCATAACCACCAAGGGGGAACACCAAACCCCCTAAAAAACACCCCACCACTCATGCACTCACCAACCCATACCACCCCAGCTTGCACAATAATAGAATAACTAGAACAGCGGGAACAGTTTACCTTGTGACACCATTCATTGTCAATATTGAAGATAATCAATTGTTTTTTTACCCTAATCTGGCAACAAATCTCAAGGGATACTCACATTTCAAAATATAAACAAAATGAACAACATATGCCTTAATTTTCTTTTTCAACATTTCAAGACAATGGTTACAATTAGTACTAACAGTAGTACTGCATTTGCCGAAAAAAAAACGTAAGATTAATATACGCCTACTGTCTACATTTTCTAAATGTCCAGCCCCATGGATGTACATGTTGGCTTTAGGTCAAACTGACAAAACAACCACAGAAATCTGAACCAAGTCATGTGACTCCAAACAACCTCAACTATGATAATGATAACAGTATTGGATGAAAAATTCTTCCTCATGCCTCCTACAAGAGACTAAAGAACATGAATCCTGTGGTGCATGTTGCTTGTTTAAGGGTTAACAAACCATTAACTTTGACTTTTGCCTCAATAAACTCCTAATTTGCTGCTTATTAATAATTATCAAGGTAGTTGTTAAGTTTATGTGTTGGGTAGGATTAGGGATGTAGAATATGGTAATGCAGAGTATGTGCTTTATAAGTACTAATAAACAGCCAGTAAGTTATTAACAGGCATTCTAATAAGCAACTATTTAATAGTGAGAATTGGTTCCTATACTGATGTGTTACCATTAACTGTTTTTGTTATTTTAATTAATTAATTATTTAATTAATTGCTTTATAATTAATGCACTGTTTGCACATTAACAATGTGCAAAAAAGTGTTTATGTGGTCACATATATGTGGTCAAGTTTTTAAAGTGGAGTGATTGTTTATAGTGTTACTTACCGAACTGATCTGGATTCTTTAACCACAGGTAACAAATACTGAAGAACTTCATCTGTTGTATGTTGTTTACCAATAAACTGTTTTAGATCAAAAACATCCATCTTCTGTTCTGATGTCAACAACACATAAACCAGAGCTGACCACTGTGAAGAGGAGAGTTTGGTCTCTCTTATTTTTCCAGATTTCAGATAGTGCTGGATCTCCTGCATCAGTGAATCATCACCCAGTTCATTCAGACAGTGAAACAGATTGATGGATTTCTCTGGAGAGCAATTCTCCCGTATCTTCTGTGTGATGTACTGAAGTGTTTCCTCTTTGTTGTAGGAGCAGCTTCCTGTCTGTGTCAGTAGTTTTCGTAAGAGAGTCTGATTAGACTCCACTGAGAGACCCAGAAGGAAACGCAGGAAAAGATCCAGATGTCCATTCTTACTCTGTAAAGCCTCATTCACAGCTCTCTGATGCAGCTTAGATATTGGTCTCATCCAGTTTAAGAAAGAACTTTGTTTGGTTTGGTTAAACACATTTGTCTTCTTGATTGTAAAGGAGAGGTGTGCATATAGAGCTGCTAGATGTTCCTGAAGGCTCAGATGAACAAAGCAGAAGACTTTCCCCTGATACAAGCCCAACTCCTCTCTGAAGATCTGAGTGCACAATCCTGAGTACACTGATGCTTCTGTCACATCAATGCCACACTCTCTCAGGTCATCATCATAGAAGATCAGGTTGCCTTTCACAAGTTGCAGAAAAGCCAGTTTCCCCAGTTTGAGGATCATGTCTTCATCATTCACTTTCTTCTCATAGTCCTTCTCATGTTTGATGTTGGTCTGAAGGATCAGGAAGTGTGTGTACATTTGAGTGAGAGTCTTGGGAATCTCTCCACTCTCTGCTTGACTCAACATCTTCTCCAGAACAGCGGCTGAGATCCAGCAGAACACTGGGATGTGACACATGATGTAGAGGCTCCTTGATGACTTCAGGTGTGAGATGATCCTGTTGGCCAGACTCTGATCACTGATTCTCTTCCTGAAGTATTCCTCCTTCTGTGGCTCATTGAAGCCTCGTACCTCTGTCACTCGATGGACACACTCAGAGGGAATGAGATCAGCTGCTGCTGGTCTGGAGGTGATCCAGATGAGAGCAGAGGGAAGCAGATTCCCCACAATGAGGTTCATCAGCAGCACGTCCACTGAGGCTGATTCAGATATATTACACAGTTTCACTTTGCTCTTAACGTCTAGAGACAGACGACACTCATCCAGACCATCAAAGATAAACAACACTTTATATTTATCACTGGATATTTTCATTTCTTTAGTTTCAGGGAAAAAGATATGAAGAAGACCTGCCAGACTGAGTGTTTTGTCTTTCATCAAGTTGAGCTCTCTGAAAGGAAGTGGAAATATGAGCTGGACGTCCTGATTCTCTTTCCCTTCAGCCCAGTCCAGGATGAACTTCTGCACAGAGACTGTTTTTCCAATGCCAGCGACTCCCTTTGTCAGCACAGTTCTGATGGGTTTGTCTTGTCCAGATAAAGGCGTAAAGATGTCATTGCATTTGATGGCTGTGTCCTCTGTTGCTGCTCTCCTGGATTGTGTCTCAATCTGTCTCACCTCATGCTCATTATTGATCTCTCCACTCTCACTCTCTGTGATGTAGAGCTCTGTGTAGATCTCATTCAGCAGTGTTGGGTTTCCCTGCATCGCTGTTCCCTCATACAGATGCTCAAACTTCTTCATCAGATTTGACCTAAATATGTTGAGGACTTCATGGCTGTAAAATAAAAATAAATAAGCATAATGCTTTGTATATTCTGATTCACATCTTCATATCATATCTCTTACATAAATGTAATACCTGAGAGCAGACTGCGTATCTCCACTATTAAAATCTAATGGCTGAATCACAGATGCGTCACTCTTCATAGACACACAGCTGGACTCTGCTTCTGATCTCTTCTGTTGAACTGGACTAAAACAGAGAGATTCAAGTTAATTATTTAAATTACTGTATGTTACAAATCAGCTATTCATTTATTGTTATCAAATTCATTTTAAAAAGCACTTTTTAATCATTTCATGCACTGTATTAATACAAAAACTGTGAGCTGAACTTTGATATTATATGATAATATAAATTGTCATGCTATAATCATGTATTATATAAATGTCATACCTGAGACCAGACTGTGAATCTCCACAGTTAAACATTATCGGATGACCCATAGACCCGTCACTCTTCATAGACACACAGCTGGGCTCTGTTTCTGATCTCTTCTGATGAACTGAGCTAAAACATAATAGATTTAATCCGTTGTCATGAGAATAATATTAATATAATACAAGATAAAATAGAAGACATGATTAAAAAAATGAAGAAAAAAACTTCAGTTTCATTTCTATGAAAAGAAAAGAAAAACTTTGTGTTACTAAAAGCACCTGCATCCTGGAATAAAATCTTCATCTCCAGATGTTTGTGTTTCATCCATGATTGATCTGAACAATTTGATCTCCACCACTCACTGAAGATGGAAGTGACAAACAATCACAAAAACTAGAGTACATTTTACATTTTAAGATGTTTTGTATTGCAAAGAATGAATTCTGTCTGTATAAAATAAACAAAACATCAACTCTACATTTACATATACATTTATACCATTCTCATCATGGCACAACTCAATTTCAAGACAGGTGATTAAATTGCTGTAGTTCACTAGTTAATGATGGTCAATAGGTAATGGTTTAGCAACATAGACGGTGCAATGACAGACACTGATGGACTTGTTTGGTGTTTCAAAGGTTCATTGGTCAGTTTGAATAGGTCTGATGACACTACTGTACTGAATAAATGAGAATAATTCTTCTCCATGTATTATATACAATTTTATTTCATAGGCAAATGTTTTATGCTTATTTGGATTTTTTATTCTAAAACAGGATAATGACAATACTTGATTTTTAGCATATATAATGTGACATTTGCAGTGCACACCTTGTATTTATGTGAAACATCAAATTCAGCTTAAATTCTACCACTGCTACATTGCAGTCCTTTCAATAGAAGAGATGTAGTCCTACACTTCATGTTACATGTCAGCTTGATCACTGAGTCATAAACACATTTTAAATATATACAAAAAATCTGAATAAGGGTTTGATGGTTGTCAGCTTTGCTTTATGCAAATTAAATTTCCATTTGAATTTTATAGTGTCACAAACTAAGAAAAAATCCAGTGTTACAGTCTAAAAACAATGTCATGGCTTTATTTATTAATAAATGTAGAAGTGAATCTGGCTCAAAGAATATAAGGTAAGATATTCTTCTTACACTAATTAGTAAAGACATGAGAAAGCATTAGTAATATATGCAATTCATTTATTATTTTTAATATTACTTATAGTGTAAGTGTAACACAATCAGTGTAACAACCTTATTACAGCCTTTAAAGAAAAACTATGGAGTAGGTTGTGCCAACAGGAGGCTACTTTCATTTACACTGATCATTATATCAGTTATATAAAATATTACAGTGAAACAACTTACAATATTATAATATTTGTTTGTCCATATTTAATCACATTGCTCAAGTGTTTCATGATTAAGTTAGTATTTTCTGCTTACTTACATGAATTAGGAAGTGCCTTTGTTCTCCACAGCTGAAGACTTGTTTTGTTCAAAATGTTTGGCTACTAGACAAGTTCTCCAAATGTCCTTGGTCTCCCATTATGTACATGTAACTTCCCACACAAGCAAATAAAAAAGCTTAATGATCAGTTTTTCTTAATGTAGAAAAAAATCTTAAAATCTTATGACCAAGTGTAAACGTTGCATGTTCAACAATCTGCTTTCACTTTCATTTAGTCCCCAAGGTTGTAAAACCTGTTTGGAGGAAGAAAGGTGTGTTTGTTTAGGGTTGGAGCTAAACTCTGCAGGACGCTGGCCCTCCAGGACAAGATTTGAGGAACCTGTTTTATAATAAAAATAATCAATTATAATTTATTTAAAAGTGTTTTAAATTTACTAAACATTAATATACATTTGTAGATTATTAATAAGGCCCCGTTTACACTGTCTGTTAAATGCGACCTAATTCCGATTTTTTTGCTTATATGTGACACAGATCGGATCTGTTCTGTGACAGTGTAAACGGGAAAAAAACGCATGCATTCGGATATTTCGAGATCGGTTTCAGGCCTCATTCATATGTGGATATCAAATATAAATCAGATATGGGCCAATGCGACTGTAATGTAAACAGGCAGATCGGATTTTCTGAGGCATTGCGTTCTGTACGTCATTAAACTGCGTACGTCATTAAACTGCGTACGTGAAGCGTACGTGAAAAGTACGTGGGAAGTACGTGTGGAAGCGTAACATTCAAGAAACACACGAAACATGGAGGAGGAAAGTGTAGGGCAGTGGTCGGCGCCTGAAATAGCCTACCTTCTCACCCTGTGGGGAGAAGAATCCGTTCAGGATAAAATTAAAGGTTCCTACAGAAACAAATCTGTTTTCGAGGATATTTCGGCTGCAATGGCGGAGAAGGGCTACAGACGTTCCTGGCTCCAGTGTCAGCGAAAAGTGAAGGCCCTTAAATCGAAGTACAAGGAGGTGAAAGACCACAACAGTAAAAGCGGTAATGGGCGAATCACATTTCAGTTTTATGACCAAATGGACAGAATTTTAGGTGACAAGCCCAGCGTCACACTAACAAATGTTCTGGACAGTTCACAAGATAGGGAGGACACCGATATTTCTACAGGTAGGAACTGTCATGCTCACATTAATGTTTGCTAACCCACGTTGTCGTCTTATTGGCAGAAAATGTGATGTGTTCATTGATGTTACAGGTTATATTAACGTTATACACTGCCAGTCAAAAGTTTTTGAACATACGATTTTTAATGTTTTTCAAATAATTATATTCTGCTCTCTATTTATTTGAGCCAGAGTACAGCAAAGGCAGTAATATTGTGAAATATTGTTACTAATTAAAATAACTGCGTTCTATTTGAATATATTTTAAAATGTAATTTATTTCTGTGAACAAAGCTGAACTTTCAGCATCATTACTCCAGTGTTCAGTGTCACATGATCCTTCAGAAATCATTGTAATATGCTGGTGTGCTGTTCAAGAAACATTTATTATTATTAATATGTTGAAAACAGATGAGTATAATTTGTTAAGGTTTCATTGATGAATAGAAAGATCTAAAGATCAGCATTTATTTGCATTAAAATGCTTTTTTAACATTATACACTATACCATTCATAAGTTTGGATGGTATAGTGTATAAAAATAATACTTTTATTTATCAAGGATGCTTTAAATTGATAAATTTAGAATGTTACAAAAGTCAGAACAAATGCTGTTCTTCAGAAATTTCTATTTATCAAAACATTTAAAAATTCTACTCCAGTTCTTACATTAAGAAATTTTGAGCAGCAAATCAGTAGAATGTTTTCTGAAGGATCATTTTAAATTGAGTAATGATAGTAAAAATATATATTCAAGTAGAAAATAGTTATTTTAAATACTAAAAATATGTCAAAATTGTACTGTTTTTGCTGTTTGTTGGATCAAAGAAATGCATGCAGAAGAGACTGCCAAAAAAAAAAATAAAATCTTACTGTTTTAATTCCAAAACTTTTGGCTGGTAGTGTATATACATTTTTATACCAAAAGCCTAGGCTAAAATATGTCCGTCCTTGACGCATATTATACATTCGAAATTGAATTTGCTTTATTCATTTATTACACATCCAAAACTGACCTATTAAATAGCACAATTCTCTGTTCTAGTTGTTACTTTTATGTGACAAGAATGAATTTGTTTTTATCCAGATGATCCTCAAGTTCCCTATGATTCTCCTGAGACCTCAATCAGTGACTCAGCCCCTTCAAGTGACAATAGGCCTACCTCATCCATCAGAGAAGCAACTGGTGCACGCCAGCAGGAGGGTGTAACTGGTAGGGTTTGACTATATTTTGACAGTAATTGTGTCAATAGTAACTTTTAAAATAATTGTTTTCAGTGGTTAAATAGAAAAAGTAAAAAAGTAAGTCATAAAAAAAGTTGATGTCATAATTTTGTAAACATAAAAAATGTTTGTTTACAGGTCCATCTTCAACCCGGAAAAACGGAAAAACAAGATGCAATCCACAATGGAGCTGTTTGCGCAGAAGATTGCCAGTACTCTAACCCAGATGGATGACACAGAGCTTCAGCTCAAAATGCAGGCTGCCCAGCATGCGCATGAGTTGCGTATGATAGGCATGTTCACCCAGTTCCTTGCCAGCAGACCTCCTGTCCTAAGGTCATTCCCAGATCAAGCGCACCCCCCTTGGTTTGAACACACACGCCCACCTCCCTTCTACCCAGATCAATCCCACACTCCACCTTTCCACCCAGATTATACAAATGCTCATCACTTCAACAAAGATCACACATGCCCTCCTCCCCTCCACCCAGATCATACACATGCTGCACCTTATTACCCAGATCAAAGGCTGTGTATCGGGGTAGCCCTTTATGATCCATGGCCGAAGTGGGTAGGCTGGGTCTCCTGTAATGCCTTGGATGGGCACCTGTATGCCTTGGATCTCATCTGTGAGCTGAGTGAAATTATCAGAAAATGCAGTCAATGTACAGATCAAAAATACAGATCATGAGTATTTACAATTCGGGTTCAAGTTTTTAATATATTTTGGCACAGTAAAAACAAAATTATATTATGACATTAGATGATTAGGCCTACCACACTACTGTATTTTAATGCTGGTCATTATGGTGGTACTTGGAAAGCCAAATATTCTCTGAGGTGGTACTTGGTATACAAAAGTTTGAGAACCATGATCTATAACAAAGATAATGATTCTAAATCTTAATAGCAGAAATTACAAGTGGTAAAAATATTGAATAATATCTGGGTAATGGCTAGAACATCAGAACTGATCAGCCGATGCAGCTTCACCCACAGCAGAAGTGAGTATAAAGATTATTATGCATCTTTGTGAATGGCCTTTCTTAATAATGTGCTTATAAGCAAGTTTCACCACTAAATGCGGCTAAAGTAAACAAAAAAAAAAAAAGCTAAAGTATGTCTTGTAATCCTAGAGAGGGGCGGGGCGAGCAAAGCTCGTTGGCATTTAAAGGGGCCATATGTCTTAAAACGAGCTGAGTTTTTGCAGAGCTGATTTTGACAAGGTAAAAGGCTGTTTTTTTACACTACTGTTGAGAATTTTTAATCAAAGTATATAATAGACTTTTCATCAAGACTAAAGAATCATATGAACTTGTGGAAAATGGGCATCCGATGACCCCTTTAAAGCTGACATCTCAGTACATACGCGATCTCATAAAGCTCTTATAACACAATTAATCTTTCATAAATGTCTACACTTTGTGTGTTGTAATTCGTAAGCACGCAATATTCAGCACTGTATAAAACTTTTGAGCAGTGAGTGGATTTTAACTTAAACACCACTGATTGGCGATGCGTTCCAGAAATCAGCAGATGGCTACATTGCTCACTGCAAACAAGTTTTAAATCGAAACTGCCTATTCTTGCACTTACTAATCATATTTATGTTGTTCTTGCTGCTTTTGTGCAATAGATGAATAACATTTTTTTGTTTTCAGATATTTTATGTCAAGATATTTCTATTTTGCGGGAGTCCCGCGAATCATTTTATTTTCCTGCATCCCGTGCACACATGGGTCTCTACCCGCCCGCACCCGTACTTGCCCATCAAGTTTTGTCCCGCACCTCACTCTGTTGCGTTGGGTCCCGCAGGATTGCAGGTTTCTACTTAGAGCAGGGGTGTCAAACTCAGTTCCTGCCGCAGCCCTGCAGAGTTTTGTTCCAACCCTGCTCCAACACACATACTATGCAGTTTTCAATTAAGCCTGAAGGACTTGATTAGTTGGATCAGGTGTGTTTAATTAGAGTTGCATCTAAACTCTGCAGGGCTGCGGCCCTCCAGGACCGGAGTCTGACACCCCTGACTTAGAGGCATGTCATGTAGGTACATTTTTTGTATTTCGTTTGGGCACCACAAGACGTCAATGTGGCCTCAAAGCTTACCCCTCCACTACCTGGCTCAATTGCTATTCCTGAGGTAAAACACGCCCTCCTCATTACCCTACGGACAAAGAAATGTACAAATAAATAAATGTATGAATAAAAATAAATAAATACATTAAAAAAACATTACAGCAGAAAATGTTTTATGAATTTGTCATTTGTTTACCAATTTCAAGGTGGTAGGAGCACATCCTCAGACCGGACTAAAGGTGAGAAGTAAATATTAAAAATACAGGGAACATGGTAGTTTGGTCGTTAGGACGTACTTGCCACATCCCAGAAATGTAACACTTTAACTTGGCCATGACGAATATGGGAATCACAACATTACATCGCTGGTACATAATTAAAGGTGCCATAGAATGGAAAACTGTATTTACCTTGGCATAGTTGAATAACAACAGTTCTGGACATGGACATGACATATCGTAAGTCTTAAACACCATCGTTTCCTCCTCCTTATATAAATCTGGTTTGCAAAAGACCAGTGAAAAAGAGGCCAATTCCAACATAACAGAATAAGGTGAGCCACTGAAGGGACATGGTTAGCTTACTGCTAGCGGTAGCCTGTTACACTGCAAAATCTCAAAAGTGAAAGTAAAATGATCGTGCATTCAAAACGGCAGTTTCAATGCCTCGAATAATAATAGCGGCTCGAGCTCCAAAATTAAATATTTCCCTCCATGTGGGAGCTTATGAAATGAGCCGTTCTGTAAAACAGCCAATCAGAGCAGAGCACATCATTATTATTATTTATGAACCTTCCAAATAAGGTAATAACAGACCATTTCATTCTAGGGACAAATCCTAGGGTTGTAAATGGACCTGTAAAACCGTTTCTGGAGAAGTTTTGCCCTTACCTAAGCCATATACATTCTATGTCGATATCAGAGAACAATTTAAAATGTTATATCAGTGCATTCGAGTAACTTAAAATTTCAAGTTGACTGAATTAAAACTTTTAAGGCAGCAGGGTAACAAATTACATTACGTTGAAACTACTTTTTGAAAGAATACTTTTCCCAGTGTATGTAGAGTCATGAGAATGCTGGAGTCTGTCCTAGCATACAAAACCAAAATCAGGAACTTGTGGATCACCGTTGGCCACTATACTCACTAATAATCCCTTTCTTCTTTAAGATGTAAACCACTAAACCAGCTGTTAGCAGAAGCACAAGCACACTTCACTTCCCCATTGCTCAACTTCACATCATTCAGTTCTCCACTGAAAAACATGAAGATCTGAAAAGGACATCAAATGTTTGTATGATAATATTATCAATCAAACGATGTATGTGCTGATTAATCTGCATGAATGTTTCTCACCTGATTCACTGTGTCTCATGCGTTCTCCAAAACTCATACAGGAACATTTAATTTATAGATGAGCAAGCATAGATATCATACTGTAACATCTCTGATACAATTCCACCACCAAGCAATTAATAAAAAAACTTCATAGAGTTCATTGTTTGAGGTAAATTATTAATTTACACTTTAAGTATGACTATAAAGGTCATGCAAAATGATATTTAACCTGAGATCATCATTGCTGATACTTGTGTACAGTAGCAAAGTGTTTGTACTACGTTACTTCCCATCTCTGGCTGCTTGTAATCCCTGCAGACACTTCAGTCGAACAAACAGCTCTGTGTAACTGGGATCCACAGTTAAACAATTAAACAATGGTCTGGCCGTATAGGTTTGTGCAGTCAAACAGTTGCAGTCAAAATTATTCAACCCCTTTGACCTGAAAGACTTTTTGCTGCAGAGAGCAAAAATTTATGAAAACAATTCAACAAAGGCATCAGTAAACTATTGGAGAAAATTAATATGCATTTGATTGATTCTGAGAACGTAAAGTTGGTGAAAAGTGAAGAAAAAAAAAAATTGGATTCAAACATTCATGTTCGAAATTATTCAACCACCAAAAGTCAGATTTAGTGCAGAATCTTTTATTCTTTAAAACCACCAATGAACGCTGCTTGGAAGTGCTTAGAAGCTCCTGTCAGCTCTCTACTGCAATCTTGACCCATTCTTTACTTGAAAAAGCTTTTAAATCATTTTTGGTTTTCACATTGCCACTAGTGTGTTCTGCTCCTCCTATCTTGTTAGTTTGCCACACCCTTCTGCCACCCTTTACATAGTCATTTGTTCCTCAAGTACATTGTTCTGTCTTAACGTTGTAGCTTTGTAGTGGTTGTAGTTTTCCTGGTTTCCTGTTTTGTTTTCTTTAAATATTTGTTTGTTTTGTACTCCTGGCTTCCTTGTGTTTCCCTCTGACTCCTCACCCCCTGCAACCCATGACACCCGATTGACCATAATTCACCCTATTTTCACATCTTTACAAATCATTTATTAATCATGTGTTAACGTTTTTGCAGAACCCAATCTAAAGTTGAGATTATTTATCATTTGTAAATGTTTGTACACATTTACAATTTTTTTTTTTTAGTATCTCTATTGTCACTGGGCTTTCAGCTTCTGTAACAACGTTTATGTAAAGAGTAGTTAGTTCAGTTTAGCTGAATGCTTAGTAAACACATAACACACATTGTAATTTGGGTGCAAAACATGTTTTTATTACCTCAACACTTATAAGTATACTATTTTGTATCATTAAACAGAATATTCCTTAAATCATAAATCAACAAGAGGGAAAAAACACATTTTCAAAACAATTTTCATAATAGTAATAAAACTGGCCCTGTATCACCAAACCTATCCCTAATCTACCCATATCACCTGTATTGAAGTTTTGAGTTCCTGCTGTTTCTCTCTCAGACACACAAACACACAGATCACTTGCAAGAGTGCTGCTGAGTGTGTGGTTGATAGAAAGTTACCAGGGTGTTCTTCGTGTTTGCTATGTAGTGTATTTTGAACATTTTTACAGATTAATATATTTACTTGTTTTCTGGTCTGATAATCAGATCAACAGTCTCTTACTCCTGTGAAATATTGTATTATGATGGAAGATGAAAGCAGGAAGATCCAGACCTAAAGATGTAACGATTACTGACTATTGATCGCTAAGATCCTCAGAGACTTATCACAACGAAAGAATGGCAGTAGTGTGTGAGTGAAGGTGGTTGTGAATGTGTGTAGATGTGTGTTAGTTACAGGATCAGAAAATGACACCATTCCTCTTTCATAGTCCAGATTCACTCTCACACGATCAAGCTTCTGATTAACCTGAAAACCAGAACCTGGAGACCAACCGTACGCCACAAACCAGACACCAGTGGTAAAGAAAACACGTCCCTTCCTCTGGTTTGATGCTGAAGCTACTCCAAGACACCACCATGAATTCTGTTTAACCTCCACATCCCAGCAGTGTGTTCCTGAGTTAAAACCTTCTGAACCCGAAACACAGCGATGACAGTCAAATCTCTCTGGATTACCAAGAACAGGTTGATTTCCGATGTCTCTCACACTGGTCAGATCATCAGACACAACGAGACGTGGATTTGCAGTGTTTGGATCCAGAATTACAGGAGCTGATGAGACACAATTATAACATGCTGTTATTCTGATGTTCATATAATGATGAACACTGAAGAGATATTCATTTGATTTATGCTGTCATTTATATTCAATTATAGGGAGAAGATGCTTTTAATACAAAATGTTGTCTTTGTACAGAACTTTACACAGTGCTGTCATATTCAGATGAGATAAACTATAATAATACACAAGAAATAAAGTTTATACAGTATCTATATCATTGTCCTCAGTGTTTCTCTCGTATGACGCAAAGCTCTGCTTACTTAATAAAAATAAATACACAGTAATCTTGCTGATATTATTAACTACAACTATTAACTATTATTCTTTACTTAAAATAAAGCTTGAATAAAATAATCATTAAATAAAATTCTAATCATTAAAATTAAATGCTAATTAGAAAAGTTTTTTGTCAACTAATTGAAATAAATTACCTTGAAGTGCTTGACCTAAAATTACTGAAACCTAAATAAAATTATTTATAAGTGTGCATATTATCATCATTGTCAGTTTGATCTTAAAAACAGCTGAAATCACTTCTGTGTCTTTCATTAGAATGAAAATGAAAGTCAAGCACATTGAATTCTGGGACTGATTATTTCTAAAAGTGATCTGCTGATTTTGCTGCAGTAGATGATCTGTTTATTCACACATAATGCTGAAATCTGTCAATATTCCCCCTCATGCATCATTTCTAGTGTATGTGTGTGAGCTCAGATCTTCTGCAGTCAGACTCACTGTTCTGGACGATGTTCTGCATCTTCTTCCAGACTCTGAACGGCAGGTTGCCCAAGTAACGTGGCACATGAATCAAAGCTCCAGAAGGCGTCTGTGGATCCGGCTGTGAGATCTGGACTCTGGAAGAACATTCAGGAGTCAGAACTGCAGTGGCTTTGGATCAGAAGCAGAGAGACCAGAGACACCAGCAGATCACTCACCTTAACATTGAGACTGGAAACTCCTGCAGAACAAACACACCATTGATCATCAACAACTCAATCAATCATCAATCAATCAATCAATGATCTGAAATCAGACCTTAGGAAAGCAGACATTGTCACTGGCTTTCATCATCTCCTCCGTGTCTTTGATTGTGTGTGAAAGAGCTGAGATGTGTCTGTTGATCTCCTCCAGCTTCTCCTTCATCATCTGCTTCTTCTGCTCCTCTTCCACCCTCAGTGCAGTGATTGTAGCTTCTTCTTCATCTCTGAGAAAATGATGAAGCTTCTCAAACTGCTGTTTAATCTGACGCTCTGTGTGCTCAGCTTGAGACTGAAATCAAACCACATTCACTTCAATCATCTCCATCAACACACATCAACACAATCACATCATTCAGATCTGAGAGAAACTCAGATACAGACATATAACGAATCCAGAAGCAGACTGATGATCGTCATTTACAAAAATAACCAGCTGGAGTCCATTATATTAAATATATCAGATCATAACTGTATAAAGTGATCCTACAGCTGTAATGAAAATGACTCTCGATTCTGTTTCCTCACCTTGATGTGTTCAACTGTTTTCTCAAACTCTCCTTTCATTGTTTCATTGTGTTTTAGTTTCTCCTGTAATGATTTCAGTGCTGTATTGAGCTCCTCCTAGAATTAAATAAAATAAAAATACATAAATCACCAGATTAGAGTGAAAAGAGAAGAAAAGATGATACAGTGATATTCATAAAATGCAGTGCAAAAGTATTTGCCCCATCCTGATTTCTTCTGTTTTTGTGAACATCTCATGCTAAATTAATTCAGAAGTAATTACAGTTTGTAAAAGGAAAAGTAGTTTAATGAAGCAAAATACTTATCCTTTTCCCCATCCTGTTTTATGTTCCCCTTCAGTCGTTTCACTATGACACATATGGGAACTCGCCTGAGAGACCAATCACCTCTGAGCTTTAGATAAAAGGCCAATTGGAATTAGCGAGTGGAATTTGCATGCCGAACCACTGCCCCCGGACACACGGGCACGTAAGAGGGCAGCGTGCAACCACTCATTCAGATTTTCGCTTCGGATCCTCACCTGTGCTGCTGAAGAGATAAGAAAACCGTGTATTTAGAGTACGCTCTCTCTACCCCGCTGACTCGCCACTGGATTTCATTTTGTCCAGCTAGCGTGATAATGCGGGCCGGCCAAGGGTTACGCGGGGGTGCCCCAGGTTGAGCGTGTGATTGCGGTGCATTTATGCCCGCAAGGCGCCGCCACCTGGCGGGACCAACCGCGCCTCCCGTCCAAGGCCTGTAAGCTCTCGTCAGCTCTCGCTGACAAGGCTTACTGCGCTGCGGGCCAGGCCACCACTGCCCTGCATGCCAAGGCCACCCTGCAAGTCTTTCAGGCCAAGGCACTAAAACAACTGCACGAGGGTAGTCCTGACCAAGCGGTGATGCAGGAGCTGCATACAGCGACTGACTCCGCCCTCCTTGGCACAGATGGCAGACATCGACAAAGCGGGACCTTCTGTGTGTTTAACCGCTGTCGACCTTCCGGTCGGCAGTACCCATCCACTCACAAAAAGAGCAATTTTCCACATCTCTGGGCTTGCTTCATATGAGACCGCTTTAGCGCTGGCTACATGATCGAGTCCTGAGATGGGCATGGCTACGTGGCACGCTCCGGATTGGCGTTTCCCCGGAGTGTTGCTGCCTATTCAGCCCATGGTCAGACCCTGCCTTCCTACGGGCTGGAGTTCCCTTAGGACAGGTGTCCAGGCATGTTGTGGTCCACACGGATGCCTCCACCACGGGTCGGGGTGCTGTATCCAACGGGCAAGCAGCCTTGGGCTCCTGGACAGGGCCTCGACTGAAATGGCACACGGCGCCTCGCTAGCAGACATCTGTAGAGCTGCGGGCTGGGTGACACCCAACACCTTTGCGAGATTTTACAATCTCCGTGTTGAGCCCGTGTCCTCCCGTGTGTTAAGTTAAACATCAGGTAATCTGTGGGAGGCCGGCTTGTTGTCGGCTTGCTGCACCTTTCCCACGGGATCCATGCGCTATCTTCCCAGAATGCTCCCTCCTGTGAACCCTTGGTCCTCCATGCCCTGCAATTAGGACTATGTGCGTTGTGGCAACATGTCTCAGTATTATCCACGGTCAGCCAGAAGGCCGTGTTTCCCCTCATACATCTGTAGCCAGAATAGATATATTTATTTATCCCAATTCCACATGCCTAAAACACATGTGCTCCCCCCCCCCCCAGTGGCTGCTTCAGTACAACTGGCACCCCTGGCGGGTCCCCTCTACCGGCCCCCAGAGCTTTGGGAAGGTTACGTATTGACACCATTTGGCCTGACATGCTTGCCTGTCACCATTTGGTCTCATGTGTAACGTGGCTTCAGGGTTGTGGCCTTTTCCATGGGTCTGTTCCCATATGTAACGACGTAGTGAAACGACTGAAGGGGAGCGTCTAGGTTACGTACGTAACCCTCATTCCTCGAAGGAGGGAACGGAGACGTTACATCCCCTTGCCACGCCATCCTCTTATGTGCCCGTGTTCTTGGGGCAGTGGTTCGGCATGCAAATTCCACTCACCAATTCCCATTGGCCTTTTCTCTAAAGCTCAGAGGTGATTGGTTTCTCAGGCGAGTTCCCATATGTTACGTCTCCATTCTCTCCATCAGGGAACGAGGGTTACATACGTAACCTAGACATTTTTGTGAACATCTCTTGCTAAATTAATTCAAAAGAAATTACAGTTTGTAAATGAAAATGTTATTTATTGAAGCAAAATGGTTATCCTATACCAACTGAGCCTGTGTGGAAAAAAATATTTGCCCCCATAGTTACTGATTCCCCAAATCTGTGAAATTGCATTGATAATGGGGTTCAGATCACTGCAGTCCTGTTCAATCAAATCAACACTTAAATAGGAGTTTTCATCATCATGAAGTTAAAAAACTAATTTGTCTTACCTTATATGATGGGACAACTTCATCAATTGGTCTGAATGTGTGATTGACATGTTTTAGTGAATCTCTGCACACTAAACACAACGGCTGTTTGTCCTCCAGACAGAAGAGTTTGAGTTTCTTACTGTGTAAACTGCAGATCTCCTCAGATCCTGATGAACTCCTCTCATTTCTCTGCTTCAGGAACGACTCACACAAGTTTTTTAACACAAGATTAGGAGCAGGTTCTTCTTTTGAGGATCTTCTCCTGCAGACAGGACACTCCTGAGTTTTTGTGGTTCTCCAGAGCTGTTGAAGACACTCTTTACAGATACTGTGACTACATGACAGAAAAACAGGATTCTTGAAGATTTCACAGCACACAGGACAAGAAAACTCTTCTACAGATAGTGAATCCATTTTCACAGTTTGAGCTCCAACAGTCTAAACTTTACTTTCACTTTCTGAACAACGCTTTCAGAAATGAATCACAAAGAGCTGCTGTCTGTTTAGAAACAAACATTTCAAAAATCCTTAAAGTGTTTCTCTTTGTTCTTCACTGATTCTCTGTTTTCTTTAGTAAAGACAGAAGAGAGAACGACAGACAGGAGAAATAATGAGTCTCTTCCTGGTTTTGAGTATGTTGAGTCGAGTGTCAGGTGTTTTAAGAGGGAGGAGTTTCTGATAACCTTTGGGTGTGTTCAAACAGGCCAGATATGTGGAAATCTGATATATAGACATGTATATGAAGCAATACTTAAAGCACATATGTGAGGCTGGACCACAAAACCAGTTATAAGGGTCAGTTTTTTAAACTGACATTATACATCATCTGAAAGCTGAATGATTATGCTTTCCATTGATAAGCCTGTTAGGATAGACTTTTTTTGTAAATGTAAATATACATTATAAATACACTAACTAAAAGCATATTTCTACTTCAGTAGTACTTCCATGCAATTGCAGAAGTTCTAAACACCACTGATATTTAACTGTACTACTGCGCAAATAGACACAGAGCACTTTTATCAGTGTATGTCTAAAAGTGTGCTTTGAATGCTTTAAAAATTAGTTCAATGTTGGTACACTTTTATTTATATATTACATTTTCTCAATTGTGCTACTTAAGTACACTTAATAAAATACACTAATTAGCACTAAGACTTAAATTGATTTGAAGTGCAGTCAGGTAAAGTTCTATTTGGATTTTCATGAAAAATACAGTAGAAATGTATTACTCAAGGTCCGTTTGGACTGTGTGGTGCATGAAGGAATATTGTTCTATGTATGTTGCAAAAAAATAAAAAATAAATCAATAAATAAAAAAATAATAAAAATGACAGAGATACTTGTCAGGATTATGGACCGTGTTTTTGTGTTTTCTTAGTGTTTTCCCCCCTGTGGTTCCATTGTTTTGGTTTATTCCTGTGTCTCCCCCTTTGTTCAGTTTGCCTTGGTTTCCCCTTATGCCCATATTTGGACTTCCCCATCATTATCTCTGATTGGTTTCACCTGTCTTGTTAAGTTGCCACTCCCCTTTGCTTGTGTTTAAATAGTCGCTTGTTCCACATTCTTATTGTCTGGTCTTGAAGTTACTTTGTGTTGTTTGTTTGTTTGTTTGTTTGTTTGTTTCTTTCTTTCTTTCTTTCTTTCTTTCTTTCTTTCTTTCTTTCTTTGTTACTCACTCACTCACTCCTGGCTCTGACGTATCTCCCTATTGCTCCTCACCCCCAGCAAACCGTGACAGAAAACTGGACCTCAAAGATGTACTGGGCTGACGACCTTTTGATGAACATCCGGCAAGGTGAGCGTTCGCTGGAGGAATATGTGGAGGAGTTTCTGAGTGTTTACCGTCTGGTGAGATGGAGCGATAAAATGATCAAAGCATGCTTCCTTATGGGACTAAAAGATGATCATTTGTTCCAAGTTATCACTACAAATGATTGCTACCGTCCTATAGCAGAATTTTAAAATTTCATTCTTGATCTATGTGGTTCCGCATTCCAAGTCATGGTGGAGGATGGTAATCCTCTCACCTGGAAGCGTGCAATCGCCCCATCTCGCCAAAAGCTCCCTCCATGCCTCCCATGTGTTCCCAAATCCTCCATAGCTCCACGATGGTCCTCAGCCCAGTACCCCAGCCGGCCTCCTCCCCGCGCTCAAGTCGCCAGGGTTCCCGGCCGAGATGGTGGCCTTGCAGAGTGCCCTCCTGTGTCAGTGCCTCCCGAGCGCCCTCCTGTGTCTGCGCCAACACACCGGATGAAAAGCTCATGCTCATGACAGTTGGACTTGGCTGTATCAAAGGGAAAAAAACTATATAAATACTGTTGAGTTTCTCACAAAAAAAGTAATTTTGTGTCTTGGGGCATCAATGTATCGTCACGAGCAGCAGGGCGTAATTTGGATTTGTCTGTGCATGGGTTTTTTTTTTTTTGTGTGTTTTTTTTTTTTTTTTTCTTTTAAAGGTCTGGTGCCCATCCACTGCTATTATATGGCTGGCAGACTGCACCGGTTTTAGTTAAAAATCTTAAAATCTTTGTGTTTTGCTGAAGAAACAAAGTCACCTACATCTTGGATGCCCTGGGGGTAAGCAGATTAACATCAAATTCTTTTTTGGTGAACTAGCCCTTTAAGTTGCCACTCCCCTTTGCTTGTTTAAATAGTCGTTCATTCCACATTCTCATTGTCTGGTCTTGAAGTTACTTTGTGTTGTATTCCTGGCTTTTTTTTTTTTTTTTTTTTTTTTTTTTTTTATAAAATGTGGAAGAAAGTGCTATGAATGACATAGTAATTGTGTACTTGATTTGTACTAAAGACACCATAAACATGTAGTGAAGTATATCATATAAAGGGAATGTTAATTTCAATACATTTAACTTGATTTTTCTATTAAAAAAAAAAAATATGTGGGCAATACATTATAATGTCACGGTGTGTACGTCGTGCGTGTGCGTGGAAGGAGCAGGAGGAGAGCGGAGATCCAATAAATGCGGCTTTATTAAATAATCCAACATGAACCAAACTCAGGGAAACACAGGGAACCCGCAACCACGACGAACGGAAAGACACTGAAGACAATATAATCACCGACAAGGGGAGTGAGGCACAAAGAACATTATTTACACGGAAACAGGGGAGTGGTACAAACGAGATAACGAGGGGAAGTACAAATATGGGCAAGACTAAACCAAATACACGAAACCAAAAGGGGGAGCAAACGGAACAAACCAAAAGAACTAGAAACACTGGGGAAAAACACAAGGAAAACAGAACAGACAAGACTATAATCCTAACATTAACGCCCCCCTCCGAAAAGGCGCGTCTCGCGCCGTATACAAACTAAAGGGGGAGGGAGGGTGGGCGCCCTGGAGGCCGGTAGGCAGGGACACAGGAGACACAGGATACAGGGACGGCCTCCAGGGCGGATCACACAGTTCAGGAGGCCATGGCGGGTCTGGGGGCTCAGGAGGCCATGGCCGGGTAGATAGTCCAGGAGACCATGGCGGGTCAGTAAGCTCAGGAGGCCATGGTGGAGCCCACAGTCCATTAGGCCATGGCGGATCGGGGAGTTCAGGGAGCCATGGCCGGGTAGATAGTCTAGGAGGCCATGGCTGAAAAGGGGAGTAGCCCCCCCCCCAAAAATTTTCTTGGGGGAATTTAGGGTTTTGCCAGCCCTGGTGAGCGCTGGATGAAGCGCCGGCTCAGGAGGGCACGCAGGAGGGCGCGCTGAAGGAGGAGCTGACTCGGGAGGGCGAGCTGGACAGAGCTCCGGCTCGGGAGGGCGAGCTGGACAGAGCTCCGGCTCGGGAGGGCGAACTGGACAGAGCTCCGGCTCGGGAGGGCGAGCTGGACAGAGCTCCGGCTCGGGAGGGCGAGCTGGAGGAGGCGCCGGCTCTGGAGGACGAGCTGGAGGAGGCGCTGAAGGAGGCGCCGACTCTGGAGGGTGCGCTGGAGGGTGCACTGGAGCCCTCCAGGGCAGAACGGGCAACTGTGTCAAGGACGGGGACCTGGAGAGAACACGGATAGAGGAGGCGGACAGAGGAAGGGGAGATGCAGAGAGTTCAAAAGTTAACGCCACCTCCTTAGGAGGCTCTACAGCCGAAGCTGACACCTCAGGAGGCATGGGCGCAGCTTCTCCGGCAGACGTGGTCTCTGGAGCGGCCTTGACAGCCGACGTGGGCTCTGCCGCTGGAGGGTGCGCTGGAGGCAGCTCAGGCTCTGGGGTGCGCGCTGGAGGCAGTTCGGGCTCGGAGGTGCGCTCCGCCGTAACTTAACTTGACTCAGCCGCTTGACTTGACTCAGCCGCTTGACTTGACGCAGGAACCGCAGCTGCAACTTGTCTTGTCTCAGTAGATTCAGCTGCAGCGTGACTTGACTCAGGAAACGCAACCGTAACTTGACTGGATTCAGGAGAAGCAGCTGCAACTTGATTAGACTTGGGAACTTGACTTGACTCCGGAGACGCAGCTGCAACATGACTGGACTCGGTAGAAGCTTCTGCAACTTGACTGGACTCAGGAGACACAGCTGCAACAAGACTTGACTCTGGAAGCGTAGTTGTAACTTGACTTGACTTGGGAACTTGACTTGGCTCATGAAACACAGCTGCAACTTGACTGGACTCCGAAACATGACTGGACTCAGGAAACGCAGCTGCAACTTGACTTGCCTCGGGAAACGCAGCTGCAACTTGACTTGACTCGGGGAACACAGCTGCAACTTGACTTGACTCGGGGAACGTAGCCGCAACTTGACTAGACTCATAAGCTGCAGACTCTGGCGTGGCGGCAGCCATCATGCGTGCAGACTCTGGCGTGGCGGCGGCCATCATGCGTGCAGACTCTGGCGTGGCGGCGGCCATCTTGCGTGCAGACTTAGACTTGGCGGCAGCCAAGGTGCTGGGCTGAGGACCATTGTGGAGCTATGGCCGACTTGGGGACACGCAGGAGACAAGGAGGGTGTGAGGTCGCTGGAGTGATACGCGGAGGGCCCTGGCTGTTGGTGAGGTGGGGCGACTGCATGTTTCCAGATGGGAGGAGGATTACCATCCTCCACCATGACTTGGAACGAGGAACCACATAAATCAAGAACAAAATTTATAAAATCTGCTACAGGACGGTAGCAATCATTAGGACTTATCAATTGAAACAAACTATCATCTTTGAGTCCCATCTGGAAACATGCATTAACCATCTTGTCGCTCCATCTCACCAGATGGTAAACACTCAAAAACTCCTCCACATATTCCTCCAGCGAACGCTCACCTTGTTGCAGGTTTAGGAGGAGGTCCTCAGCCCAGGTCATCCTTGGTTTTTCGGTCGGTGATTCTGTCACGGTGTGTACGTCGTGCGTGTGCGTGGAAGGAGCAGGAGGAGAGCGGAGATCCAATAAATGCAGCTTTATTAAATAATCCAACAAACTCAGGGAAACACAGGGAACCCGCAACCACGAAGAACGGAAAGACACTGAAGACAATATAATCACCGACAAGGGGAGTGAGGCACAAAGAACATTATATACACGGAAACAGGGGAGTGGTACAAACGAGATGTCGCGATTTAGCTCAAAGGGAAATGTATATAAATAATTACAATTAATTATGATTAATTACAATTATTTATATCAGCTGCCAGTAGTAACTGTAGCAGAATTAATTTTCCATCAACTAATCTGTTCGTCCAGCGAACATTCAGTATACGTTTTATATCAACTCTAAGAAATGATATTTTCTTGGGCACAGAAAATAACTTCCTTAAAGTACTTTTGCATTAGAGCATGTAGCTCGGATCGGAATCGTAAAGGGACATTAATTTGCAAGGCAGAATCAGAATCAAAACTCATGTAATTTGTGCACAAGAGTTTATTAACGAAGGACTAACACATAACTAAGCTAAACGAACAAACATGAAATCATTCATACATGGGGGAAGGGTCAGTGAGAAGCAGTTAGAGAGACCAGAGAATGTAGCTATGAAAAGAGTCAGTTAACCACATGAGTGAAACCATCAGTGCTGTCTACAGCTTATACTAAACCTCTGTTTTGTTTAGTTAAACGTACGATACTTGCATTGCCTTGGTCGATGAACAAGTGTCCGAATGCAGTCTCGGGTGAAAGCCTCGATGGTTTAGAGCAGTGGTGGTTTTGGAATCGCGATCACGTTCTTCCGGGTCCGAAGAGTGATGAACTCCAAAGATGTTCTGACTCGATGGTGACTGGGAGTTTCTTCCCATGTGACAATTGAAGAAGAACCAAGAGCTGAGAGGGACCCAGCTGAAGTCCTGTGGTCTTTGGAGAATGGAAAGACAAGGCCGCAAGGCCTGGCGCAGCTTAGAGTTCCGACGAGTTCTAGCTCATCCTCCTCATCCTCTTAGGTTCTGGAAGAACTCACGTGAGACGAGTGAAGGAAGCTAAAAGCACGGAAGAGAGAAATGTCTGTTCGAGGACATTTCGTGAGGATGAATTCCAGGGCTGAGTGAGTGTGTCTGGCTCTTTGTGGTTGAGAGCCATAGCTCTAGATGTTGGGGCCTGTCGGGCCCGCCGGGCACGGCCTGTGCCGGCTCAGGCTCCCTGTGGGTTCCTCCACAGGCAGCAATTGGAAGATCTTGCAGAAGAGCGTGAAGAGAGTCAAGAGAGAGAGGCAGACTAACGTTTGATGCCTTTAAGGTCTCTGGAGGCTGTGCCTCCAGGAGGTCCACGAACCAATGGTAACTTTCTCCTTTGGAGGGAAAGTTTACGACTCTTTGTCTGTGAGCATGGTATTTTGCATATGTAATTCGATTGGGTGTTGATGCAAAAACTAGTAAGGTTTCTTAAAACACTAATATGTTGCATAGGTATCAACATCTAATTTACACCATCTTTTAGATCATCAAAACACGAACTCAAAGAGTCCAAGCATGGCATAGGTGGGTTATACTACTAGTCATCTATCAGAACACATGCATAAAACAGTAGAAAGACAAATACAAATACAACAGACAAAATTAAAATACAATGCAGTAATACTGTACACAATGACCTGGGCTATGTGTGATAGGAAGGTCAAAGAAAGGTTTGTCTGTGAATGAATAGGGAAGAGCCTATAGGCATTGTGTCTTTCTGATGGCAAATGTAGCATGGGCAGATGTGCATTCCTGCGGGCAATAAAACCTCTTATCAGATTGTCGTCCTGGCAACTGTGCCCTTTCAGGGTGTTCGTTGCTTTGGGGGGATGTCTCCAAAACTCCAGCATATAGCTGGGGTTGTTGGTTTTGAAGATTATTTGTTAACTGTAACAAATAACTGTATGTCTGATTGGTCCAGACGCTACAGAGATAACGAGGGGAAGTACAAATATGGGCAAGACTAAACCAAATACACGAAACCAAAAGGGGGAGCGAACGGAACAAACCAAAAGAACTAGAAACACTGGGGAAAAACACAAGGAAAACAGAACAGACAAGACTATAATCCTGACATATAAACACATTATGTATATATTCAATAAATATTATTTGTATATTTTAAAGTTTGTTTTTTTTTTTTTTTTTTTTTAAATGTATGACCAGTATATTAAAGTATGTGAAATATATATATATTTTTTTTTTTCCAGAGAAAGTATGTTAAGCACATTTATTCATGGTGTCCCAAAATAGCAGAGCTAAGTACAATCACTTGGAAATGTGGTTTAAATCAAATTTTTATGTGTATTAACCAACAAAATGAGCCGACGTGGTACAGCTTGGAGTGATTTATTACTTAAAATAAAATATACTACAATTTGATTAAGAACACTCACTGTTCAATAATTGTTAATGAAAATAGTAATGATAAAAAATTCAAGTTTGTTAGCCTATAGTCTGATTATCTGTTGGTGTTATTTACGATTCTCAAAATATACAAATAAGCAACCCAGTCTCACGGCATTTCGTGATATAGTCACGAAATTTAATCTATTGATGCGTGTTCATGGACACGAATTTCCTTTTTTTTTCGTGTCACTCTGCATGAATTTCAATCCAATGTATTTCAATAGGAAATATCTTTCGTGCCTCCAGCACGTTTTTCTTTCAGACACTGGGGTCCACAGACGCTGTATTGTTTTCTCCCCTCATTTTTTATTTATTTATTGTAAGCGCTACTTTACTGAACATTTAAGTAGGAGATTGTATCCTTGTTTTTATTGCATTTTATTCTGTAGGCTATTGTAAACGATCGTCAGTGCTTCCAGTTAAAAATATAGTAAATATATTCTCCCAGTAAAATAACAAGACTGCACAGCTGTGCTACAGCCATCACATCTAAATGTTGTCGTTTTTACTAAGAAATACAGTTTTTCCATCAGTTTGGTGTGTCAAATCTAGCAGTAAATACTAGCCTACAGTACACATGAGCCTTATCGACCGTTTACTATGGTAAATATGCCAGCTAAAACTGATGTCATCCCGATATCTTCGTCTTTTTTCAACACCTAACAGAAAAGTGTGCTTGATAATTCAACAATGCAATGTTTACTATAAAATTCTTTATAATTACCATCCCTGCAATAGTTTACTTTTTAAATTTAAGGTGGACATCTCTTCATCAATATATATATATATATATATATATATATATATATACACACACCACTGTGTTTTGTATTCTGGTTGTGTATATACTGTATTGCTTTGTGTCAGTTAAAGCCATTTATTGCTCTTTTAAATAATATTTGTGTCGTATGTATCCTCTGTGACTGATATATGTTAAAAAATAATATATCACTAATATTTTATACAAATTAATATATGTATAAAATTAATATATCACAAAAAAAAAAAAACTGAAGAAAAGAAAAGAAAAAGTTTTGGATAGTGGACGCCAGCAATACCCATGATCCTCAGCCTCCGTTGCTATGGAGACAGAGTCAGCCTGCTTTGTGATTGGGTGAATTCTTGTCATTGCGCTCAAACCACTGTTCAGGTAAGGTACTAGGCTAATAATTAATGACCACGTTTTGTTTAAATCTTATAATCCCTTTCTCTGCCTTTAGACTCACGTGGTTTTCATATAAGGACAACGATTAAAGCCCGACCAATGGTTTCCTCATTATCAGCGGGAAAAAAAAAACATACACTTGTGAAATTAGGCTTGTTAAACGGCCTAGCAAACTTAAGTATAAGCTAACTCTCGGTTATATCAGCTTAAGGGTGACTTAGCGTGGAGCACTGCATTATTGTGTGGGTCAAGGGTGATTTTATCTCAATCATCATGACCTTATGTTTCAGTCGTATCCAAAATGAGAAAATGTGAACATTATGGAGCGTTAAACACGCTGAAGCAGTGTAATGATTCATTCATACTCGACGCTGGAGGCGCAGAAAGTACTAAAAAAATCCTGAAGTAATAACAAGTGACGTGCCAGGAAATCCCTAATACTGACAAAGGCATAGACATATATAGAGAGTAGACGCAGCATCGACCGATACTCCCTACTGGCGCTGATGAGACGTGGGGCCGCCATCTTGGACCGGTCACCCGCTCCACTCAGTGTAATCTGTTTGGCAGGTGTAATGAGCTGTCAGCGCATTTAATTAATCATACCTCACGGAATACCGAACTGATTTTCACGCGTTTTTTTTTTGCTGCAATGGTCATAAATGTAGCTGTGATACATGACACATGGTTTGGCGTATTTTAATATTGATAGTGAGCTTAACAGTAATATAATGAATATCTCCGTTCCTGTGATAGTATTGGGTCTTTTAAGAGGGTCTAAAGACTTACAACATGGACTTAGTTCATTAAGCACTTCTAATGCGTTATGGTTTGTATAGTTTTATTCTATTTTCATTTGGCTGTTTATTAATTTGACATTGTTGTTCATTACTGATATTCTCCTTAATGTAGTCTTACCATGCTGTTATTATATTTTGCTTGAATTGACATTGTTTATTATTGCTGTTTTCCCTCATTTTCATTGTTTATTTCATTATGCTATTGACTGAATTGTTCATTTTTGCTATTCTCCTTATTAGCTATAATCTGACCAACATCTCAATCTGTTCCCTGTTAAATTTAAGTATTATATTGTTTTGTATTTATGTCACTTTGGACAAAAACGCAACCATAACCATATGAGGTGTAGGCTATGATAGGAATTTTGCAAATCACACACTATAAATATGATAGAGAAGCAGAAACAGATAGTGACGGTAAAGGTATTTTAATAAGTTGAAGAAACACTATATGAATATTACATTAGAGTCTACTTGGAGTATTTCATTCTCTCTCGCTCACACACACACACACACACACACACACACACACACTAAAAACCCTGAAAAAGGACTGTTTTGCAGAGCTTTTTTCTCGTGCTCCCTTTCTGAAGTTCAAGAGAGGTGAGCTTGGCAATGTGGTGCAGCCTTATCTTGAGAAACACAGACACAACCAATGACAACAGGTCGAAATGATGGTTGTCAATCCCAAACTGTGTGTCCTCAATGTGTTCCCCAAGTAGAAAAACATCCTCTGTTCCAATCTCCTCCCGGACGATGTTTGTGACTGTCGACACCTTCGGAGCTTGATTTGTTGAAGATTGGCGGATCACCCTCTCTGCAGCTCTCAGCACCTTATAATAATAATAATGATAATAATAAAAATAATACATTATATTTATAATTATATAGCGCTTTACACAGCGCTCAAAGACACTTTATAGAACAGAGGAAATAAGAACAAATCAACCTTAATATACAGGGTGGGCCATTTATATGGTTGGTGATATTAACGTCCTGTTTGTGGCACATTATAAGTGGTCAGAAACTTGTAAATAACTCATGAAAGAATAAAGTTACGTTAAAACCAAGCACACCATTGTTTTTCTTGTGAAATTCCCAATAAGTTTGATGTGTGATATATCCATATAAATGGGCCACCCTGTACAAAGATGACAAAAACAAGATAATAAAATCAAATCTTCACTGTGCCTTGTGATGGAATCACTAGGCCGCCATTATTTTTCAGGGTTAGAAGGTGGTAGCTCTTGTCAAATGAAGATGGTACAGCATCACTGACCAAGCTTACATGACACGCATCACAGGACAGCTTTCGTAGAACCTGCCGGACTACAAACCCTGCTATGTAGACCAGAGCATTTTCCACCAGACCACCAAACCGAGTGGGGAGATAACTGTGGTCACACACAAGGGCTGAAATGTTGGTGAATGGAGATGGGTGCTCTTCAGCAGTTTCAGCAGAGGACATCTCACCAGGTGAGACACCACACCGAACCATCAGACGGCGGAAGATGGCCTGGAACTGGCGTGCCGATGGATTGTTATTCCAACCGCCTTGTATGGAAAACAGGCACACAATACATACATTACTCACAAGATATAACAAAGATATTCATTAAGTATATTTTCAGAATGTATTGTAATTAAAAGAACACAACCCCTACCTGATTGAATTAAATAGGAGCTCCAAGTGATCCTGGCTGAACCTGTATGTGAGCACATACCGCTGAACTTGGAGCAGTTCAGGAATCATCCATATCAATGTGTCGATATTGATGACAAATCCAATGACCGACAAGTACCTGCAAAAAAAAAAAAAAAAAAAAAAAGTTTTATTACTCTGATCATCAGTAACGTGTAATCACCCATTCTTGAGTGTTACATTGCCTATTACGAGGGTGCAAACTCACAGAAAATGAAAATGATAAACAGCTACCAGGGCGGATACATAATTAGTTTGCATCCCTGTTTTTAGGAATGGGATCAGTTTCTTGTTTAACTTATACAGTATACTTGTAGACAATAGAACAATGGAACAATAACTTGGAACATTGTAATTGCAATACATACCATGTAGAAACATCTAGGACCTGAAACACACTGAATATAAGACAATTCCAACAGAAACAAAACTGCATATTGAAAAACATTTAAACAAGAGAACATCATTTCAACATACATTGAAATGGGGGCAGTTGTGGCCTACTGGTTAGGGCTTTGGGCTTGTAACCGGAGGGTTGCCGGTTTGATCCCCGACCAGTGGGAACAGCTGAAGTGCCCTTGAGCAGCTCACTGCTCCGGGTTAGTGTGTGCTTCACCTCACTGTGTGATCACTGTGTGCTCTGTGTGTTCACTAATTCACAGATGGGATAAATGCAAGTATACTTGGCCGAGAGACCTGAAACATTTAAAACATTTAGAAGCATCTAGGACCTGAAAAACACACTGAATACAAGACAATTCAGACATAAACAAAACTGAAGCAGTTAGGAGCATCTTAGGAACTCGATGCATAACGGAACAACGGAGCATCTTAGGAACGCGATGCATAACGGAACGCGATGCACAACGGAGCATCTTAGGAACGTGATGCATAACAGAACAACGGAGCATCTTAGGAACGTGATGCATAACAGAACAACGGAGCATCTTAGGAACGTGATGCATAAGGCAATCGTTGAACTCATGTCATGAACTTAAGCACTATTTTAATAAACCTCTTAGATCGGTGAAGGGGTGTTCCTTCTTTTGTCACCAAAGTCAGCAAGTACTCCCTGGCTCTTGATAAAAACGCTTTCCTCTCCATCCAACTCAAAGCACCCAAGGGAGCTTTGAATCCTTTGGCACGAGGATTGCGTCCATTCATTACATCAAACAGCCTGTCAATAATCTATGAAGAAATATCACCATCTAAAATCACTATCATTACAGGGTTTCAATAGGTATCAGATAGTTGAAATCAATGCTCTATTCAAAATTTACAGAGATCACAGTACATATTTCCAAACTGTATGCTCAATGAGTAAACATGCAAGTATTAGTATTTGCTTGACTTCCTTCTCTCCATAGGTATGCTACCACTCTGATGAATTATTTAAAAAAAAACATGTACATGTGTGTGGTTCTATAATCACTAATTGTATTACCTCAATGAATTCTGCCGTTGCCTCACAGTCTTTAAACTGAGAGTATCCAAGATCCCGCATTGTGCGGAGAGCCACTGACACAGAGCGACTCAGTGTTTGTGCAGCCAGGGACACCCTCATCTTGTGGTTCTCAAAGTAGACATGTTTATCTGTAATTTTGTTGGCAGCATGCAGTCCGTCTTTTTTTTGCACATCATTGAGATGATTGATGTACCTCCAATTGATCTGTCCGGTGGTCGTTGCAATTGGACTGTAGGCCTGCAGAGTTAGAATCAGTCACTGGTCAAACAAGTACAACAGGCAAAATGTTGATCATGTCCAGCCATAACTGTGCAAATGTATACACAACAATATTTAGATATAACTTTTAGCAGCAGAGGCATAACTTGTACAAATAGGTCTACAACGATCATCATTTACCTGCAACATATTACGTGCCAACTTAAGCATATGGCAAGCGTCCATCATTACAAATACTTTCTCGCCAGTCACCGGATGTGAGAAACTGGTTTGAAGCGGCTCTCGTGGGTCTCCCTTCAGGTCACACCCAAGTTGGTTGCACATGCTGACATTGGAAGCATGCCCATCCATTGTTACGCATACCACCTGAATGCCCCGTGCATGCAGCTCCTCCAAAGCATGACTGAGAAGGACCCTTTGCGTTTCTGGAGAGAGAGACTTGGTCAGGAAGTAAGCAATGGGAGCCTTCCAATGTCCTTGTAGGCCAACCACCATGAACACAAGAGCCTCAGTAGCAACATCAGTCTCATTGCTTCCATCACCCATGTCTACAAAACCAGACATTGACTGGGTATGTGGATTGTATTGCACTTGTTTTCTGATGGACATGGTATCCAACATAAGTGTAACACGTCCATATTTAGCCTGGTCTCCCTGACATTTTCTCTCTAGCATGTCTAGCATCATCATGTTCAGACCAGGCTTGGCATCCACCGAACGCAGCCACCTGTACAAAAATTGAGAAGAAGCTATTTAACTTGTTTACATCAATAATTTCCACAAATTCAATCGGACAACATTAAGCCCACCTTTGTAATGTATGTGGATGTGGGAGGGGAAAATGTTGAATTTCTCTTAGGTATCTGTACGCCTTTGGACCGTGTAAATGGAGTGTGAGCGCGAACTCTCTGTACTCCTTTGTGTACTCATGGCCCTGCTTTGCCATGAGGTCTAGCTGAAGATCTGAAATGTTATGATTTAAAATGAGTAAGTCCCCTTGCAGACATGGGACCAAGTTCTACCCCACCCCCCCACCCCTCATTGTCGGGCACAGGCTTTCCAACGGTACCACTCCCGACATTGTACGACCTTCGGTTCTCGAGATATTAAAAGGTCAAAAGTAAGTATTATCAAAGTTAAGTATTTTCAAAGGTCAAAGGTAAGTATTTTCAAAGGTCAAAGGTAAGTATTATCAAAGGTAAGTATTTTCAATGGTCAAAAAGGTAACTGTCTAAAATACAAATTAATATCTAAAATAGATAAACGATGAATACATTTTTGTTTGTTGTTGTTCCGATTTAGATAAAAGCATTATACAGTAGTCAACATTTAAAGTGAATCAAAAAAGTTAATCAAAGTTGTCCTAAGGCAAGAACGGGTATTGTTTTGGTTTTAGGACAGCTTTGTTTTGATCCACTTAAAATGTTGACTACTATATAAAGAAATGGACATTTTTTTTCAATTTATTAAAAATGATATAGGGTCATCATGGAGAAATCGAGTCCGCAGCAAGAAACTTGGTCTCGCTGCTGCTCAACTCAAGGCAGGCAGAACCTGAGAGACCAGGGCCGCCAAGTTTTGAGAGACCAGGGCCAAGCAACTTAACAGTGCAGGAGGAGATGGCTAGGTTCACACTCACACTTTGTTCTGAAAGAAACATTATCTCATTATTAGCTCAGTCAATATTGTATTTTCAGCAAAGAGGAGATATTTTAGAATTAGCTTATAAGCAATATTTCTCTCAACATTATTTAGTAAACAGAGTTTTAGTGTTTAGAAACATGGCTGGTTGCATACAAGGCATAAGGCACTGTCTTAACATGGATGCTTTTTAGTGTTTAGAAACATGGCTGTGCTACTACATTTTGATACTTGGTCAGACTGCAGGGCTAGGGCACACTAATGTGCATGTCCTCTAAGAACACTGACTGATTAATTTATATTTGCACTTTAAATATCCACAGATCTTTTCCAGGATATTTTAGGCCGAACATCAAGCGTGGCAAAAAGAGGAGCATAACTGTTTCTAAACCGAGCAAGCAAGCAAGCAAGACCTTCTCATTTAATTTTTACCTTCTGCCAAAAAATACATCTGTGACACCTTTGTCGAATGAGGAACTTGAACTGCTGCAAGCAGGCCTGGGAAGACGGACAGTCTCTGTTCCTGAAGATGGTGACCATTTTGAGGTACAGTTTACTGAATTGTTTGGGAACATTGTGTTGTGGGACATTAAATGCAGTGCAACAAATAATCCTGTGCTGTATCCTTCACCTCTTTTACACTGTTTCCTTTCCTTTTTTGCCATTTATCAAGATCTCAAGAATCCTGAAATAAACATTCCCAAAGATGGAGGGCCTTTGTGGAGGGTGGCTTTTGCACAAAGCAGCAGGTGTGCAGGTCTTCTGGCCTAAAGGCCTACTTACACAAAGGGAGGGTAAAGATATAGTTCTAAAAATTGTTTTCAATATTAAAGAATAGCAGAGTCCACACCGCAGCTTTAATGATAAAGACACAGAGATACAATATCGTTGGAATCACTTTCAGAACTATTTTTTCCAGTTGATGAATGATAAAATCCTTAATGGCCAATCCCGCTTGAAAACTTAAAGCAGCAGACGAGCGTGCACTTAGAATAAACACACTATATTGACCGCTGGTGTGGACACTAATATAGTTATTTTTATAGTTATCATTCTTCGTGTGAACAGGCCTTAGCACTATCTTCCCGGCCAACATGTAATTTTGTATTTGTGTGTTTTTATTTTTAAAGGTGGTTGTGGTAGACACAAGCTCATTGTAATTCCTCCAGAGGCAGAGGGATATTCTGCAAAAAACTTAAAATCTGTGTCATCAGGTGGGAAGGCCATATTCTATGTTGTGCCACTCCAAGATTCATTAGACACCTCTCCTCTGGCTCCTGACTCGCCTCACTTCTCAAAAATGCCCAAGACAACATGTTACCAATGTAGTGAGGTGATGCCTCTCCAAATGTTGGCAGTGCACATCAAAACATGCATAGGAAAATTGTCCTCAGATGATGACCGTGAGGATCAGGTAAGAACTAAAGTAAGCTGTTTTTTATGTTGTGCTAATAGCATTGCATTATTAACGTATTTTCTTTAAACCTACAGATCTCTGATGTATTGGTAGTTGAGGACAAGAGCAAGGTCAACTTAGCACATCAATAGTATTAAAAGTAATTTGTTTCTATTTGGGTCAGTATTTTCATCGTTTGTAATGTACTACTTTTTTATGGGTAACCATTCAGGTGGCTTGCCCAATTTGCTACAGAGAATTCCTGAAAGATGATATTACAATCCATGCAAGTGTCTGTGGAGAGAGGTAATTTGCATTAGTGTTTTATAATGCCTATTTCTTTGTATGTCTCAATTTATGTACCAATGCCTTCTTGCATTTGGTTCAATGTAGTTTACCTACAGAGAGTTCCGTAGCAACTTGTGCAGATGAAGGTTTTCCAGTCCACACCTCTGCATGTACACCAAAAAGGTAAGAGGTTTTCTAAATTTCTTGTCTTTTTTTTTCATTGGGAAAAAAAAGCTAGGCTGCTGATCAGATTGTCACATGCACTAATATTACATAAGCAACCATATCTTTACTAAATCCAGATATACATCTGTTGATTCACATTTTAGAAATTTGAAACTGATCTAATATATTATATTACATCATTCACAGCCTTGAAGATGTTCTGACATTCCTTAAAGAGCAGGTTGACACGACAAAAGAGTTTAAGTTGTGTGTTGACAGAGAAGACCTTCCAGAAAGAGGCATTATTCAATGGAAGAGAAAGAAAACTGCATCTCCTGCCATTCTGCTCAAGGTAGTCTATATAGGAGAGTCAGGCATTGACACTGGGGCTCTCAGGAAGGAATTTCTGACTGGTGAGTAACTTTTACTTATTTTCCTCCTTTTTGTATTTTTATTTTTTTAAGTTGATTTATATTATGGCAATTGGCAAATCTGTTTTTGCTTAAGACATGATTTCAGGCATTGAAAACCGATTCTTTGAGGGAATTGGGACCCAGGGAAAAAGTCCCAAATACTCTTTAACTGACCTTGATGACGAGAATTTCAGGTGGTTACCGCAGTCTACTATCAGATGTTAATTTATTTTAATGCACTGTAAAGGAGGACAGCCTTGTGTAACTTTATAATTTTAATAGTCTTTTTTCCTTTTAAAAAAACAGAATAGTGGGAGAAATATTTGCAGTCAGTATTGCACAAGGAGGGCCTGCTCCTGCATTCCTGAGGGAATGGTGCTACAACTTTCTCTGTGCAGGAGAAGTTAACTTCAGTTGCCTGAGCAAGGAGGATGTAATGGATCTGGAATCTTATCTTCTCATCTGTAGGGTAAGCAGCTTAAAGTTCAGGGTGTGTCCAGTTTTTCTTAAACATGAATGACAACGATTGACATTGTGCTGCTTATGCTCCATTGGTGCTTACAATGTGAAACAGGTTTTAAAAACATTCAAATCTGCATTTATTCTGCTGCTGATCTAGAAAGAGCAACATAAAACAGTCTTTTCAACCACATAATTATCTTTATTACTCAGTTACATACAATTAAATAACAGAAGTACTAGGATAAAAGTTTATAGTACAGTAGCAATCAAAACGAAAGTATCTTAACAGTTGTATGTATTGTAACGCTTACCCTCTTCCGCCAGGAGGTGGCGACAACTGCACGTTTAAAAAGTATTTATCATTAAATCATGTAATCAAGAGATTGCAATAGTGAAACAAGTCTTTATTAATTGAGACACTGACTCCTTCATTGTTTTAAATTTTGTTCAAATATATTTTGTTAAAGGCTTTTTAAAAGAACCACTAGTAAATTAGTACTAGTAAACTAGTAAAGTCTTTTTTTTCTTCAGAATCATGAGAGAATCATGCAACTTCAGTTTACATGTTTATTACTGCATATAATTTATTAAAATAGAAGTTTAATTTCAAAGTACAAGTTAATATCAAAATGCACATACATTTTGTGTTTTTCAGTTGAATAAAATTTTTTTCCCTATATATATTTTATCATCAAAAAGTTTAAAAATCTTGTTGTTCTCGTGAACCCAGTCTCGTCACACCCCTATTAATAGATTCTTAACCATCTCTTTGCACTGTTGATTTTTTGCAGGTTGAAGATGCTGCAGATACAGAATCTCTAATGATGCTGGCGGATGACATTGTTAGTTGTGGGTACACTAGTCAGATTAAGCATGAGCTGAAGGAAAGCATAATTCGGTGAGGTGGTGGTTTGTTGTTGTTGTTTAAAGAACCTGACATTTTATTTTAAAACATTGTCTGTTTTTCTTTAAAGGTCTATTGTCCTACACTCTACAACAAGACTGATTCCAATTTTGCAGCAACTTAAAAATGGCATGCAGTTGTATGGCCTGGTGGATCAACTGAATAAAAACTCAGAAGTATGCAAACCACTGTTTGTCCCAGGAAAGATAACAAAAGTATGCTTAATAAATATTTGACAGTTTAGTATTTTCT
The DNA here is from genome assembly GCA_036247105.1 of Cirrhinus mrigala. Classification (NCBI taxonomy): domain Eukaryota; kingdom Metazoa; phylum Chordata; class Actinopteri; order Cypriniformes; family Cyprinidae; genus Cirrhinus; species Cirrhinus mrigala. The sequence continues at coordinate 1,336,397 of JAMKFB010000399.1, forward strand.
TTATTTTAATAAGGTAATCACCAATCCTTTTTTTTTTTTTTTTTTTTTTTTTTAGCCTGATGCAGACTTCATTATGATGAACTGTCAGCCACGATACAGTGAAAAGGGAACATCGAAAGAAGCAAGTGAGAGGAAAGTGACTAACTTCCTTCAAGACTTCCTGCAAGAGCTTGAAGTAGCAGGTAAATATTCCTTTTTTATATGTTTTTGCTGCAATTTTCTTACAGAATACATGCCTCTTTGTTCAGTAATACACAGGTTAGACTTTACTTTTATTGAAGATCTTAAGACAAGAATTTTGTGTATTTATTTATTTATTTTTGTATCAGAACGTGATGCGTCCATTGCTGATGAGGAAGGAGATGGAGTTCTGGGGGAAACACAACCCCTCTCTGTCCCAATGGTGCTCCAGTGGATGACAGGGCAGTCTCACATTCCTATCCTCCCAGATGAAAGGAGACGGTTTAAAATTGCATGTAATTTTGATCATGATTGCATGGAACGACTTGGAAATCACTCTGTATGTTATCCAATTGTTAGTGCCTGCACTTGCACAATAACATTTCCTGTTAAACACATGAGCATGTATGAGGAGTTTAAAAGAATTATGAGTGATGCTGTTAGATATGGAGGAGGATTCTTTAAAGTTTAAAGCATGTCAGACAGGTAAACGCTGAAGTTTGTTTACAGCAGTTTATTTTTAAGAACAGCACTTTAGAAAATGTTGCACTTTAGCCTGTCACTGCTACTGCTACTGTAATACTGTAATGGGTCTTCAAACTGCATTAGTTACTGTTGTTTCATGTTCTTAAATTACTAATGTTCACAGCAGTTTGTTTCTTGCCAACTCTTAAGAAAATGTTGCACATGTTCGTTATACAAAATGCACATACAAATAACATTCAGGAAGGTATGTAAACTTTTTTTTCACAGCTTTTTTTTTTTTTTTTTTTTTTTAAATGAGAGCTGTTGAGAAGTGCTCTGTTGCATCTAAACCACATGTTTGAACAAAACGTAAAATAAAATGTTTGCGTAAATGTGTATGGTTGTTCTTTATTGAGCTATAGTATTGAGAAACTGGATGTACAGGTCATAACCATGTGAAGGAGAGTAAGACAGAGGATCAACAACTCTCTGCAGCTCAGTCAATGCTTGTTCTTCAAGTGGGCATTCAATTTCAGGGACCACAACTGCACCGGTAGTGTTTTCTTGTAGTATGGCACTTTCCCAGTCTATGCCTGGATCTTGAAGATCCTATAGATTCATGGAAGTATATAAATTAACATTATTGTTCACTGATACATAAAGTCTTTATTAACTACTGGTTTAAATATTGCATTTCTAGTATGTTGTTTTGTAATTTAGAAGTCTTTAAATTGTTTATTTGCATATTGTTTCTAAAGACATTAAATGGTTATCTCATAAAATAGAAAATGTGAAACCTGAAGGCTTTCCTCCTCTCCCAGATCTTGTACATCTCCCAGCTGCCATAGTTGTTCAGGGGAGAGATGTCCTTCTGTTCGCAGAGGGTGACTGTTCCATCCTTCAATGAAGGAATGAAGGTCTACCCTAATGCGAGGAAGAAAGATGTAATGTACCCCAAACAAGTGGTGGATGTCTGAGATGTCCAACAGCCCATCCTCCTCAAGAGTGTATAGGACATCATAGTACTTGCTTGTGACAGCCACCCAGAGATCTCTCCAAAGGCGCTCGATACTAAAATGCAATTAATTTATTAAATCAGTTCTTAGGAAAACACAAGGATTATTTTAAATTTCTAAAAATAACACACATCTGAATCTTTCAATGCCAATGAAATGTGAGGGAGCAACTAAATACCGCTGGTTGTGAACACTCTTTCCTGAGATAAAACTTGCTCTTCCTGTTCCACGTGTGGTAAACATGTAGTGAGCAATCTCAACGTTTTCCACTCCCTGATCTCCCCTAACCCTACAACACAATCATAAAAGAAGTCTTTTGTTTTGCAGATTTTATGGCAATAAAACAATGAAAATCTGTGACTTCAAGATCCCTCAATATTTTATATTTTAATTATGTTTCTTAACTACAAATAATACCTTGATGGTAAGCCATGGAGGTGTACAGACTTCAGGAAAAATGAAAATGCTGTTGAGGCTTTATTATTAGTAGCAGCATCCAGGTACATAATCTGAAATAATATAACAAATCTGTATGACTTCCTTTACTCTGTGGAACACAAAAAGTGATATCTGCAGACTGTTTTATTTTTCATAATTTATAAATGGCCTATAAGGTTGAAAAAGAGTTCTTAAATCTTGGTGACAATAATTACTCCCATAAAATTATCAGACACATCAACATGTCTAACTCTAATGCAGGGGTTCTCAACTCTGGCCTGCAAAATACATTTTCCTGCAGAATTTAGCTCCAACCTTGCTCAAACTCACCTGCCTGTAACTTTCTACTGATCCTAAGCACCATAAATAACATGTTCAGGTGTGTTTGATCTGGGTTGGAGCTGAACTCTGCAGGAAAATGGATCTCACAGGCCAGAGTTGAGAACCCCTGATGTATTGTCTATGTGGATTCTTAGTGCCCTTAAATTAATCTCTAAACATATTAATGAACATTATTCAATGAAAATGTACCTTTCTTGAGTAGCCATCCACTCCACCAAACACAACAATATTGTACCTAAATGGGATGAAAAGAAATAAAAAACCATTAGGCAAACTATATCTTAACTAATCCCTAATCTTCCACCACTATTACACTAAAAGAATTTTATTAGGCCTAAATCAGGTTTACTATGCCCTCAACCTCTACTTTATACATCAATTTGAATGTAAACATACTCTACCTTATCAGTTTATGATTGGTATCAATATGGACCAAGGAAAGGGGGCCTCGCACAGAATAGCTTCGCCGTACTACACATCCAAGTTGTGTGAGCCGTGAAAAGATACCCACTGCATCGACTCTATGCATGGACGCTATCATTCGCCACCACTGAACACGAAGTCCCATTGAAACCAGATGTCCTTGAACCATGCGGTAACCAGCATTCGGCATCTGAGACTTGATAGCTGAAATTACATTATCCAGCTCAGGGTCTGTGATTGTGCTGTATGTTCCTCTGACAGAAAGATCATATTCTTTCATTGTTCTGTGAACTGTCCTTGTAGAAACACCAAGGCTTTTGGCAATGCAAGAAACAGGTAAATGTGTATCCAGCAAATCTTTTAGTTTTTCCCTCTCAATTACAATTTTTGGGCATCCAGCACCTGGACCAATGACTCTTTCCACTTCCACACTTGGCACACATGTACTCTCAATCTCAGACCTGACCAAGTGATAAAGGTTTCGCAGACCATGTAAAATCTCTGGAGGTATATCTATCTGTCCGGAAAATGATTCAAGAATAACAAGTTCATGGTGGCTAATAAACTCCAAATAATCAAGGTTAAGTGGTTGCTGATTTATTGCAGATTGCAGTTTATTCAGAAGTCTGTCCAAAAACTGCTCTCTCAGAATATCCTGTGGAATACAGGTCAAATAAAGATTCTGTCAAATAACATCTTTTAAAAAGCATGCATATTGTCATACAATATAACAAATGACAAACATAACAATATAAAGTGGATGGTTTTGCATATATTGGGCATTGCCACAAGATGTTTATGTTTAGGGGGTCACATAACTTTCAGTTACTGTTATACTTGCATATATGTCATTGTTACACATATAATTACTTTTTATTTCATTTATTTAGCAACCCAGTTTCTCATAACATCTCTATGCGTTTGAATAATTCCAAATATGTGAAGTATTATATGTACATTGTATTTTGTATTATATTTTACATTGTATTTAAAAATATTCTAAGGCAAGTGAGGTACAGTTAACACATCTCTCAGTTCAGTGAGAAGTTAGAACTACCCCTTAATTTAGGTGTAGGAAACACTGGGACATACCATTATGTAATAATACGATTTGATTTTGATTAAAAATAAGCTACTTACTTGTGATCGTCGAGTTGTAGACATTTGATCCTGAAAACGGATAGTATTCAAGCCATTAAGTTACACAAACGCCTCTTCTTCCACATATTTTTCTTCCTCTGTCGTCGGTAATGCAAAGAACCTTGTGATTGGTTGTCAAGCCCAGCCAATAAGAATTTGGCAGCCTCGTCTCTGATTGGCTGGAATTATGGCATATTGTAACTCTTGGTCGTGTTGAGCGAGCGAGCTGTCCTTATTAAGTGAGCACTGAGGGCGGGTATCGGGGGAGCAAGCAAGTGTAATGTTGCGCGAGCAGAAGAGAACGTCTGCGCGCACACAAAAATTCTTTTTAAATGCAAAATTGATATTTTTTCACTCGAAATACTTTCTTCTTCTCGAGACGATTTTTTTTCTCCACAAAACTCAGTTCACGCGCGCTCAAAACGTGATCTTTCGCGCTCAGAATTGTGGCAGAAATCTAATCCCATATGTTCTGGCCACAGGACTGAGTGCGCGAAAGAACACAATGGATTCAAATATTAGTACATTTATTCTAAGCAAGTGGAAGCAGCACTTAAAAATATTAACCCAAATACAGTCGTTTTTCCTCTAGTGATTTGTCTTTATTGTCATTGTACGCTATTTAACGTGTCCCAAAACATGGCGGCAATTACCCAGAATGTAATGCGCAGTGATGACGTCACAATGAAAGAAGAGATATAAGCGCAGGCACAGGCGGTGGTTACATACTCTTCAGTTCTGATCTTGCAGACGATAAAACGTGTCTTCAAAAATATCTTAGGCAGCTTTTTGAAATAAGTGGAAAAGACTGTAAAGTCTTTAATATTCTTTAAGAAAAGCCGTTAAGCTAAGGTGTTAAACACTAAGTTGTTTAAAGAACTTAATTTGTATGAAAGCTCTGATGAGATGATTTTGAAGGAGCAATTTTGCTCCTTTTGCAAGTAATATGCTCAATGTACATTTTTTTGTAGCATATACTGTATAAATGTTTATATTATGGATGCACCATATAATTTACAAAAAAATTGCCTTTTCAGATGATCTTAAATGTACCCTAACTGACTGAAAACAAGTGTTAACCATCTCAACTGTGCACCCTTTCACAGGTGCGTCACCAACGCCTGTCCCAGACAGGAGTCTGTCCCAGGTCCATCAAGGATTTTGATGGTTATAACTGACAACTAATGAAAACCCCAAATTCAGTGTCTTAGAAAATGAGAATATTGTGAAAAGGTTCAGTATTGAAGACACCTGGTGCCACACTCTAATCAGCTAATTAACTCAAAACACCTGCAAAGGCCTTCAAATGGTCTCTCAGTCTAGTTCTGTAGGCTACACAATCATGGGGAAGACTGCTGATTTGACAGTTGTCCAAAAGACGACCACTGACACCTTGCACAAGGAGAGCAAGACACAAAAGGTCATTGCAAAAGAGGCTGGCTGTTCACAGAGCTCTGTGTCCAAGCACATTAATAGAGAGGCGAAGGGAAGGAAAAGATGTGGTAGAAAAAAGTGTACAAGCAATAGGAATAACCGCACCCTGGAGAGAATTGTGAAACAAAACCCATTCAAAAATGTGGGGGAGATTCACAAAGAGTGGACTGCAGCTGGAGTCAGTGCTTCAGTGCACAGAATCCACGTTGCTTGAGGTCCAGTGTAAAGTTTCCACAGTCAGTGATGGTTTGGGGTGCCATGTCATCTGCTGGTGTTGGTCCACTGTGTTTTCTGAGGTCCAAGGTCAACACAGCTGTATACCAGGACGTTTTAGAACACTTCATGCTTCCTGCTGCTGACCAACTTTATGGAGATGCAGATTTCATTTTCCAACAGGACTTGGCACCTGCACACAGTGCCAAAGCTACCAGTACCTGGTTTAACACTAGAACCGCCACGGGGTCAATTTTACCCGTACCTGTTATTCAAATGTACATAACAGATTTTCAATAAAACACTCAAGTCTCCCAATCATTGACTTTTACTAAAATTGTGTAATTTAAAATCCCCTGGTGTTAAAAAGTGTTTAGATAATACCAGATCAAAAAACTGAGCATTTATACATAAAAGCGCCAGCGCGGGTCAAATTTACCCACTATATAATGCGTGTATTTTCGCGCTGTCATAGTCTTGCCATGATGTTTTTACATTGTACATTGCTAGACAGCGCCTTTTACTCACTGAATTAGTGGTTATCAGTTTCATAAATAAAGTCAATATGAGTAAAAGATTATTGGAGAGTCTGTTATGCGTCCTGCGTCGGCTCAGCATCTGACCGCTCATTTGACAGCGATCTCATATTTAGATGTTTTAGCCTAACGTTATTTATTCAATTTCTGTTTTGCAATTTCTATTGTTTATTGTTCGCTACTGTGTTGCTATTTATTCTAGTCTGGCCGTTTCCTGAAAAAATCCGATCTATGTAACGAATAAAAACCTCTTTTTTTTTTTTTTTGATTACCCTAAGTTTATTTGTGTTGTTCTCTTATTCAAATTATAAATGATATAAGTAAACAAATTAATCATTCATTAGGTGAAGCTGTGCACTTGAATTTGACATTGCATCATCATATGCAGTGTGGGCGAATTATTATTACACATTGTTGTTGTAACGGAGTGAGTGAGACAAGAGGCAAGCGGATCCATTTGCAAGCTTTTATTAAAGGGACGAGACAGATACATGGTCGAAAACAGGCAGGGTCAAAACAACAGCAAACAGGGATATCAGGGCTAGGCACAAAGAAGTCCGTGAAACAGGCGTGGGTCGAACAGGGGCGAATGTAATCCGTAAGGGGGCGAGAGGAGAGAGAAGAATCCGTGACACGAGCAATAGTCCAATGGGCAGGTGGCGAGACAGTCGAGACGTGATGGCCAGGCAAGGGAACAAGGAACTAGGAAACGCTAACTATGAATAACACAACAACAATACTCCGTGGCTTGCATGGGGAAAGACCGGGGCTTTTATAGCGCTGCTGATTGGTCACGGGTGCTGACGCAATCAGCGCGATGGATACTGGGAGATGTAGTCCGGGGTGTAGTGCTGCAGTCTGTGTATAGTGACAAGGTGAGAGTGACATCTGGTGGTGAGCGGACCGCGGAACACCGACCAGATTCGTAACAGTTGTCTATGGGCTATTTTAGTAATTTAAATAATATGAATTGTCTTAATTTATTGAATAATGACAATGAATTCTAATATTACACCACACAATTATGTAGTTACTTCCTTTTAATTCCCTTTGTCAGCGCAGTCTTGTTTATGTTAAATTGACTGTTATGAAAACAGACTGTAGTCTGCATAAAAATCTATAAACATAAAACAACAGGGCAATAATATAAGTTGATGACTAGACAATCATTTTTTTATGACACTAGACAATTCTTTATCAAGACAGTGGCATAATACAATGAAATAAAATCTTCTTTAGCCATATCAAAACGCTTGTTTGCGCGTGGGTAAAATTTACCCGCATGGCGGTTTTAGGTATACAGTGACCTCTGGCGGTTCTAGTGTTAAGGACCATGGTATCCCTGTTCTTAATTGGCCACCAAACTCACCTGACCTTAACCCCATAGAAAATCTATGGGGTATTGTGAAGAGGAAGATGTGATATGCCAGACCCAACAATGCAGAAGAGCTGAAGGCCACTATCAGAGCAACCTGGGCTCTCATAACACCTGAGCAGTGCCACAGACTGATCGACTCCATGCCACGCCGCATTGCTGCAGTAATTCAGGCAAAAGGAGCCCCAACTAAGTATTGAGTGCTGTACATGCTCATACTTTTCAGTTGGCCAAGATTTCTAAAAATCCTTTCTCTGTATCAGTCTTAAGTAATATTCTATTTTTCTGAGATACTGAATTTGGGGTTTTCATTAGTTGTCAGTTATAATCATCAAAATCAAAAGAAATAAACACTTGAAATATATCAGTCTGTGGGGAATGAATGTATACATTATACAAGTTTCATTTCTTGAATGGAATTAGTGAAATAAATCAACTTTTTGAAGATATTCTAATTATATGACCAGCACCTGTATATTGTCATATGTCTTACAGTACATTTGAAATATGATCTGGACAATGAGCTGGGACAGGGATACTATGGCCATGTCAGAATGGCTGTTCGAAAACCTGATGGCCAGAAGATAGACAGCTGCTGACTGCAGATCAGTGTAGATCTGTTTCCACTGTTTAAATCAGTTCAATAGAATACATGTTTTGTTGTATACAACAAGCTTATCTATGCTGTCCATCTTTTTAAAACCACAGGTTGCCAACAAATTTATTTGGAAAAGTGGAAGTGAACTCGAGGATTACCTTGTAAGTGTTAAAAACAGTGAACATATATTTTGTATATTTGACACACCAAAAGGCAGAGCTGTGTCCACAACAATGTAGATAATGTCTAATTACAAATGACATTATTATGTAGATATCCAGCTAACTTCAGCTGAACACTTTTACTCTAGCCTGAATATCCCTACAAGCTCCCATTAGAAGTGGTCCTGATGAGTCTGGTGAAAGACGCTCCCAGCCCTCATATTATAGAGCTGTTTGAAGACCCAGAAACAATTGTTCTGCTTATGGAGTACCTTGAGACCTTTGCAACACTGCAGAGGTTCATTGAGCTCAGTAGTGGACGCCTACAAGAGAGTGTTGTCTGGACACTAATGGTTCAGATCGTCAGATCGAGTATAGACCATGGGGTTTGCCATGGAGACATACATTTGAATAACGTTATGGTTGATATAGCATCCTTGAAGATCAAGCTGATTGACTTTAGATGTGGACAACGAATCGGTGGTGAGTTTCCCTTTGGTCTTTGATTATTTTATTAGTGTTTTTGCACATATTATTGACTGACTCCTAAGTAGAGAAACACTACAAGACAAGCGCAGAGAGAAGAAGTAACAAACCTCTAGTTCGCAAACGTATGGATTTTAGCTCTTCTCCATTGAACGTGATTGACTGCTGAACTGTTGGCTCAACACTAAACATTTCTTGATAATAGAACCAGAAGAGTACCCAGATCCTGAAACCAGGATACCTTTACGAGAGGCCCGCATAGATACGTTTGACTCTCTCGGCTCTCTTTTGGGCTGGATGATATATTCAACTGACAACTGTGTACCCGAAGGTAAGATAATGGCAATAACAAAACTATGACAATAACAATGTTTATAATCTTGGAGAGTTTGTGTTGATTGCAGTCGACTAAACATTATCTGAGGATTATTTTAAATAATAATTTATAGTCGTTAGTTTACACTACCTTCAATTAACTTTATTGTTCAAAGCTGTATTTCAGCTCAACTGCGTGATCATGACTAACCAGCTTTTTCTGTAAAACTTATACAGAATGCCAGGAACTTATGAACTGGTGCAAAGACATTAATCAGGTAAGCAAGCCTTGTCTTGGGGATATGTTAATGCACCCTTGGTTACGAGAGCAGTCAGCCTCAAGAACAGCAGAAGGACCAGATTGAAACAATGATTCAGAGACAGGAGCCAGTGAGCCAGACAAGAAGAGCACATAGAATGCTGAGACAGACAAGACAATCAGCTCAGGATGAATCCAGCTTAGAATCTAGCTGAGAAGTTGACATCTGGAGCAGGAATGTGCACAAATTGAAAGATTTGTTTTTTTTTTTTTTTTAAACAAATTTTACCAGCAAAAATTACTTGCCTAACAAATAGAAAAATTTAAAAATTGTTAAAGACTAGTAAACAGTCAGTAATAAAATAAAGATAAGCAAAAGCAAAAATTAAATAAAGAAACAATAATAATAAAATAAATAACAATCAATTAAATAAATATAAATGAATGATTCACATTAAGAACACAGACTGGCATCTAACATTTTAAATGCCAGTTAAATTTTAAAATTTTGTAAACAAATTTTACCTGCCAAAATTATTTGCCTAACAAATACAAAGTTTAAACATTATTAAAGATTAGTAAACAGTCAGTAATAAAATAAGAATAGATAAGCAAATTACAATGAAAAATTAAATAATGAAAATTTAATCATAAAATAAATAAAAATAAATTAAATAAATAGAAATGAATGATTCACATTAAGAACACATTAAGACTCCAAAATGTTAGATGCCAGTTCAATTTTACAATTCTTGATTCAAATTTCGATACCACAGCAGAAATTACTAGACCAACAAATGTAAAGTTTAAACATTACTAAAGAATAGTAGTCCCTCAATAATAAAATAACAATAAATAAACAAATTACAAGCAATAGCATAAATAAACAGAACAAAGATGAAAATTAAACAATGCTTTAAGTTGTTCTTGTTTGTAGTTGTATGATTTGATTTATTTCTTTTTATTGTTTTTGATTAACATTAAAAATATAGACAGCAGCTGGTAAATTAAGCTGCAGCCACTTTAATGACATGGTAAAACACATCTGATTTCTTTCTCAGCTATTTATGTTCACTGAAGACAAAATCAGCTTTTTCAAGCATGCTTGCCAGCACAGGTATTTTGAGGCAATTTTGTATGTAATTGTCCTGTAAAGAAAATGCGAAAGAGAACTCAGTTCAATGTGCTGAACAGTGTTCATTTTGATAGCAAATTTAGCCTAGGCATAGTCGTTTTACTAAAATGTCATATTTTAGTCATCTGTCTAGTTTTAGTCCACTAAGTATCATAAGATTTTAGTCGACTAAATCTACAGCAGTGACAATCCATTTGTAGTGTAATCCATTTATTAAACATTTTTATATAGGCTAATTATGTATTCTTTATAACAACTTGTTTACCACAGTCTTCATTCTTTCAAGCAGACATATTCATTTATATGAATAAATTTAAATTCATCTTTATTAGGGCTACTGAAGTGAGTGACTGAGTGATTTTCTGTCTTTCTTTCGTTGCTTGATTAACATCAATGCCACAGACAACAGCAACTAAATTAGGCTGCTGTCTGCTCTTCTATTACTCCCAGATATTGACATTTTTGAACATTTTATGAGATGTACAGCAAGTCTATGTTAGTTTATGTCCCGACTGATAAATCAGTAAGCTATGTTACAGTTCAAAGGAGCACATCTAACCTCCTAACCATGCAACAGATTCATTCTGAATGAATCACTTCCCAAATTGTCCCTCCTCAATAGATTTTTGTCATTCAAAACAAGCTTTTGTTTCATTTTTGTCAGTGAAAAAATGTTGATGAAAATGCTTTTAAATTACTTGAATTGTCAAACTGGCTTGAAGGTGCAGTATGTAATATTGACAGCTAGCGGTTGAAATGGTTACTGCTTTTCAATTTCAAAATATTGTTTTGATAAATATTGTCCTCCTTAGACTCGATGCTTACATGGGTTGCCAGGTTGAGCGCACTCAACAGGACGAGTCCAACTGACAATGAAAGGCAACGAACTTTACAATGTAAACTGATGAGTTGATTTATCTGCATTAAATATAGCTCTGGTTAAGTGCAGCTATCTGAGGCTAGCTGTGTGTTAACCTGTCCCTTTTCATAGAGCTGTCTATCTGAGGATAGCCAGGCGTTAGCTCAGTGATCGCTCTCCTTCCTAGGGTTTCTAAGTAGCGGTCTCTTTGAGCTCTTAGCCAGGTAAGTGCTGTCTCCCCTGCCTGGGATGTAGGTAGACAGCCCATTCTTTGTGGTCAGGCCAATCATGGTTGATTTCCCTTTTCTGTTAACTCTGTGATTGCTCCCCTTTATAGGGTTTTTAAGCAGTGGTCTCCCTGAGCCCCTGCCTAGATGGTGTTATCTCCCCTGTTATGGTTATAAGTAGGTGACCCACTATGATCGTCTGGCAGTTTCTCAAGAAGGTCTTTCTGGTAACTGGAGTCGGGCGTGGGAACCACAGTGGGTGAGTACGATCCCTTGTTATGTGTCTAACCATGCTGTATTTCTGGGATCTGTCTTGTGTGTTTCCTTTGGTAGGTCCTCTTCGAGCACCCCCCTCTGGTCTTTGACCATGGTTATGGTCTGCTTGCCTGGATCTGCCTTCGGCATATCGATTGGGAAACTTTCAGGTCCCCACTACAGCACTGCATCTAGGGCTATGGTCCTACCTCCAGGTAAGCTCTTCAGAAGTCTTTCTCGCAGGAAGCTCCTGGACATCCTTGGATAGACACATGGACCTAGGTCACCTGGCTGAGACCCTCTATCTGCGTCCCGCCCTGAGGGGCCTTCTGTTTCTGGATTTCCACCTTTATCATACAGACCTATTCTCATGTCATTTGGTGATCTAGCGATCTAGCGCCCCTCCGAGGCGTGGGCTTGATCATGCTATGTTTCACCATCTTACGAGTCAGAGTCGTTTCTGCGGAAACTCTCTGGTGCTCCAAGGAGCCTTTGGCTACATTGTGGCCCTTGTTCTCGAGGTTCTGCGGGCCTTGATAGAGCGGGGCCCTAAGCTTTCCATTGAGATGGTAAGCACAGGTCTGTGTGGAGTGAGAATGGCTTATGCCTCCTTAAGAGAATACCTGAAACACAACCCGAGGGCTGGGGACGCTACTGCTCTGTGTGCAGTCTTATAGAGGTGGCTCCCAGTCATATCTGATCCGGATCTCTTCCTAGGCCTCTTTTACAGGGCTCGGATGGGTGAGTACGATCCTTTATCATGTGTCTAGTCTCCTTTTGCTGTATGCTCAGACCCGTCTCTTGTGTTTTCTGTTCTCTGTTTTTTAAGTAGGTCCTCTTCGAGCACCCCCCTCTGTTCTCTGACTATGGTTGTGGCCTGCTTGTCCTGGATCTGCCTTCATCATGGAAACATCATGGCCACTTTTGGCTTTCAGGTCCTCACTACAGCACTACAACTAGGGTTACAGCCCTACCTCCAGGTAAGCTCTTCGGAAATCTTTTTCGCAGGGAGCTCCTGGTCGTTTGGGATAGACACATGGACCTGAGGCCACCTGGTTGAGACCCTCTATTTGCGTCCCACCCTGAGGGGCCTTCTGCTGCTCGGTTTTCTGCCTTTTACACAGACCTGTTCCCTTGCAATGTGGTGATCTAGCGGGTCACCCCTCCGAGGAGCGGGCTTGATCACGCTATGTTTCACCATCTTACGAGTGCTCCGAGGAGCCTTTTGTTATATTCTCGGCCCTTGCTCCCAAGGTTCTGCGGGCCTTGGTAGAGCAGGGCCCATGCTTCCATCGAGGTGGTAAGTATAGGTCTGTGTGGGGTGGGAAGGGCTTATGCCCCCTTGAGAGGTTACCCGCAGAACAGCCTGAGGGCTGGGGATGTTACTGCTTTCTGTGCAGCTTTGTAGAGGTGGCTCCCCGTCATATCTGGTCCCTGTATCTCTTCCTGGGCAGGGTGCGACGAGGCTCCCCTTTCTGCGGGAAGGGTTTGCTAGAGCTTGTCTCCCCTGGGGGGAATCAGGCGTCCCTCCCGTCTTTCGGGAATAGAAGCCTGTTCTGATACGCCACTTTGTGGTTAGATATATCAAGGCTTTGGCAGTATTATTAGACAGCTGGCTGCAGCCGCTGTCTGCTTGGTGCAGAACGCTCCCCTCCCTTCGAGGGTTTGCTTTGAGCACTGCCCTAACGGGCAACTGAGGTTCGCCCTTACTGCCTCCCCCTAGGCCAAAGGAACTGATCGCCGGGATCAGATCTAGAGAAAGATCTCTGTGATCGGATCTCTTCCAAGGCCTCCCTTACAGGGTTCAACGATGCTCCCCTTTCTGCGGAAAGGGTTTGCTGAGAGCTCGTCTCCCCTGGGGGGGATCAGGTGTCCCTCCCGTCTCTCGGGAATAGACGCCTGTTCCGATACACTACCTTCTATTTTGGTTGTATGTATCGGCTCTATGGCAGTATTGTTAGACAGTTGAGGCTACTGTCTGCTTAGCGCAGTATGCTCCCCTCCCTTCGAGGGTTTGCTTGAGCACTGCCCTATCGGCCAACTGAGGTTCGCCCTTACTGCCTCCCCCTTAGGCCAATGGAACTGATCGCCGGGATCAGATCTCATCTAAGGCTCCTGTACAGGGCACGATGATGCTCCCCTCTCTACGGAAAGGGTCTCTGAGCTCGTCCCCCCTGGGGGGATCAGTGGCTCCTCCTGTGTCGGGGGTAGAAGCCTGTCCCGATACACTGCCTTCCCTGTGTGGTTGAGTGTATCGGCTCTATGGCAGTTTAATAGACGGATAGCTGCGGCTACTGTCTGTTTGGCATATTCTGCTCCCTCTCTTTGAGGGTTTTGCTTTGAGCATTGCCTGTTTGGGCGGCTGAGATGCGCCCTTACTGCCTTCCCCTTAGAGCCTTGTTAAGCCGGCAGTGCTCCCCTCACCCTGAGGGTCGTCTTATTCCACCGTTTCTCAACGGTACGTCTAAAATCCATTTTTATGGTAAGGCCCACACAAACCTTTGGGCGCTTTCTCAAATCCATGTATATGGTAAGTGCACACGTGAACCTTTGGGCACTTTTCTAAAATCCACGCTGTGGTATGGAATGCACCGGAGTTCTGCGTCCATTCTAAAATCCTTTATGGTAGGGATTCACGCGCTATTGCCCATACCCTTTCTCGAGATGGTTGAAACCCCGGTCACCTTGGGTCCCTCTCCAGAGCATCTGCCAGGCTAAAGGAACGGTATTACGCGCTCCTAGTTCCAGCGCGCTCTTTATTCATGCTCAACCGAGTTGAGCAGGGAGTTACCACTTGCGTTCTGTGATACGGCTCCTGAGGGAATCGTGCAGAGCTGCGGTAGCTCCTGGGTGACGGGCCAACCTAGGTAATCCTAGGCTCCTGGCCATATCCCCTTAAAGGAATAACTTCGGTTTCCAAGCTTAAGGCTCTACCCCGGTGTCCCGACCCTTGCAGGTAAGTTTGGGTATGCAGCCCAGCCTCTGGCCGTAGGGGATATGTCACTGACAGCCATCACTTTATCTCCGGGGCAACTCCCTTAAGTCCTGGGGAGTTGGTACTTAGTGCTTGTCTCTCCTCGACAGGCACTCCCCTCAGCATGGCAGCGTGGGTATAATCGTTCCCCCTAGCGCCCCCTAGAGGACGCAGTTCGAGTTCCTCGAAAGGGAACGTCTCAGGTTACGTATGTAACCCTGGTTCCTTGAGAAGGGAACGAGACACTGCGTCCTCTAGGCTCGTGGCCATGCTTCAGGATGTAAGCTTCAGACGAAGATGTGACCATCATGCTCTACCGGCGTCCTTTTATACTGTGGTCGCGCCGGTAGTGACGCACCGGCAGCGACAAGTCGCGCCGGAAGTGACGTCATAGGCTGTCGCCGGCCAACTCTGTTGATGTTTTTGTATGTAGACTTCAGACACGGGTCACGCAGACGGCGTTCCCCCTAGCGCCCCCTAGAGGACGCAGTGTCTCGTTCCCTTCTCAGGGAACCAGGGTTACATACGTAACCTGAGACGTT
Source organism: Cirrhinus mrigala (assembly GCA_036247105.1). Taxonomy (NCBI): domain Eukaryota; kingdom Metazoa; phylum Chordata; class Actinopteri; order Cypriniformes; family Cyprinidae; genus Cirrhinus; species Cirrhinus mrigala. The sequence goes on from JAMKFB010000399.1 coordinate 1,351,770, forward strand.
TATTTTAGGTCAGTTTAAAGGATCACATTTTGACCATATGTTGTTGTTTTATCTCAACATTAAAGTCTATAGATTTAATAAAACTGTATTTTCTAAATTGCCTAATGTCATTAGTACAATAACAATTACATCATGACAATATCTTTTACAGATTTTTTTTTTTTTTTTAATGCTGAACATGTTATTGCATTTTCATGAGTCATATTTTTCTCTTACCAAAATTAACCAGTTTTTTGGCAGATTCTATAGGGAGATTCAGGTATAGTTGTTGGCATTTGATATTCGCTGGCAACCCATCACTCCACTGCACTAACCTCACCACCTCATCACGCTTGTCCATTTAGATGCAAAAATACCACTCTTCTGTAGAGACGTTACTCAATACAGTGACAACTTGAGCATAATTCTTAATATCAAGTTTGAAACTGGATACTTTGGCAGGATCAAAGATTGGGAGGGTTTTGAATAGTTCAGCGCAAGGATGTCTCTCCATCACTGCTTGTAGCTTGGTGGAACATTCTGCCATTGTTTCTTAAAACAGCTTTGAACAAGTGCACCTCTCATTGTCATTTAACTCCTTCAGTTGCTCTCTAGTTTTGGGACGCCAATCCTCAACCTCTGCGGTGCGGCCATACTCAAGACAACATGCTGAGGTCCTCCAGCTGGGTGAAGATGGTGGCAGCTCTGAGTCTAGAGGTTTCTTCCAGTTTGGTTAAGGCTGATTTATACTTCTGCATCAGACAAACACTATAGCTAGGCTGTAGCCTGATGTACACCTCTCCGCAGACCGCAAGCACTGTGATTGGTCTCTAGAGATTCAGCTCTTGTTTATTAAACTTTTAATCAAAAAATGGGCTTTTAATCAAATCTTCATGTGTATACGAGAGGTTTTGATAGTTCTGAAAACGGTTTGATTTGTCTGTGGGTTATTGGAAGTAACTTAGGTGAATTTATTTAACCAAATGGCTGTAAACAATTTCAAATGCATTTTTATCTTTTAAAGGTAGACAAATATTGATAAAAATTGTTTCAGGAGTACAGAAATACAGGTGAACTGACAAAGCCCATGAAATAACTTAACATGAAATAGCCTTCCTGATAATGTTCAGGGCTCAGGCACAGTCTTTTAGTTTAAATTAGATTAAAATACACAGTATTCACACATCTCATAACATTGCATAGGTGATGAAATTAATAATCTTTTGTCTGAAATAATATAAACAGCTGCTATGCTAATCTCTCTCAGTTTGCTGTCCTGTTTCTATCTCAGGATGCCCATCCCAAGGTTACTAGAGTTCACACCAGTTCCAGTTTGGATCCAGCCTCACTTGTGAAGACTTTAGATGATGACAACACTAAACAAGACTTCAGATGATGGCAACTGTACATGCTTTGTATTATTGCAATGTTTCTAACATCTGTAAATGAACAATATTTACTCTTTCTCTGAGTTATGTGTACCTATATTTCCCCTTTAATTTATAAGCAACACTCCGCAGGATGATGCAAAATAAAATGACGAGTTTTGACAAAATGACAAAAACACATTTTATGCATCATCAAAATGACAAAATGCTGTTTTGCATCTTGCAGCATAGTTTTGCTGATAAATAAATGTGGTACCTCTGATAAAGAATAAACAATGTTCTTTTACATATATTACCAATGTTGTAACAATACAAAGTGGATTGAAAACTGTTGAACTTACCCTTTAATAATGTTAAAGGACAGTGTTTAACTGAACACATGAATAGACACTTTAATAAGATTGTATCAGAAAAGATTTTAGAATTTTTATCATAGAATTTTAAACATTTTAACTGCTGTAATGATTGTTTGCTTGTTTTTATTTTTATTTTGAGGGTTTATTTAACTCTTGTATTATTGTAACTCAGTTTTTGCCATGAAGATAATAGAAGATGGCAATAAAAATAGAGAAGTACTGGTACTGAATACATGACTTCAATTATCTTTGAGCTGCTGTCCTATCGACATTACTTTGTTGCCAGAAGATGGTCTTCCCCAGTAAGTCTCAGTCACCTCTGGCTGATTAAAGGATATTTTTAAATTGTAACCACAAAAAAAAAAAAAAAAAAAAAACATTCAGGGGTGTGTGGGTGATTCTCCACTCACATTGGTAGCTTTAAGTATCAGTCAAAGACCACTTTCATATTAGCCAGTGCAACCTTACTGTAACTGTTGCAGAGAGAAAAAAAAGAATCAACAATGTAAAGATTTACTTTTTGTAAGTAGTGGAATAATGGATAGGCATTTATTATGATTTATCTTGGCTCTCAAATATCAAATATATTGTGTTCTAAAATAAATTAATTAATTAAAAATAAGAAATTTCCTACACATGCAACACCACAATATGAGCAGCAGATGGATGGGAGCAACTGTGGGGTCTTATTTTTTAAAGTAGGGAAACAAAGTATTTATCTTCAATGAAGAGTTTACCTTATGTAAAACAATGCAGAACTTTTTATGCAGCGACGCCACACAGACAGGCATCTGAGAATGGCTCGATTTGAAAAAGAAGATATTATTTTTACAGATTAATTAAAAACCACTACATGGATTTTAATTATTATAGTGTAAATGCGTACATACAATGCCACGTTTAACAATGTAAATATATTTATATATTTTACACTGATCACAGTCAAATGATAACTTCCTCTGGAGTGAATGTGCAGGTGATTTCTGCAATTGCTACTTTTATAAATCTTATCACACTCAGAACATAGTAATTTCTTCTTAGAATGAGTTTGCAAATGACATTTGATGTGTGAAACTCTTCTCATTCTGAAGACATGTGAAAAGCCCCTCTCCAGACAGGGACACTTTTGTTCTAGAAGGTTCCAGAGGGAAGAAGGTGTGGAGTCTCCCTCTGTGAAAATTTTGTTCTGTGTGAACAAAATGTAATCCTCATCAATGTAAAGCCTCATGTGAACCTCAGTTTCCTTTAAGTGTGAAACTCTTTCCACACTGTCGGACATGACAGGCTTCACTCCAGTGTCAATGTTTACATGTTTCCTGTTGATGTTCTTTCATCACTGATGACATAAAACATATAATCTTGAGTGAGTCCTCACGTGGTGATTAAGAAATACTGTAAATCTGAAACTCTTCCCTCGCTGTCCATTCAGATGGCTTTCTTATGCATGTATTTGTATTGTTATGTGTTTGTCCACATTGAGCACATATGTTGGCAGGTGAATTCACTCTCAGTGTCAATTCTTATTTGGGCATTAAGAATTTCTTTACGTGAGAATTTCTTGCCACACAGTTTGCAGGTGAAAGGAATTTCTCTAGCGTGACTTCTTATGTGGGTATAAAGATTTTTGTTATGCCTGAAACTCTGTCCACACTGATGGCATGTGTAAGGTTTCTCTCCAGTGTGAACTCTCATGTGAATGTCAAGGTTTTGTTTTTGATTGAAACATTTCCCACATTGTTGGCATGTGAAAGGCTTTTCTCCTGTGTGAACTCTCATGTGAATTGCAAGGTTTAGTTTTTGGGTGAAACATTTTCCACACTGTTGGCATGTGAAAGTCTCTCCAGTGTGAATTCTCATGTGGTTTTGAAGGCTTCCTTTTAGAGTAAAAGTTTTTCCACACTGTTGGCAGGTGAAATAATGAACAGATTTGCTCTTCTGGGCCTTTTCATTTTCACTGGATTTTTCTTCATTCTTGAAATCATGATTATTTTTCTCATTGTGATATTTCTCTTCCATTTCATCTAGTATTTCCCTCTCCTCCTTCAGCACCATCAGGCCTACAGCAAAATAAAGACAAACACAGTTTCACACCAGTTTAACAGCAAAGCAACAGACATCAAAACCAACAAAATGCTTGCTAGATCCTATATTCGCTAAGCTGGTGAAAGTGGAGCTGTTTCGGAATCTGTAATTTCAAAATTTCTTCTCAATATTGTTAACAGTTTGCTTTAAGACAAAAGAAAAAACACAGTTGACTTTTTTTTTTTTTTTTTTACTGTAAATTTGATGGGTTTATTTTTCACAGAGTGGGAACCTGAAAGAGGCCTGTTCCATAAGGCAAATTTACCATATATCAAGCTCAGTCACTGTGGCAACTTATGCTGAGAAACTAACCGGGGGTGCATTTCCCAAAAGCATCGTTAGCCAACTATGGTTGCAAGTTCTGTCATTACCAACATAGTTCAATGATTCTGTGTTTCCCGAAACCACAGTCCAAACGAACATTCACAAATAGCTTCACAAACTTACGTGGTTGGATCTACAGCTCTCGACCTGTGGTTAGAATTGTCACAAATCTGGTCGGTGACCTGTGGTCCGCTCACCACCAGATGTCGCTCTCGTTCCATTATTACACACAGACTGTTGCACTACACCCCGGACTGCATCTCCCACTATCCACCACGCTGATTGCGCCATACATCTGTGACCAATCAGCAACCCTATAAAAGCCCCGGACTTTTACTCGTCAAGCACTGAGTATTGTGGAGTGTATTGTGGAGTATTGTATCAGTTGCGTTTAGCGCTCTCCTAGTGCTAGCACTGTTTCCCAAGTTTGAGTTCCTAGTTTCCTGTGTTCCTTTGTATCCCGAGTTCTTAGTTTCCTAGTATTCTGAGTTCCTAGTTTCCCGTGCTTAGTATTCTCGCCTGGCCATCTCGTTTCGTCTGTCTTGCCGCCTGCCTTTCTGGACTCTCGCTCGTTTAAGGATTATTCTTTTGTTTCACGTTATGGATTATGTTCGCCGTTGATGGACCCACGCCTGCTTCACGGACTCTCTCTACGTCTTGCCTGTGTTTTACCTGTTTGTTATTGTTCTGACCCTGCCTGTCTGACCATGTCTTTGCCTCGTCCATTAAATAAAAGCGCGCATATGGATCCCCTCGCCTCTCGTCTCCCTCTCCACGTTACAAGAATATAGTTCATTGTTAGTAAGACATATGAGCTCAATAGCTCAATAAAATAGCTAGTTCATTTCCACAACAATGCATCATACTATGGAGGTTAATCAGCAAGTTACATCATACAGGAAACGCACCCCTAAAAGCACTACCACAAACACCAAATTAAAAATGAAAATAAATAAGAATGAAAATAAAATAAATTAATTAATGCTAAAAAAAAAATTCACTGGTATGAGGAATACACAAACTCATTTAAGCTTAGTATTTAGGACTATACTAGCTTACATTTGATTTACCCATTACAGTAGTCCCTTTACAGTAACTGCTCTCATGAAAATAAACTTAGTTGTAGGTTTAAAATTCTACACGAGACACATTTAAATGTCCAACAACAAATAATTTAGCAAAATACAGTAGTCAACATTTGAAGTGGATCAAAAAAGTTTATCAAAGTTGTCCTAAGACAAGAACAGGTATTATTTTGGTTTTAGGACAATGTTGATGAAAGGTTTTGATCCACTTCAAATGTTGGCTACTGTATATATTTTACTCAAAATGATCCCGCTCCGTCAGTTTAGCACATAGCAGAGCTCTTTCACTTGCCTAAGCCCTGCCCACTCCTAAAAGCAAAATAGATATATTTGCATGACTTTCTAACATTTACAGATGAAGAACATAACTGTAACTGCACTGTGGAAAACACAACGTCTCAAATGCATTGAACAGCACAAATTTTTTTGCTGTTTGCTTTGGTGGATCGATTTGATCCATAATCAACACTAAGGGCTGCCTAAGAAAAAGTGTGTACATCACACATCAAATTAAGTGTCATAGGTGTGGTGTATAATAAGCACACAAAGAAGAAGATCAAGTCAAATAGTCTTTGAAAATTTCACAAGAAGTATAAATCCACAGATGGGTAGACAGATGACACATGTAGTCCACAGTAGACATATATAAATACTGGACCAAGACACAACTTTACCAAATAAGTCTTATTTCAGTTAGTCTGACTTATTGTCACTTGATTTGTTTCAGAAAGCAAATTTACCATAGCTGAAGCTCAGTCACTCTGGCAACTCATGCTAGGAAACTAAACTGGTCCAAAGCAGGCTAACTGCCAGGCTAAGCTAAGTTCTTCTGTAACACCACGCCAGCAGAGGGAGCCCTCACCCACTGACTGACTGTTGCTGCTCCCTCTGCTGCTTCGCTGGTAACTTCCTGTTTGGTGGCCTTAAAAGGAGACCATTTACAAACAGGCCCCTGCGAAGTATTGTTTTGCTCATGCGACTCTACCAAGCGTTTTCCTGTTTTCATTGCCCTGTTTTTTTGACTATCACGGTTTGGTTTCTTGTCATAGTTTTGTCTTTGTTTTTGCCACAGTTTTGCCTCGTTCATTGCCATAGTTCTGTCTGGTTTCATTTCCTTGTTTATTTGCTACTTTTCGGACTGCTCTCTCCGGTTTTGGACTCTGCCTGTTTATTGGAATTACGCTCTCGCCTTGCCCTGGATATTACTGTTTGTTTGGTTATCGACCCTGCCTGTCTTGACTACGATCTGTTAATAAAGCTCGCAATTGGATCTTCCTCATTACATCTTCTAACACTGACTAATAGGAACACAATGATATCACCACCACTGACTCTCACATACAATTATTTGACTTTATTATCAGCCAAAAAATAAAGGTGTAAAGAAAAATCAGTGTAACATAAATATATATATATGCATGCACCAAAATGACCTTAAGGCTTAAGGGAGATTTATAAATGAATATCCAGGGCTCAACACTAAGGATTTTTGCCGGTCGGGCCAGTGGTTTAAGTTTTTACTTGCCCGGACAAAATTTTCATTGGCCCTACCACAAAAAAATTAAATAGTTGCTGTTATCATTGTTTTTGAGTAATGATATCTTTTATTTTAATAAGTAAGCTTATATGACACCAAAATTTTACATGCCAAATAAAATTGTACAATTCTTGATTCCAATTTTGATACCACACCTAAACCTACTAGCCTAACTAAACTTCAAACATTATTTGTTTGTTCAAAAAAAATGTAATTATTAATATTTTATTACAAATAAAACATGCTTTAGGAAAAAAGAGCAGACAGACTGAAAGAACGCAAACTCAGTCTTTGTCAGCAGGTGGCACTTTTGAAGTAAGAGTGATATTACATTACAATGGTCTTTTCCGGTAGATCAGTGCATCTGTCTCCACTGTATAAATTAAGTATGGATTGATCATTGTTAAAGCTACAAAGCTAATCGTCAAAGACGAGTCAAAGACCCAGTTTGGAAGTATGATATTCTCAGATTCAGCATTAGTATTTGCCTGGTCATGTGATCTCAACATGTCTGTCCACATGAAGCAACCTGGATCATGTCAAATAAAATAATATAAAATAAAATGATTACAACATCATTCTTCAAAAATATCATTATTTCTGTAGAGCTGGACATTTTAGTCCAGCAAGGATCAAATGAGTGAGTTCAGCTTTGAGAATAAAAACCAACCTGTTTGTTCCTCAGTATCTTCATATTTGACTCTGAATGTTTCTTCAATCTTCATGTCTTCACGCTCCTCTTTAATAAACACCATCTTTAGAATGTGTGTCACGTGGATCTCAGTTGATTCAGGATGAGTTTTCTGTGTGTTTGGACACTTTGTTTAGGATGAGAATAATAACAGAAATAAAAATAAATGTAAACTAAATTTCTGGGTGCGTCTCAATCAGCTCCCTATTTCAGTAGTAAGTGCACTGTTAAGGGAGTCAGTCAGAGTGAGAGCTAATAAGCTTTACTAAAAATATATACAAGTTATACGTTCATGTTTTATATTTGGTATTTAATTATTTATACAAATGATTTCATAGTTTACACTTTCATTAAAAAAGTTTTCATTACACACGTTTGTGTTTGTTGTTCATTTCACATTTCAACTGTTTGGCCACTGTTTGTCGTCAGCGAGCGCTTTGAATCACTGAATCATTTTATGAATGATTTGGTTCAGTTGACTCGTAGTTTCAAAAAACTCTCTCATCACTTCATTCCAGTACTTGAATTGGTGTTTACGATGTACTGATTCACAATACAGGAAGCGAAATGAGACGCACCTTCTCTGTTACTATACACTAATGCTTAAGAATGATGAATTTATTTTACATAGCTATAAAACCCTTACGTTCACGGAACAGTTTACATTGATTTAAAAACTTAAAACCACAAACTTTTCTTCAGGTGAATCACAACAGATGAGGAGCGCGCCGCAGCTTTATGACATCACGACACCAGAGCAAAATAAAAGTCCCGTTCATATACTACTATCAAAATTGAAATGTAGTATACTGAATAAAATATCAGACCCACATGATGATACATTTTCAAAGTTATTAACAGTAAAACGTTTTTCACATTTTTTTATAACACTTTACTTTGGCTGCGTCCGAAAGCCTAGTCAGCTGACTTGCTGCCTTGCTGCCTTATGAGGCAGTGACTTCGAAGGCTGCCAAGGCAACTCTAGAAACAGTTTCGGACAGACTTCAGAGGCAGCAGAACGTGATGCTGTTGCTAGGTTACCTAACGGTTAAGTTGTAGATTTTGTAGAAAAACGATCTTATACAGTTATATATAAATGCTTTAATAATACATAAAGACTTCAATGTCATTACCCACCGAAGGTCTGTGCGTCGGAAAAGACGACTGAGAATGGCAGCTACTTTTTGCTTGAAAAAATAAAAGCACTGATGCAAGTAATATTGCAGAACAGGTCATTGTTATTAGTGGCTGTTTCGTTATTATTGGTAGTATATTGTACATATTATTCTTATTCACTACTCATTTGAACCCTTTTAACATTTTATTAAATATTATTATTACAAAAAATATTATTTAATATGCTTTTTACACTATTACCATTCATAAAGTATATCATGGTCAAGATCTCATCTATTATATAAAGTAACAAGTTTAATTTCACCAGAATATCTTTATTTAAATAGCCTATATGACGCACACGCACAGGATTGTGGGAAATCGAAGGCAGCGAAGGATACATCTATGCTGCCTTCAAAATTCCATCAGAAGAAGGTACCTCCGGAGACAGGAAGTGAAGCAGAATTAGAATTCGGACGTGCCTTGATGCCTTCCTGCCTTGGAATGCTGCCTCCGAAGGCAGCATTTTAGAGCTTTCGGACGCAACCTTTGTGTTTTCATACCTTGTCATTATGTCACATAAAACTAGTTAATTCTGCTGTGTAACTGTTACAAAGAGGGTGTGATGGCAAATTTGATCTATCACTCTTTTGACTATTGTAATCTCTTCTTCTTTTTGTTTGTTTTTATTTATTTATTTATTTATTCCATCCCAGTCACTGAAACACTCAGGATTTTTTTTTTTTTTTTTTGCTATTGGGACAAATCACCACTATATTAGTCAAAATTAAACATGACATATTTGTTGTTAATAATAATAACAATATAATGAATATTTTAATCATACACATATTTCCACCTGAAGTTAATTTGTTTGAATATATTTTAAGTCACTGAATAGTTTATTAATTATTGTTTAATTATTAAATAAAAAAAAAAAATTTTTAAAGGTTCTTAAAGTAAATTAACCAGCATGAATTAAATATTTATTTAAAACCAAATTTCTTTATAAATAAGAAAAGCAATTTCTTTTATGTCTGAAAAAGGCAAAATTCTGCTATAATTATCAAATTGAACATGCACAACATATATAGTACAGCAATCAACAAAACATATTATTAACCAAGAAGAAAAATAATTTAAAAAACAAATAACTTAAAAACACAATTCATAATTATCAAATATTGGTAACACACACTTAAACATATCTTTTAATTGAGCTCAGAAGTAAATATTACACAATATTTTTTAGACATAATACAAAAAATGTAAAATACACTATATACTTCTAACATACTAAAAAAAGATCACTGCTATAAAAAAAAAAAAATGTACATCTGACAGAAAACATATATAACTCACTTCACATTTTGCACTAATATGTTGCAAATACATATATTACATCTATACAACTTCACCTTATGATAAACATTCCAAAATATGTTGTATTTATTCTAATATTCAAGTTCTTCCAAATCCAAGTCTGCATCATCAAAATATCTTGCACTTCTACACCCTCTTTCTCATCAGTAGCACAAACACTAGCAGCAGGAGTACAAGGCATACTGTCCTTGTCAATGTGGACATCAAACTGCACAGATTTGCAACAACCAGGTGCACAACTGCTTCTGGCCTCACACATTGACCCTATTTCAGCAACATCTACAAACTGTACATTCATGACCATTTGACCACACGTCAATATGTATTTTTTTTTATCACTCAGTATTATGGAAATCAATTAATTGGACTCATAAATACCATTTGTTTCCAAAGTCAAGAACTTGCAGAATATGTCATGATCCATGTGAATTTCTTGCTCTGTGGTCCAGTATATAACTGAGATGTGGAAACACATCTGACTATGACCTATAGGAACAGAATGCTGCCATGAATGTTCACAGACTAAATGCATAAAGATTTTTCATGAGACTGGGCTCTAATAAATCTGCATTTGCAAATGAGAAATAATGATATTGGTTAAAGCGCCTCTTGTAGACGTGTCACTGAAAATGTCAAACGTAGGCCTATAACTGGAGCAATTGCGTTATCATAGGTTATTTCAAGGTTTAAGGAAATGTTTGCCTTGACATTGAGTTTAATTCGTTTGCACTTGAGTACACAAAATGATGAAACATTTTAAAATGTAAAGAATTAAATGATGTACATTTTATATTAATTTTGTCAAATGAACACAAGATTTAGGGTAAATATACAAAATTAATTTTAAACATCCTGAACATTCTTTATTTTTATATATATATATTTTTTATGTCAACCAAAATTGACAGATGTTAGAAACCTGTCAAATACTTACAACCTATGCCTATGCAAACCAATAAAATAATTGTAGAAGGCATCCGATGTTGTAAATATTGCCACTCACATGTGTGCTTTTTACGACTTTGTTTTCCCCCCACACAATACTTCACTTCTTACAAACACTAAAATCATTGAATGATATGAATTTATACTATATTCCATATAGGCCTATTAGTAATTCAGCAGTAAATCAAAATCTGAAATGTGTTTGAAGTTTTCCTGTTGATAAACTATGTATGATTTGCACTAGTTCAATTCTTTTAGATCTGTTCACAAATACTTATTTAGAACTAATTTAGTTTTTGTCTATGACTCAGCACATACATTTTAGTTAAAAATCAAAATATAAACGCTGTTTTTTTTGTTTTGTTTTGTTTTGTTTTTTTTGCACTTTGGGATATTTTCCCTTGCACTTCCGCAAGATGGCATTTACTGTATTTAGCCAATCAATTTGCCAGAACACACTGCACTTTAAACAGTGCTGGGTTATTTTCAACCCAAATGCTGGGTTCAGCCTGTTGGGTCATTTTATTGGGTTATTTTTACCCATGCGTTGGGTAGTTCTTCTGCACTCTAAAAAATACTGGTGTAACAACAATTGTAAAACGGGAAAGAAGGAGGCGGAATCCGACGAACATTTAAACACTTTAATAATAATACCACCTCACAGATGACTGCTTGACACAAAATAAAGTCCAGGCCTGGTCCTCTCTCGTCTTCCACTGTCGTCGCTCCTCCTTTTATCCTTCCAGAGCTCCTCCGTGGGACTCAAGACCGGTGAGTGGCGCAGATGTCGCTCATTATCATTATACTCCACCGGCCTTGTTCCATTCCCACGGCTCTCAACCCCGCCCCACTCATTACAGCTGGGTTATGTTATTTTAACCCTAATGCTGAGTTTAGCTTGTTGGGTCATTTTATAGGGTTATTTTTAATATTTTCCCCAGATGCTGAGAGGTTCTTCCGTAACTCAACTGTTGGGTCATTTTAACTGTAAATTCAGATGAATCACCTCACACACCTACCCAATATTGGATAGTCTGCGCCAAACCAGTTAAAACTGGATACATTTGTCACCGAACATTTTGTTTTCTGTCCCGAGGGAAAACTTGACCGAAGGAAACTTCCTGAATGAAATGAAGGTATGTACTGCATTGTATTTCTATCAAATTATTACTGTATAAATGAGAAAATGTTCCTTAGTCGCATACTTTTCCTTTTTTGTTTTGTTTTTGTTTGTTTGTTAGTTTGATTGATTCTTTGTTTAAATATACGTCACAGCCAACAAATGCTTGGAACACTAGCCTTCTACAAATACAACATTCACCAGATTTACACTCAAAGCAAACACGCATCAGCGCCACAGTGTATGTTTCACCTCCCTCCAAATAAGTGTGCGACCAGGTCTGAAACATGACGAGACTTTTTTGTATTGTAACACAGTTTCCGTGCACTCCACAGACTACAATAGGATCATTATTGATCTAGTGTGCCATTGTTGCAGCTGTGATCGTTTGTATGGGTTGAAACTTAAATGTCTGACAGACAAGTTGGCATGAGGTTAAGCTAAATGTTTCTGAAGATTTTATTATTTTATGACTGACTTGACAATGAATTTAAAAAATATATATATTTTTGCCATTTTTTTTTTTTTTTTACCATAGGTAGACCCGTCCACAACAAAATCAAACAACAGGGGAGTCTGTAGAGTCTGACACATTTCAAATGTCTGACAGTCCTGAGGATGATCCCTTAAACAAAAACCACCACAGTGCCACAATCATTGAAAGCCAAAATACTCAAACTGAGAAAGTCATGGACCCGTTACTTTTATGACCAGTACAGGAAAAAAAAAATCCTTGCTGTCCTCTCCGCTTCATTTATCAGCAGGTTAGGGCAATCAGGACCCAAAAGTGCAGGACCTGCTGTGTAAAGTATTCCTTTTCCATAAAGGCAAAACCATCCAAACATCAAACAGTTATTCCTATAGCTGTATGCCATGCTGGTAAAATCTTACGTCCTAAAAAGGAACAACAATTCAGACATGCCAGTAATATTAAAAGGAGATCTATTGGTAAAACTTTCAGTCAGGAAGTGAGTAACGAATACTACAGAAGGCTGCAAAACACACCTGACCAAGAACTTCTGGCAGGTCACATCAGCTACAGCCTCAGTAAAAACATCCTTAAAGTAATTTCCCATGAAATCAGGAAAACACTGCAAACACATGACAATATTCTGCTTGAGACTCCGCTAACCAAGTCGATCATCAAATGTTGACAGTGATACTGCCTCATATTTTGCACCTGGATATGTACAACACTTCTAGGTCAATCTCTTTGTTGCTCAGCTATATACGGAAACAGGTTTAAGTATTTTAATTAGTAGTTTCAGAGATAGATCTCCTGTCAGTCTTTACTTGGATGCAACTGGGGTGTCATTTCAAGAATTCCAGATCAAAACAGAACCATCCTGCACTACTGTCTTACTTTGTCAAGCAAAAGAAAAGATGTTCCTCCGCTTCTAGTATCCGAAATGATTTCCAGTGAGCATTCCGTACCCCAATATTCTTTTAGCAGATTGTGGTTTCTCCTCAAACTGTCTAAATACACTAGTCAGCACATTCACCAAATTGAGACAGACTATAGCTGGGCAGTGATGCAGGCTGTCCTCTTAGCCTTAAACAAGAAAAGCATGCTAGCTTAGCTGTCAGAGGCAAGAAACATAGGCAGAAATTAAACCAACAGTTTTACATTTGTGCTCTGCCATGTCATCAAAGCTGTCGCTTCAGCCTTACAAAAAAAGACAGCTAATGAAAGCCTGGACGTTTTCATGTCATTTGGCTTTGTCTGGTCCAGAGGATGAAGATGAGGCTTTGGCTGGTCCAGAGGATGAAGATGAGGCTTTGGCTGGTCCAGAGGGAGGGAGAAAGAGTTTGGCTGGTCCATAGGAGGTTGAAAATGGTCTGAATGGTCCAGAGGAGAAGGCTGAGGGTCTGACTGGTCCAGAGGAGGTTGAAAAGGGTCTGGATGGTCCAGAGGAGGTTGGTGAGGGTCTGGATGGTCCAGTGGATGTTGGTGAGGGTCTGACTGGTCCAGAGCAGGTTGAAAAGGGTCTGGATGGTCCAGTGGAGGAGGCTAAGGGTCTGGCTGGTCCAGTGGAGGTTGGTGAGGGTCTGGATGGTCTAGAGGAGGTTGGTGAGGGTCTGGATGGTCCAGAGGAGGTTGGTGAGGGTCTGGATGGTCCAGAAGAGGTTGAAGAGGGTCTGGATGGTCCAGTGGAGGAGGATGAGTGTTTGGCTCGTCTAGAGGAGGCTTTGGCTGATCCAGCGATATTCCTGGCCTGCCGTATGAGTTTGTTTGCCATCTGTGATGGCCAAATCCTTGCTGCCTCACTCACCCTTTTCTTCTTTTGTGCCTGTTGTGCCTCTTTCTTTTTCTGCAGATGTTTTTGATATGTTTGATATGATGACAGGCAAGACCACCTTAATGGCTGGTCTATTGTCATTGTCGATGCTGTCCACTCCCTTGCTTTAATCGTGGATTTTACAATTGCAAGGCTCTCATAAGTTTCCACATTCATGGAGCATCTGTCTGCTTCAAGAATATCATCCATGAGATTAAATGATCCCTCAACCAGGGGGCCTGTGAAAATGCTAAGTAGTGCTTTGACCAGCTGACCCAGAATGGGAAATCTCACACCTCTCTCTGGATTTTTCATGGATACAACTCTGCTCCACCAATCTACATCAACTCGGCCTTCCTCTTCAATGTAGTTCTGGGCACACGTTACCAGGTCCACCTCTATTTGGTACGCCCGTATCTCTTCCTCTAGTTGACGAATCTCTTCTGGTGCGACCACATTAGGCAAGGCCTCTCCTAATGTGATAAAAGCCCCACAGATGGAGTCATCTTGAATCAGAGAGGGAGTGAGTGCAGAAAGTGAGGTGATTATCTTGTTGTCCAGAGGAAGGTTTTTGAGAAGGAACTCTGATGACTTCATGTATCCTTCTCTGAGAGAGTTGTAAATGTTTCTCACCCATATCTTCCTCTCCACACGGGCCTTGTTTAGTGCAGAGTAGCAGTATCTTCCAACAGACAACCTTTTGTCTGATAGTTGCAAATCTTTACTCCGGACATCAACCTTGATGATATCCTTTGCACTCAGTGGGATGGCTTCCGGCTTCATAAATTTGCTGAGGAGCTCTCGAACTAGGGCCACCATCTCCACGTGCGCCATTGGTTTTTCATGTTGCATTTTTTTTCAAAAATCCCTGAAATGTTGAAAGTACGCCTGCAAACATAAAAAAAAATGTTATTTTGATTTGACATTTTCACATGCGTAAAAAAACACAACAAGAAAACAGAATTAAAGACAAGTTGCATACAGTTTAAATAAATAGCAGTGCGGTTTAAAAAAGTAAATAAAGTATAAATACTTTTAATAGCGTTTATTTCCATATATCAGATGTAATGGAAAAATTAAATCCAAATCAAATTATTAACAAATTTGACCAGGTCTGCAGTTTTTTTTTTACTGGAAGCAAAGGAAATGGAATATTAATCTGTTCCCAAAAAAAAAAAAAAAAAAATTGCAGTGTTGAGATTTTTTAAACACTTGACATAAACTTAAGACATTTTTGAAGATTTAACTTAACTTTAAATTACTGAAGTAATATTTTGGTGCATAATCATTGTTTTTGTCAGATGTTAATCAGATCATAATCAGATGTTATCATCAGTTAAATCTTTAAAATGTTTTAAGTGTATGTCAATGTTTGTGGCTGAAGAGAAAAGAAAAAATTCGCAACACTGCTATATTTTTTTCTTAAGATAAATATTCCTTTTCTTCATTTCCTGTAAAAAAAAATGCAGACTTAATAAAGTATTTTAAATTTTTTGCCTTGGAATTGAATGTCTAATCTTTCCATTACATTTGAAATATGGAAATAACATACTGATTAAAAATAATTTCACTTTATTCACTTTTTTTAACAATAAACCGCTATTTATTTGAACACTTCTATATAACTCTGCATAACTTCTAAAGCTGGTTATGATTGCTGTAGTAGAGACCTGGCTGTTCCCTTTGTAAAAAACAACAACTGTTATTAACTTTCATTACATTTAGCCTAAAGTTTTTGCCTACACAAGTTAGCCTGCTACAAGATACCTCTGAACATGTCGACCATGACTTTGAATCGGTCAAACTCTGTAAAGAGCACAGAGGTTCGTGCCTTCCGGTCAAGGTTGGCTTGTGTTCCCATTCGGGATGTTGTGGCTTGTTCTTGTTGAAGAATTTCTGCTCTGGTCTTTTCCTCAACTGTTAGTGCATATCTCGTCAGCACTTCGTTAAGAAGCCTTCTGTATCACACAAACACACACACACACACACACACACACACACACACACACCACTGTGGCTATTTTCATTGCTTATTCCTACATAAAACCTAACAACACTCTAAACTAGCACATCACTCTACATGCAATATAATACAATAAAAATGGTTAACTGCAGAGACAGCACATTAAAAAAATACTTAATTTATACTACAAAATGATTAGCATTACTTGTATTTGTGTTCTTCATTTCCAGCACATAGTAATAATGCACCACCAGTACATCCATGAGTTCATTCAGCCTGGTGCACACCTCCAGCATCTGAAGAAATCTGTTGCTAATTGGTCTTATCAAGCTCTTGGAAGGAAGATGGAGCAGACTCTGAAACTCTGAGAAAATCTCCTTCTGTTTTGGTGACTTCTCAATATCATAATAGACATCGGAGCAGAAATTTTCCACTTCTGTGCTGAACGGACTCATGAGGGCCTTGGCAGCATTGGAAACCATGTGCACGGTGTCTCCAGATACGTCAAGGAGGTATGGGTTCTCCTTCCTTGCTTGAGTTTCAAGGCCAGACTTTTTTCCTCTCATGACTGCACAGTTGTCAAGGAGGATGCTGGTAACTTGTCTCCACTCAAGACCATAAGTCTGCATGACATCTTTAAGTTCCAGCATAAGGTTTGGGGCATTTGCAATGTTGACTTTTCTGCTTGCCAGATGTTGTGTTATTACTCTGTTGCTTTCATTATCAAAAAAGCGAACAAGCACATTGAGTATTTTATCCATATTCAAGGTTGTTGCTTCATGAACAGTGAGTGAGAACATGCATTTTTTCAGCTTCTCAGACAAACATTTTTTGAACTGTAATGCAATTCCATGAGTGTTCATGTAACTCACATGTTGATTTGAAACCGACAGGCTAGTTAACGCTTTTTTGTCTTCTGCCAGTTTTTTACACAGGGTGACCAGTGGCTGCGAAATTCTGAATGACAAATCATGTTCTGCTATAAATGTGCACAAACGTATTTTTAAATCGCAGACACGGTCAGTCATAGACAACGGTGTGTCAGCTGTAACAGTTGCTCCCGGCAACGTCGTGGTAAGTTTGAGTGCACGGGCAGCGGCCCTATGACCGGAGTCTAAATCATGACTGTCACACGTACCAGATCACGTGAGGTCACAAGGACCCGGAAGTAACTTCACGCAGGTACTTAAGCAGGAAGCAGGTGTTGTTTTGCACCAGACATTGAGTTCATGTGCGACTCCACGTCAGGTCCCTTCTCCATCTCAACTCACGTGAGTAAACTCTCTGCTCTTCGGAGCGCTTATTTACCTGTCTGTGTGCGTGTGAGAACGCGGATTTCTTGGTGGAAATCCCTACTCCTTATCGGAGCGTTCTCAGACCAACTGCGTGATTTACCTGCTCACTCGTGCACTTCCGCGTTTGGGTATTCCGTCACGCTACAAGGGGACTCATCTCGAACCTTTCATTTCTTGTCCAGCCTCCGTGACAGAATGTCTGGTCCCGGCGGATCTGGACCACTTGTGGGGTGTGATCCAGCAGCAGTCGGGGGAAATGCATGAGTCTGAGGCAGGAGTTGGTGGGGCTCCGGGCGGAGGTCAACGCTCTTCGTGCCGAAACCGCGAGTCTTCGGACGGAGTGCGGGGTTCTCCAGTCCGACCTCACCGCCCTGCAATCGGATTATGATGACCTGGCTGCTGCGCAGATTGCCCCTGCAGAACCAGTCCGTCCCGCCCTTCAACCCAAGATCGCACTTCCGGATAAATGGGATGGATCCGGAGCGCGGTGTGATGTATTTCTAACCAACCTGTCACTTTTGTTTGAGTTTCAGCCAGCACGTTATCCATCCGACCGCAGCAGGATCGCTCTCCTCATCTCCCTTCTCACCGGGCAGGCAGCCGAGTGGGCTGCGGCGGTCCTGAAAGCTGACGGGATCGCCGCCTACTCATATCCCGAGTTCACCACCCAGCTCAGGGCCGCCTTCCAGCACCCTGAGAGCGAAGTGGAGGTGGATTCCCGTTTATACCATCTGAGGCAGGGCGAGCGCAGTGTCAGTCAATACACCACGGATTTCCATACTCTCGCCGTCCAAACACAATGGAGTGACGCGGCGCTCCGCACAGCCTTTTATGAAGGACTGTCCACCCGTCTTAAAGACGAACTGGCTGTGCGTGAGCTGCCGGCCACCCTGGAGGGCATGATCCAGCTCGCCCTCCGGGTGGATCAACGTATGGGTCACACTACTAAACGTCTCTCTCATCTCTCCACAGGCTCCACCCTCCGTCACCGCCATCTGGATCAACCCTTCACTCACGCTGTCGCTGCGCCATCTCCACCTCCACCAGCCGCTCCAGAGGCCCACTCATCAGGAGCCGGGGAACCCATGCAGATAGGGCGCACCTCCCTGACGGCAGCGGAAAGGGCTAGACGCTACCGCGAAGGTCTATGTGCCTATTGCGCCTCCCCAGATCACCACCGTGCAATCTGCCCTTTGCGTCCGGGAAACGGCCAGACCAGGTGAAGAGGGGGAGGTCTTCATCTGGTTCCGCTACCATCAAATCCTACCCGCTGTTTCCCGGCTGCTCCTTCAGGTATTAATCCTCATGGGCCACCGACGGATCGTGACCACCGCATTTGTTGATTCAGGTGCGGCTGGGAATTTTATCGATCAGGCTTATGCTGCCCAACTGGGGATTGAGACTGAGGTGTTATCCCAGCCTTTAAAAATCACAGCCATCGACGGTCGCCCCCTCAACTTCAGCCCCGTCACTCAACGCACCAAAGAAATTCACCTTCAAATTGACAATCACTCTGAGAAGATCCATTTCCATGTCACCAAGATCACTTCACCTCCTATCATCCTGGGACACCCGTGGCTCGTCACACACGACCCATTCATCTCCTGGACCACCAACCGTATTGTCCACTGGGGGGCGACCTGTCAGGAGCTCTGTCTCCAGGCTAAGGCTGGGACATGTTCAGGGGAGTCCGAGGTTCCCGATGTCAACCTGGAGAGTATCCCCGTCCCGTACCGCGATCTGGCTGAGGTCTTTAGCAAGAGACGTGCCGCCCTTCTACCACCTCATCGACCCTACGATCTGGCTATTGATCTCGTGCCGGGCGCGGTACCACCCCGCGGCCATCTGTACTCCCTGTCGGCCACCGAACATCAGGCGATGGAGGAGTACGTGGCTGAAGGATTTCGGGCCGGCATTATCCGTCCTTCCAGCTCCCCGGCGGCTGCGGGCTTCTTCTTCGTGAAGAAGAAGGACGGGGGTCTCCGCCCGTGTGTTGACTATCGGGGACTCAACCAGATTACCATCAAGAATCGTCATCCACTCCCTCTCACCAACACCGCCCTGGACGCCCTCTCTGGTGCCCGTTTCTTCACGAAACTGGACCTACGGAGCGCTTACAACTTGGTCCGCATTAGGGAGGGTGATGAGTGGAAGACAGCCTTCATAACCCCCACTGGTAACTACGAGACCCTGGTTATGCCGTTTGGTCTGTGCAACAGTCCATCTGTATTTCAACAATTCATCAATGACGTTCTCCGGGACATGCTGGGTAGGTGGTGTTATGCTTACTTGGATGACATCCTCGTAATCTCCAAGACGCTCGAGGAACACACCCAGCATGTCTGAGCAGTACTCCGGAGGTTGCTGGCCCATCAGTTGTACTGCAAGTTGGAAAAATGTGCCTTTCACCAGCACACCACCACATTCCTTGGCTTCGTAATATCTTCTCAGGGTGTGGCCATGGATCCCCAGAAGCTGGAGGCTGTGCGCTCGTGGCCCCTACCCACGTCGCTCAAACAGCTGCAACGTTTTCTGGGGTTCGTTAACTTCTACCGGCGATTCATCCAGGGCTTCAGCGCAACTGCAGCACCTCTGACTGCTCTTACCAAATCATCACGCGGAGAATTCCAACTCACACCTGAAGCCATCCAAGCCTTCAAGAAACTGTGTCTCCTGTTCACCACTGCTCCGGTTCTCATCCATCCCAACCCGACTAAACCTTTCGTTGTTGAAGTGGACGCTTCCGATGTGGGCGTAGGGGCGGTCCTTTCACAACGCGGTCCAGACGAGAAACTACATCCCTGTAGTTTTTTCTCGAGGAAATTCAATCCCACACAGCAGCGTTACGGGGTAGGGGACCGTGAACTGTTGGCCATCAAGTGGGCTCTGGAAGAGTGGCGTCACTGGCTCCAGGGCGGCAGCGACCCATTCACCGTCTGGACCGACCACCAGAACCTCACCGTCATCCGCCAGACCAAACAGCTTAACCCCAGGCAGGCGCGGTGGGCTTTTTTCTTCGAGCACTTCCACTTCCATCTCTCCTATTCGCCCGGCTCCAAGAATGCCAAAGCGGACGCCATCTCCCGCCAACATCAATGAGACACCACCTCCTCGGAGCCCGCGCCTGTCCTGCCTCCTCATCTTGGCTCCCCTCCAGTGGGGGTTAGAAGAGAGAGTCCGCCAGAGTCACAGTCTGGAACCTCCTCCACCTGAAACCCCCGCTGGGCGACTCTTTGTGCCCGACCATCTCCGCAAGGAAGTTCTCCAGTGGGGGCACGATTCCACATTGGCAGGACATCAGGGAGTCCAGAGGACCATCTCGTTTATCGACAGGGCGTTTTGGTGGAGGACGTTGAGGAGAGACGTACAGGAGTACGTCAAGGCATGTAACATCTGCGCTCGCTCCAAGACCACCAACTCACCATCTACCGGCGAGCTGCAGCCCCTCCCCATCCCCAAACGCCCCTGGAGTCACATCTCGGTCGATTTCGTCACTGGACTCCCTGACTCACAGGGCAAGAACACCATCCTGACCATTGTGGATCGTTTCTCGAAAGCTGTGCACCTGGTGGCTCTCACCGGACTCCCCTCTGCCAAGACCACCGCAGAGCTTATACTCGAGCACGTAGTCTGCTTGCATGGGTTTTCCAAGGACATCGTCTCGGACAGAGGGCCCCAGTTCACGGCCAAGTTCTGGCAGGCCTTCTGCCGTCTGGTCGGCACCACCACCAGCCTATCGTCCGGTCACCATCCTCAGACGAACGGGCAGACGGAGCGGGCCAACCAACAACTGGAGCGCTTCCTTCGATGCTTTGCAGGTGAACATCAGCGCTCCTGGGCGCGCTACCTCGTCTGGGCCGAACTATCTAACAACTTACACACATCTTCGGCCACCAATCTAAGCCCTTTCGAGGTATGCTACGGGTACCAACCTCCGGTGTTCGAACATCAAGAACCGGAGGTTGATGTCCTGTCCGCCCATCAGTTGGTCCGCCGGTGCTGGCGGCTTTGGAATCACGCCCGGACTGCCATTCAGAAAGCCAACCAATGCTACACCACTCAACACCGCCGCCGGCACCCTCCGGGACGATTGTTCCATGTCGGTGACAGGGTCTACCTTTCCACCCGCAACATCAACCTGAAGACGGACTCTAAAAAACTCACTCCACGCTTCATCGGACCCTACAAGATCACTCACCGACTAAACCCTGTCACCTTCCGGCTCCAGCTGCCTGCTTCCCTCCGGATCCATCCTGTATTCCATCAATCTCAACTCAAACATGTCTTCTTCTCCCCTCTGTCTCCCCAGGTCACTGCTCCTCCCCCGGTCTGGATCATCGACGGCGGTCCTGCGTACACCGTCCGGCGGATCCTTGACTCGCGAACCCGTGGCCGTGGCACCCAATACTTCGTCGATTGGGAGGGCTACGGTCCGGAGGAGCGTTCTTGGGTTCCCGGGCGGTTCATCCTGGATCCTACACTCATCCAGGACTACCGTCGTCGGGTTTCCTCCGTTCCGGGACCGTCAGGTGCCGGTCCTGGAGGGGGAGGTACTGTCACACGTACCAGATCACGTGAGGTCACGAGGACCCGGAAGTAACTTCACGCAGGTATTTAAGCAGGAAGCAGGTGTTGTTTTGCACCAGACATTGAGTTCATGTGCGACTCCACGTCAGGTCCCTTCTCCATCTCAACTCACGTGAGTAAACTCTCTGCTCTTCGGAGCGCTTATTTACCTGTCTGTGTGCGTGTGAGAACGCGGATTTCTTGGTGGAAATCCCTACTCCTTATCGGAGCGTTCTCAGACCAACTGCGTGATTTACCTGCTCACTCGTGCACTTCCGCGTTTGGGTATTCCGTCACGCTACAAGGGGACTCATCTCAAACCTTTCATTTCTTGTCCAGCTTCCGTGACATTACATACTCTTGTTATCTCGATGTTATCTACATTATTTTCAATCCATTCTCACTTTTGCTCTATAAGTTGCAAATCTACATCAGGAACTGGCATTGTCCATGGAGGTACATTACCCCATACAGTATTGGGTCCAAACTCTAACATATTTAACCCATATTTTTCTGCTACTGAGTTAATACTCCAACCAAATCCTGTGCCTTTTTGTTTCTGTGAATATTCTCAACAGTCTCATATCACCTTTGTTGTAGGTTGCTCCTCTCCAGATCCCTTTAGCTTAACCCAGTATGACAACACCAACTTTATTCAACTTAAGTGTAATGGTACTTCTTCAGACTCCACCAGTAATGCATTAGTCGGGGTTGTTTTAATAGCTCCAATACTTAGTCTAAGAGCTCTAATCTGTATTCTGTCTAGTTTTTCCCAAAATCTTTTTGTTGCTGCCCCATATACCATACATCCATAATCAATACAGGATCGTATTAAGGCCCTATATATATGTAGTAGCAATTGTTTGACTGCTCCCCAGTCATATCCAGAAACTGATCTCATTAGGTTCAACACTTTCTGTTTAACAAACAAACACAATCTGTTTAACATGTGTTCTCCATATACACTTCTCATCAAACCATAACCCCAAATACATTGTTACCCTTTCCATATTTTGACCATACAGTTTAAAGGGGTCATCAGATGCAAAGCTCACTTTTACATGTTGTTTGAACAGTATATGTACACATCTACCCTATAATGATACAAATCCATGCAGTGGTTTTTAATTACTGTAAAAACAATTTTCCCTTTTTCAAATCAAGCCATTCTCAGATGCCTGTCGGTGTGGCGTCTTACCACAGACCCGCCTTAGATCAGCTGTAACAGTCCGACCTCCATTGTTTCGATGCCGGAGCAGGGATGTAAATTAGACAAGAATATCTCAGATTGAGTGATTGAGGTGTTGTGATGCTGGATGTAATAATGAACATAGTGGTCGTCATTTACTCCTGACATCTGAGCCGCTGAAGATGCAGTGGATTACATTTGTTTGTGAAGGGAATGCGCCTCTCGATCTACATAAATGTGTCTATGTTTGCACAAATCATTCGTGATCCAGCTTCAATTACAGCAGAAGTGAGTATAAGGGTTTTTTTTATGAATGTGGCAAAAGTAAACAGGCTTGTCACTCCACAGAGAGAAGAGAGGGGTGGGGCGAGCAGAGCTTTTGACAAGGTAAAAAGTGTGTTGTTTTACACTACCATTCAGAATTTTTAACCAAAGTATATTATAGAATTTTCATTAAGACACTAAAGAATCATGTAGATTGGGGCTTCAGCATGTGTTTCGACCACCTGTACTGCACACGTCTGCAGCGTGTTACAGCTCCCATGCATCCAGTGCAGAAACCTTGTAGAGCAGATGACTCCTTATAAAAATGAAAAACGTGCAGGATCTAGACTTGTTTTTAAAAGCTGAACATCTTTTAACTTGAGTGCCGCATGTTTATAATGCAGGATGCAATGCAAGATGCTGTTAAAAGACCTGAGAACCGAGCACAGCATTCAAAAGACATCCAGTGCATTTATACTGAAAAACAATTATAAAGTACCTCAGTAGAATGAAAGTAGTAGAAAGAGTAGTAGAAAATGAGTAGTAAAATGAGTAGTAGAAAAACGCATTCTGTGTGCATTACCTACTAAAAGCCACTGAGCATATACAGATGACAGAATGTTAAATAATATTGCGGAAAACAAGGAAAATTGCATAGGCCAACATATGTGAAAATTTGATATCCATCCACTCTTTGATATCCATGAAATATTTTAGATCACAAGACATAAATACGTCTTAACCGCATGCTTCACTATAAAACAGACTATCATTGTGACCGCTTCACTGACATTACTTTTTTTTGACCCGTTTAACTGACACATCATGTTATCAGCAAGAATTAATAACACTACAGTAAAATAAATTGGGAACAATCATCTAGCCCTTTCAACATGAAAATGTATTTTATCATACCTTCAGCTTACTCAGTAGAGCTGCATTCTTTGTTGCGCAGGAAGTTTGTGTTTCAAAAGTGCCAATCAAAATGTGACTTTAATTAAGTTGTTTCTATAGTAGCCTAATACTGATTTATAGCCTATTTATTCTGTTCCACGTTACTGAACAACCACCGTGGAAGATGTCAGTGGGGAGCTGCTCTTGTTTAAAGTGATTTCAATGAATTTATCAGATCATCTGTGCTCTTTCAAGAAACTGCTGAGGAGCTCATCTGTCAGCTGCCTCTGAATTTGAACGTAACCCACAAAGTTCACAGAACTGTAGAAATCAGGCACTGGACTTCTAATGACAATGAAATGTAATTTTAGTTTGGTGTGACAGAAATACTAAAGTTCTTTGTTTACAAAAGTTGATGTTTCCATTTTTCTCTTGGTGTGAAAGGTCGAGCCTGATCTCATTCAAATATGTATCAAATAGCAACATTTTCTGTTTCTATTTGGCATGTTCAACAGAATTTAGGTATGTTCCACTTGAAGCGGCACTGCTCAGACAGACTGGCGTTTGTATGACCTTCAAAATACCAAATCGCTCTTGCTATACTTTGATGTCAAACACTAATTAGTCTGTGCAGTGCTGCTTCAAGTGGAACATACCTATTGCCTTTGGCGTGCATATGATACACATTTTTTGCGCCAATATAATATGCATCTACTTCACACCCCAATCCTAGTCATTGCCTATCTCAGTGGTTCCTAACCACGTTCCTGGTAAGATTAAGTAAATGATGACAATTTTCATTTTTTGGTGAACTATCCTTTCATCAGTTTCTTTTATTTGAAACGAATGTTTCTGAGCTAACCAGAGTTTAAATGTGGGCCATGTTCTTTGAAATTATATAGTTCTCCACTGCAGTCTTCAAGGTGTGAGGTGTATTCAGATCATCACCACATGTACTACGTTTTATGTGAAATAGATACAAATTCTCATGAGATCACATTGCATATGGGAAAGAGGAGGTATATAAAATTCATTTTTACTACCAGTAATTATCCAGTTATGCAATAGCTGCATTATTACACCTCATTAGACATTATAAACTCACACCTCACAGAGAATATGTCATCGTCTTTAGACTTCTATGCTATTGTCATCACATACTGAACTGTCTAAGTTTGATTGGGACTATAGGTCTCCAAATACAGAGACCAGCCTAATACAGCAACAACTATGTCATGAGGAAAATCTGTCTTAAACACCCTTGAATAAAAACAAAACTATTCACACCAGAACAAATTTTTGGACAGAACCAAAATAAATAACCCAATGTTCTCTTGTTGGACTTACATTTAATACATAAATGTCAAAGTGTTCAAGAATAATGCAAGCGGTGCACAACTTTATATTGAATGAGCTAAAAGTTAGAGCTGAAGGGCCTTGGTCCAAGTGTCTTCTGAAAAATCTATACCCAGGACTTACTCCCAGGGCATCTTCAAATGTTGTGTAGGAGAAACCCTTGAGTTATTAAAATATGCATCAAATCTAGAGACAAGACCCTTTAAATTGAGATCAAATGTCATACAGTGATAAAAATGTTCAGTTGATTGGTAAGTTTCAAAATTGGGATATTTTATCATAATTCCGTACCTTTAGATATCTGAAGAAATGAGAAGGGGGGGTAATCCAAGAAATCACTGTTTTCTATATCTTCCCAGAATGAGTCTGCAAATGATGTTTCAGGTCCCTTTGATATGTGAAACTCTCCTCACACTGAAGACACTTGTAAGGTCTCTCTCCTGTGTGAATTCTCATGTGAACCTTTAGGTTTCCTTTAGTCGTGCAACTTTTTCCACACTGAGAGCAGGTGAAAGGCTTTTCTCCAGTGTGAACTCTCATGTGAATCTTAACGTTTGCTTCGTATTTAAAACTCTTTCCACAGTAATGGCGCATGAAAGGCTTTTCTCCTATGTGAATTTTAACATGATCCTCAAGGTGATTCATGTCTGTGAAACTCCTTTCACACTGATGACATTTAAAACTGTTCTCTCTTGAATGAATCCTCATGTGATTATTAAGATTATTATTTCTGAAACACTTCCCACACTGCTTGCATGTGAAAGGTTTCTCTCCAGTGTGACTTCTTATGTGAATCTTAAGGTTTCCTTTAACCGTGAAACTCTTTCCACACTGCGAGCGGGTGTAAGGTTTCTCTCCGGTGTGAATTCTCATGTGGACATTAAGGGTTTTTTTATGTGTGAAACTCTTTCCACACTGAGAGCATTCATTCGGTCTCTTTCCAGAGTGAGTTTTCATGTGAACATTAAGGGTTTTTTTCTGTGTAAAACACTTTCCACATTGAGTGCATATGAATGGCTTCTTCTCAATGTGAGTATTCATGTGGATTTTAAGGCTTTCTTTTCGATCGAAAATTTCTCTGCACACTTGGCAGGTGAAAGAGCTCTCTCCATTAAGGTTTGTAGTTTGTATTTTTTGATGGTTTTTTGGTGATGAATTCTCTTGAGTTTGCGAGCAACTAATCATTTTTTCTTCGATTTTGAAATCGTGATATTTTTCATTATGATCTTTCACTTCTGTTTCATTCAGTTCTTGACTCTCCTCTTTCAGCGCCATCAGGTCTGAGGTGAAAAGAGAAAAATACAAATTAACATCAGTTCAATGGCACAAAGGAACAGACATCCAAACATTTATACTAGTGCTGTCAATAGACTAAAAAATAACTAATTAATTGCACATTTTCAGTAATTAATCAGATATTGATATTGATATATAGTTATATAGTCATACTTTCACAACAAACACTAGACCAGACGACACACAAGGCAACAAACAGGAACTTATGAAGGATAATAAACACAGCATGTGCAAGAAATCAAACAATCAAACTAAACAAGAACAGAAAGTGATCATATATGGAAAAACAAGACAAGTGACAACACTGACAGTATTGTTTAATGGCATATTTTTACCAAGTAGCCTAATAAAACTAGTATTATTGCTACAAATGCAGCAACTGCTGTCTTTATTAAATGCATTTTCCCCTCAAATTTAGTCAGTAATTTTAGACATTCAGGATTACAGTATCATTGACTAGCATGATGTTTAACATTTATTAGGCTTTTAAAAAATAGTTAACTTAAAACAATCTTCACATAAAGTAAAATTTGTGTATGCATAAACTATAATTTGAATATAAATTTATCTTTATTCAAGCTACAAAAGTTAGTCAGTGAGCAGAACAGTGTTATTTCTTTGTCTTTCTTAAAAAAAATAAATAAATAAATAAAATACATATATGACTGCAGCGGGTTTCGCTTTAATACTGAATTCCCAGCCTGGTCTCATTGTTTACAAACTATACATTTTTTAATGTTTTGACTCATGCTGAAACATGCAATTTGCGCATATTACACTGTTTAAAACACAATTTTACTAAATATTAACAGCTAAAGAATATTGATTTATTTTTATATCATGAAGATATGTGTATTCATGCATTTTTATCTTTCATCGATTAATGATTTACATTTTTAAACCCCTTAACCTAACCCCAAACCTAAACATCCATTTTATAATGAATATAACAAAGATATAAAACATAACAGACCGATATGCAGGGACATGAGTATTTTAAAATCTAACCATAACCATCAATTAAAGATGTACATATTAAAAATATGTATACTATAAAGAAAAACATGACAGACAAATATTGCCAGTGCAATAACAATAACTTATTATTTGGCAAAAATGTCAAAAGCAGAGCCAAAAGTATTCCATATGACAATGCATTGCAGTCACAGTCCTCACTGACACAATAGTTTTGTGTGAGGTGCAGAGCAGAATTTAGTTTTTTTTTTTTTTCTGTATTCTGTGGTCAAATGAGTGAGTTCAGCTTTGAGAATGAAAACCAACTGTTTGTTCCTCAGTATCTTCATGTTTGAGACTGAATACTTCTTCAATTTTAATGTCTTCACTCTCCTATTTAATAAATGCCATCTTTATAATAGTGTCTCACGAGGATCTCAGCTGCTTTACCAGTTTTGCTGTGTTTGGACACTTTGTCCTGTTTAAGGTGACAATAATAAACAGAAAGAAAAATCAATACAAACTGCATTTTGCAAAAATGCAATAATCTCTGTGTGTGTCTCGATCAGTGCTGTAGTTCATTTGTCAGCACACTGGAGTCAGTCAGAGTGAGAGTTAATAGTCTTAAATGGCCTGATATGACAATAAAACAAAAACCCTAGCATTCAAATTAATAAAAGGACTCAAATTCTATAGCCTACAATGTTCCAGTTTCTATTAAGATTAACATTTAGTATTTACTGAATTGTAGGTTATATTTTAATAGATTCACTTTCATGAAACAATTTGCGGTTGTTTTATAAAAGTTGTCATTACACCTGTTTGTTGTTCTCGTTGCATTTACACTGTTTTGAGCAGCAGGTGTCGTCAGTGTGCGCTGTTTCGAGCGATTCAAAACAGTGAATCATTTTACGATGCAATTGATTCAGTTGGAGCGAAATGAAACGAACTGTTTCTGTTCCTCGTGCACATGCTGTTTACACGCACAAAATAAACGTCATTAATATCACTTAATAAAGCTTTACTGTGTTACACTGGTTAACAATTAATTTCAGTTATATATAATTCTCTAAATTAGTTTTATTTAAACGACTGAAAGCACACACCTTTATTCAGTCGAATCACAGATGCAGCAGTGCGGCGCAGCCTTATGACGTCACATCACCAGACCAAAATAAAAGTCTTGAGCCGTTTCTCCCTTTCTGAAAAAACAAAAACAATAGTTTATTAACAAATGAAATTAAGCATGCCAATATACTGTATGTAATTAATTAATTAATTCAAAAAGGAACTGCTTGGGATTGCCATTTAAAGTTGGTATTCTTTATCAAGATGCTGCTGTATTGAGGAGACGAATCCTTCAAAGAAGAACCAGGATGCAACGGAGGATAGAGTGTCTTATTAAGATGTCGCTCTAGCTTTATACGTTTATTTTTTCTTAATAAACTGCCTATGTATTTATGTGGAACTGACAGTTTACTTGATTTATCTAAGTAAAAAGTAATATTGATCATAAATAAATACATTGTATATAATACATCAAAGTTATGAATACATTATTATTATATAATTGAATAATATACAGGTGTTGGTCATATAATTAGAATATCTTCAAAAAGTTGATTTATTTCACTAATTCCATTCAAGAAGTTAAACTTGTATAATGTATTCATTCATTCCACACAGACTGATATATTTCAAGTGTTTATTTCTTTTAATTTTGATGATTATAACTGACAACTAATGAAAACCCCAAATTCAGTATCTCAGAAAATCTTCACTTCTTGAACGGAATTAGTGAAATAAATCAACTTTTTAAAAAAAATATTCTAATTATATGACCAGCACCTGTAAATAAAAGTTGTTTTTTGCATTCAAATAAATAGACATGCCAGAACAAATTTGGTAACAGTTTCAAAGGGCCCTAAACATAACTTCCCAAGAAGGATCCAGGTTCACCCACCTGTGTCTAATAAATTTTTAGTATGACTAGCCCCTGATGTTTTGGCACCAGCCCCCGGATGTTTTCAAATCTTAGAAACGCCTCTGATTGATTGTGCCAGAATTAAAAAAATGTATTTTTTATGCATTTAATTTTGACATTTTTTTTAAACAAATCTTAAATTAAAATAAAGTAAATAATGCTTTTATTCAGCAGTGATGCTTTAAACTGATTTGAATTTTTTTAATTTCTTTACTGACATTAAATACATGTATAATGTTACAAAAGATTATTTTGAACGTTCTATTCATCAAAGAATCCTGAAAAATAAAATGTATCACAGTTTCCACAAAAATATGAAGCAGCACAACCTTAACAATGATAATAATCATAAAAGTTCTTGAGCAGCAAATCAGCATGTCAGAATGATTTCTGAAGGATCATGTGACACTGAAGACTGGAATATTGATGCTGAAAATTCAGCTTTACGTCACAAGAATAAATGACATGTTACAATATATTCACATAGAAAACAGTTATTTTAAATTGTAATAATATTTCACAGTATTACTGATTTTACTGAATTTTGATCAAATAAATACAGCCTTGGCAAGCATAAGAGACAAAAATCTTAAACTTTTAAATGGTAGTTTATTGATGTATTTATATGAATTGATATGTATTTAATATTATAGAGGAAAAAAAAAAACCTTTGAGCTAAAATTTTTAAAATGAGTTTGTAATGCATCATGGTGAACAACTGAACTACAGTTGCAATTGCACAATGCCGTAATGGCTCTTTCCATTCTTGTAGATACCAGCGAATCTCATCGTTTGAGTAAACAGACTTGTGAAACTCTTGCCTGAAGACATTTATAATGTGCCAAAGGCCTTCAGAGGCTGAGAAGAATGTGTTTGGTTCAGCAAAAGGATGAAGAAAGAGCAAAAATCGTTCATTATTGAAGAGTCCACTGAGCCAAAGAGCTCACTCTGATCCACTGGCCCTCCAAGAGACCGACGGACACGTCTAACACTAGGATGTCTGTTACAGAGCCGGAACCGGAGGTTTGCACACTAGTATGTGGTAGGAAGGGAAGTGAATTTGAAATTTTGCCCGTTCCAGCTCCATCATGTCTTTTCTAGAAGACTTTTGGATCACAAGGTGTTTGTGTGGCTTCAGTGAAGTACGTTATGGGAATTAAATTAAACAGAAGCAAGAGATGAGCATTTTTCTGGTGATGTAAGTGAGGAAAGAGAAAACATGTCGTCTGTAGCAGAAAAATAAAAAGCCAAACTAACAGGCGTTTGCTCCCACAAACAAACCATAGCTGAAGACCTAAACCAGCTAATGTTATGATGTGATCATGATGATGGACGGTGCTGGTTGAAGGAGGTTTGTGAGTGTGACTCGTTTACATCAGGGACTCTGAATCCAGTTTCTGTTTTAGTCATTTTATACTTGTTAAAGCTTGTTTTGGGCTCTAAGTATTAAATTATTACACTGTTCCTGTCAAATGAAGGTTTAGCCCACAACTCACAACTTAAACCAGCTGAAATACAGGCATGTCATATAAAAGCAAGGAGTTTGTGTTTGCTACATCTGATGGTGTATTGTCCTGTTAATGTACATCTGAGAGTTCCTTGTACATTAACAGGACAATACAATTTTTATAACACCTAACATTATCAGTTAATAAAAACAAAGGTTTGTTTTCCATTTAGTTCATTTCACAAAAACAGAAACTGCTTCTTTTGATGTGCAAAACTCTCAAAATCCTAAACATTTACAGTAACTTACTGGACAAATCTCACAAAAGCTGTCAAAAACTTGTCAAGGTCATATCTTACCCCAAAATGAGCAGAAAGAAATAAGCAATAATATTTTGCTTAAAGAAAATTAAGTTGATTTTTCATATTTTGGCATTATTTTCATGACAATTAAGCACAATTTAACTATTAAATTCTCATTACTGTAATACAAACAAAAACACATTATATATATTTGTAATATTTATACATCACAGTCACTTATTGTATTGCCTTTATGCTTATGGATTTTTTTATGCACTTTTTTTTATATTTTAATACAGTTAAACTGTGCTTAAAATGACCTTGAAAAAATGTCAAAGCTTTCAAAAAAATAGATAAAAAAGTAAAAGCTCTATTTTCTTTATGCAAAACATAATTCCTTATTTATCTTTTGATTGATCTGGGTATGTTTTTGTGAGATCACAAGCATCATCGGAGCAGTTGCATGTTTGCAACCTGAACGATTATTGATTTTGAAGAAATATCTTCTCTTTTATGTCTGTTTTAATCAGTTCAGCTATGAATGTGAAACATCTGACCGAGATTTTCATTTAGATCAAGTGAAGGAACAGAAGTGTAGTTTTCTGTAGTTTATTTCCCATATTACTTTTGTGTAGGACTGATGATTGTAATGAAGTTTGACGATAATGTGTGTGAGTTTTAAGCGCGTTTGTCTTTGAATGAAGTTTAACACTTATAGAGCTGCGGTGCGTCTGTCACTGAAGGAGAAACCACTGTCAGTCACACAATCACATTTACAATATCTCATCCATTCAGATCAGCTTCACTAATCTGAATCAGAGGAATAATTCACTCCAGAATGACATTTCTGTCATTATTTGCTCTCATGTCATTTGAACTCGTTTGAATTTTAAGCAACTCCATAAGGCAATTCAACCCCCAAAAATGATAAAAAAAAGTCTTAGATCTTTGAGTTCAACTCATGAAAAATGGGGGCAAAAACAAAAGTGTTGCGTTTATAATTTTGGTCAGTGTAATTACAGATGTTTGCAAACAGTGAAGAAAATTTGTTGGTCAAAACTGATACGACAGAAAACAGTGTGTTGTGATTAGAAACTGACAAACTGATTCTGTATAGGTTCGAGAGGAGATCCTGAACTCATCAGTGTCCTGCAAACCACTTTAAAAGCACAGTGACTTATATTGAATAGGGGCAGTTGAAGCCTGTGGGCTTTTTAACTTTTTCCTTTATTTTAAATGGTGCAACAACGTGACTAAATGACCACACTGGAAATGAATAGGAAAAGAATTTGTGTTTGTGTTTAAAGTCTGCTTCAAAGCATTTAAGATTTACGGCAGTTTAAGTTGGAAATGTCATGTTCAGGTCTATGATCAAAAAGTGGTGAACAGGTAATAAATAGATCAGAACTATTCCATAAATATAATTTAATACCATAAAATTTCTTTAAAAATAAAAGGTATTAAATTAAAAATTAGCATTAAAAAGTGTGTATAAATATATATATATATATATATATATATATATATACACTACCGTTCAAAAGTTTGGGGTCAGTAAGACTTGTAATAGTCTTTAAAGAAGTCTCTTATGCTCATCAAGGCTGCATTTATTTGATTAAAAATATAGAAAAAAAAACAGTAATATTGCAAAATGTTTTTACAATATAAAATAATGTTTTTTATTTTAACACACTTTAAAATAGAATTTATTCCTGTGATGAAAAGCTGAATTTTTATCAGCTGTTACTCTAGTCTTAAGTGTCACATGATCCTTCAAAAATCATTCTAATATGCGGATTTATTATTAGTGTAACCGGGAATGAGAGACGAGAGGCGAACGGATCCACATGCGAGCTTTTATTAATGGGACGAGACAGATACATGGTCAATGCAGGCAGGGTCAGACAAACAAGCAAACAGGAACAACGAAGGCTAAGCACAGTGGGAGTCCGTGAAACAGGTGTGAGTAGAACCAGGGGCGAACGGTATCCGAAACAGGGCAATCCAAGAGAATAATCCAAAAATCCGAGCGATAGTCCGAAAAGGTAGGCGGCAGACAAACGTAAACGAGATGGCCAGGCAGGAGCGTAAACACAGGGAACTAGGATACTAGGAAACTTGGAAATACTAACAAAACAACCACAACAATCCGTCACTTGCAAGGGGAAAGTCCTGGGTTTTTATAGTGAGCCTGATTGGCTACAGGAGGCAACACAATGGGCGCGATGGGTGATGGGAGTAGTAGTCCGGGGTGCAAAGCAACAGTCTGAATGTAATGATGGGGTGAGAGTGACATCTGGTGGTGAGCGGTCCGCAGAGCACCGACCAGATTCGTGACAATTAGAATGATCAATGTTGGATAATATCAACAGTTGTGCTGCCAAATATTTTTTGGAACCTGTAATTTAATTTAATGCAAATAAATCTTGACTTGACATTATTACTGTTGCTTAACATTGTGGTTAGGTGATTTAAACAAACATCTAACTGTAGTTCACTGCCATATTTATGCCAGCACCTCTCACAGTTCTTCAGGTCATGTGATCTAAACTTTAAAAGTGCAGTACTGTCATCCTGGTGGTCAGACTGACTGACTGACTGATTAACACTCCTCTTCTCTACACTGATCATCAGCACACTGCAGCAATGACAGAAGCTAAATTTGGAGAATGGAGCCCAGTGAAGCAGGTCACTCGAGAGGACCAAATATTCCATATTTCCTTTAAGGTACGAGACACAAAATCACTCCTAAACATGCTGTATGGGGTAGTGAGCTGTTTGTGTGACTCTTTTGATGCTGTAATATTGTATTAGTCATTTGTTTTAGTTTTTTTTTTTTTTTTTAGTTTTCACTTAAATTCAGTTTTTATGTCCATGTAGCACTATATGAATGATATATGTAAGTGCCTACTCAATTCAGATTTAATAATAGATAAATAATCACTTAATCTGTTATTGAAAATTTTAAACTTGTCAAAAGTGATGTACAATATTTAAAACATGTCTAAAATGTATTTTTTGTGGATTAAAATGCAGCATTTATTAATATTAGTTTGGGTTTTCTAATGCAGTTAACTACTAACTCTTAATAAATGATCCTTATTGTAATGTGTTACCACAATAATAATGTTTGTCTCTTTATTCAGGTGAGTCCAATCATAGAGAAGATGGCTGGAACTAATTTTAAGGTTTACTTGCCTACGGTCTATTCTTCTCAGTCTCTGGCAGGAGGAACGAATTACATGGTCAAGGTAAATGAATGTTTTTTTTTTTTTTTTTTTTTTTATGGATTTTGAGCTTGTGAAACTCAAGGCACAACTTGCATGCTACTTAATATCAACTAGTCAATTGTGGCAGTGTGTTCTAACCAGGTATGAGGTGTCAAGTAATTTTGTCTGTCCTTTTCTTAACATCGTATCATTGCTGTACATGTCCAAATGTAGTCAAACTTGTAAAGTGTTTGTCTGCATTAAAACCTTGTTGATTTTTCTCTCTCTGTCAGGTGTTGGTTGATACAGGTGGAGATGGAGTATCTGTTGACGCATTGATATGTAAGCCACTGTATATGTCATCTGAAGTGGAACCGATTGTGGAAGAAATCAAGTACCCGAAACCCTTTTATGACCCACTGATACCTTTTGAACACAAGAAATAATCTTTATCTAATAACAGACACATGCAGTGAGTTGCCATACTGTATAGAGGAACTATAAATCATTTTATTCCTCAATAATAAACTCCAAAATCAAATCATCCAGTGTCAGTGTGTTTATTGAACAACATCACACTCGCTCCAGAAATGTTTTACACTGAAATAACTGAAAATAAATATTCCTCGCTATTATAAATATTGGAATATAAATGTGAAGAATTTTTAAGAAGTTCAATAAAATGATCAAATTTTAAGATTTTATTGACTTCAATGACTGAATTAGTTTTTTTTTTAAAAAATAACTTAAACTGAAATAAATCATACAAAAGCAAAAGGTTAGTGTTTGTCATGTTTTTCTTTGAAAGGGTTCCCTGTACATCAACGTGACATTTTTTTATATCACAATCACTCCATAAACACAAAAGGATAACACACATATTTTCTGTTTAGCCCATCTCACAACAAGAATTGAACATAATCTTTAAACCCCAGAACATTCACAAAACCTCTCAAAAACATAGCCACATCAAATAGTACTAAATGTGTAATAATATTTTGCTTAAAGAAAATAAAACCCATTTGGTCCCACTTTATATTAG
Organism: Cirrhinus mrigala; assembly: GCA_036247105.1. Lineage (NCBI taxonomy): Eukaryota > Metazoa > Chordata > Actinopteri > Cypriniformes > Cyprinidae > Cirrhinus > Cirrhinus mrigala. The sequence continues at coordinate 1,387,816 of JAMKFB010000399.1, forward strand.
GTGTCTTTAACTACTATGTACTTATGACAACAAAAAAAAATAAAATAAAAAATAATAATAATAATAATAATAATAATAATGTAGTTCTCTTACATGTATTTAAACATCATTGTCATATTTATTGTATGCCTTTAATATATGCTTACTGACAGCAATTAAAGAGAACTGATCTGAAAAGAGTTTTGATTTTGAAGAAAGACACCCAGAGTTGACTCCCAGAGTTGTTTTTATTTGCCAGTTTTATTTGCTGTCTTGTGTCAGTTGTAGCACAACAAAAAAAGCAAATAAAATGGTTATTGTTACAGTTAATAAAAATAAATAAAATTGAGTTGTTACCATTGTTGTGATTCATGTGCTGAATGTTGAAGTCTGTGTGATTCAAGCATGTTTAACCACATATTAAAGGATTACAGCTACCCAATTAAAAGCTTCTCAAGGAGTCTATGAAAACCAATGAAATGGCAAAAGTTCATTCATCAACATAAAAAAAATACAGTAACTAATGATTTAATTTGAAAAAAGAATCACCTTCTAAAAGCAATCTATTTATTATTTTATCTTTGAAATCCTGTTACTCTGATTTCATGTTGCGTTACTGCATTAATAGGAAGAAAACTATAATAATGTAAACAAAGTTTTGCCAAGTACAGTCACAAGTTATGGCCAGCACACTTTGGTTCCACTTAAATTGTATTGTAATTCATGAAACAAATGACCCAACTTAAGTTAACCATAAATCAATGTGATCATGCACTCCAATGCATTGTAAAATTACATGAGAGTGTAAGGCTAAAATTCCTGATAAGACTGAACACAATGATTTTCACAATACTTATCTTTAACTATATCAAAGAAAGAGTTCAAATCACCGTCTTATCATAATGACTACATAAGAATACATCTATTAATACATCTATTAACAGATTACATTCTGGTCTGTACAGAAGGGTGAGAAAATATGATTTTTAAAAATATCAAGTCATCCATGTCATCCTGTCAGCACAAACTATTTTTGATGTACCACTTAATAGTTTCTAAATATTTGGCATAACAAAAAAAATAAAAATAAAAATAAATAAAATATATATATATATATATATATATATATATACACACACACTCTAAAAAGTGCTGGGTTATTTCTGTAAACACATTGTTGGGTTAATTGTGCTGGGTTAAAATTCTGGGTTGTTTGAGGTACTGTAAACACACAGTTGGCTTGATAATGCTGGGTCAAATGGACTCTAGGGGTTCTTTCTCCATTTTAACCCAACCGCTTTGTTTATTTTTCCACTTCATCGAACTTTCTGGATTCTTCACTCGTCTCCTCGTCAGGCAACCACGGAATTCACAGCAAGCAGGATTATACAGTAAGTTAATATGATTATATGATTATTTACTTTTATTTTTTATGAGTTGTGGTTTAAAGCACAGTGATTTCATTGTTTAATGCAATATTTGATATGTCACTGTGCAGGGTGCACTGTGCAATGATTTGGTTATGTTTAACCCAGCAACACAGTTAACCTGACCCACTGGTGGGTGTCAAATAAACAACCCAGCATTCTGGGTCAAATGGTTAAACCCAGCACTTGGGTCAAAACAACCCAACATGTGTTCTGTCCCATAGTTACCCAGCGGCTGGATTAAGGTTGAGTTATTTTTTAACCCAGCACTTTTTAGAGTATGTGTGTATATATATATATATATATATATATATATATATATATATATATATATATATATATATATAATTTAAAAGTTAAGTTGAAGTAGTAGATTTTGAAATTCACTTTTGGAGAAACATCAACATACTAACATTTCTGAATTTCAAACTCTTATTCTGCTCATTTCCATAACAGCCATTAACCAATACAAGCATTTTGGGGAAAACTCAGTTGTCCTGCTTGTTATATTGATAATGACTGTCCCGTTGTGGGAAACAGAAGATTGTAATTTTGAAGAAAAATACAAAAATCTCTAATTAATCGTATTTTTAAAAGTGTAAATATAGAACTGTAAAAAATAATTAGATTTAATTATATTTCGACTAGTTTAAATAAAAGCACAATGTAAAAACGTGTACACAATATGTGCTTTGTATCAAATAATTAATTTAAATGTTGGTATATAGTACTTAGACACAATGTGCATCTCCTAAATGTAACATTTTTTAATTAAGATTTTTTATTATTATTTAGTCCATTTTTGAAGGCAGTATAGTGGTATCTTTCACTGCTTCTGATATCCCATGTGCATGTGGTTTAGTTTTTAAAATGTTTAAGTATATTTTTAAATCAATAATCACATTTGTAAAAAACAATAAAAAAAAAAACAAGCAAAAAAAAAAAACCATACAAAATATTGCCCTTGAACGTAAAAGAAAATGTCCTGACAGAACATAGGAGTTGTGTGACAGATCGCAAGTACCGCATTAGACAGTTCACCACTTGTTCATCCACTAATGTAATTTATTTGTTGACTTGTGGGTGTAACAAACAGTATGTGGGGAAAAACGAGTAGATCGATCAGAACGTGCATATTGAACATAGGAGCTCCATTAGGAGAAAGGATACAAAGTCTCTGGTAGCTCGTCACTTTAACGAAGCGTCACATTCTAAAGCGGACTTAGATTTTACGGTAATAGAACATATACCACAGTCTCGAATGGGTGGTGACTTGGAACGTCGTCTTTTACAAAAAGAGTGAAAATGGATTTTTGATTTGAGATCTTTATATCCTCTCGGTATGAATGAAGAATGGATTTTGAATTGTGTACGATTGGATGGAATTATATATTTTGTAGTTTTTGGATATTGAGTTTTTTTTTCTATATGTTTTTTTTCTTTTTTCTATATGTGGTGCACGTGTGCACCAATTCATGGGGCACTGAGGAAAAGCTTTGTCTCAAAAGCGTTTTGCACCTTTGGACATCTATTGCACTTTTTTGCACATATTTTTATGACCTCTGATGCAGCATTTAATAAAGAATTTTTGAAGAAGTATATAATAAATGAAAAGCAACCTAGCATAGTAGATTTGTTTTTTTATTTCTGTTGTACTGAAATCGTATGGAACCGTGACCCTCGAATCGAGGTACGTACCGAACTGTGACATCTGTGTACCGTTACACCCCTAATATATATATATATATATATATATATATATATATATAGTGACGAGTCGGCTGCCTCCCCCCTAACTATCAGCTTCACCCCGTTGGTAATCGCCGCCCTTCACCAGGCTCCCGACGGGAGTGGGCGTGTCGGGGGAGGAGGAGGGGCGCTGAAACATCCAGGTTTGGCGGCGTGTGATGAGGCACACCTGATGTGAATGAAGCCTCATCACCGCCGCTGTTAAAATGCCGAAAGCGCCTCTCCTCAGGAGACCGGTCTCTTCCCCGTGCATGCACGCTGGTGTCTTCGTGGGTCCAGGAAGGGCGCGTTGAGGGACGAGCGCCGCCGATGTGATGGACGAGCTGCCGGACCCGTGGGTCCGAGCGCGAGCCGCACGGAAATGGCTGCGGGCCAGGATGCCGGGCCTTCTCACCCGCCTGAGGAAGTGCCGCCGCTAAGGAATGGATGAAGCCGCTAAAGGAAGCCGCTACCCGCCACGTTGCCGCGGACCCCGGCGGGGAGCAAGTGCGGCCGCCGGACTCCGCCCCTTACCTGGACCCTTCCCTTCTGAACGCTGCCCCTCCTTCACGGATTCCCTTCACGTCGAGGACACCAGATCCCCCATTTATTTTGGACACTTTCTGTTATTGTTTAATAAAAGCCTCTCCGAGGCCTGACGTCACGCCCACTGTGTCTGTCGCTTTGCTCCGCACCCGTGACAATGTATATATTATTATACGGTTCTGTACCCAAGGGGGAAAAAACATGCGACACATAAAGTAGGCTATATTTGCTGAGTTTCAATTCTTTTTTGTAACGGAAAGGAAACTCAAATGGCAGAAAGCGACATTCTATTTGTTTTTTTGTTTTTTGTTTAAGTTGATTTTGCTGGTATGAGGAAAGTTGAAAGTTGAAGTAACCGCGCCGGCGCACACAAACACGAAACATATCAGTTCCATATATATAGAGAGATAGATGATAGATAGATAGATAGATAGATGGATAGATAGGTTTCTTTTGATTTGATTTTAAGGATATTGCACTGAAGGATATTGCATCCTTACTCTAAATCTAACAACATCATTTACAAGAATATTGTCAGTTATAGTTCATCTGCCTGTTGGTGTCCAAGTCAATGATTCCTACCACATTTCTTCTACATCCATACAATAACAATGTATGTGTGAGAGCCAATGGCATTTCAAAATTAAACTGACGTAATGCCTTTTTGGGTGGCAATTTTTGAATGTGTAAGAGATTTGAGCATTACATTGAATGGAGATTGTGATCAGTTTTGGGTCTGTTTCTTAAAGGAATGGTTTGGCCTTGGAAGACTCTATAAATTATTATAACTGTACTTTTATCTGTCTGTTATGTGTTTTAAATCGAGAAATGGCTAGGTTTAAGGGTACAGGGTCAGGTTAGGTTCTCAAAACCATATATGTGATAATCATACCCTAGATACCCTATCATGTCATGATGACAAAATTACACTCCAATATACTGTATAATTTCATGAGGATCAATCTCAGCAGTCACTGGCTGTGCCACAATAAAGATGATAAAGAGTGCTTTTGGTACCTGGTAGTCATGCATTTGTCTCGGACACGTGGTAAGCTGTTGATAAGCTGTTGTCTCACACCCTTTTTCCAGTTAAGCAGGTGCAATCTCTCAAGAATATAATTTACTTATCAGTTCAGTCATTCTGGAGAAGTGGGATAAAACCTTGTACTCAAACACCCTTTGCTTTCCAGAAAAATTCTTTCCATAATATGCAACCCATGGTGCGCCAATGACTTTGAGAGATGAGATGACGTTGCTGAAGCCTTTTTCTTCTAAGTTGTGGACATTGTTGTTAAATTCAGCTGTTCTGCCCTCGAAGCCCTCTTTAGTAAAAACAACAATCTTGCTCATTTTGAATATGAGGATTGGAGGAGAGAGAGGCTGGAGAATGCAAGTGCTTCTTAATCAGCTTCCTGTGGCTCTGCTGACAACAGTGAACTACTTGGGGTGTAGAATTGCCCTTTTAAATCACAAATACGGCAAAGTGGGCATTGACAAGTACATGAAAGTACATGTAGATGTGGAAGCTGAGAAACATGTAAAGTTATGATACAAGCAAAAAACAAAAAAAAACATTTTATTGTGTTGTCAGGTGTGCTTGTTACAGGTTGTTAACATTAATGATGGAAACCAAAATACTGTAAATACTTCATTATGCTGTTCATGTTTTAAGATGCGCTTTAACTGAGATGCAGAAATATTAAAATTTAAAGAGTCAGTTTTCTGGAAAAAAAAAAAAACAAAACTTAACTTACTGTTGTGCAACCACTTCTTTCTCCCAAGGTATCCGATATTGCCACATGTCCTAAAGCATCTGCTTACTGACACGGCTGGTAACCCACTGCTGTCAGTAAGAAACCTTTAACGTCAACCTTTAACTGTCATAATTTCAACCAATTACAGGTGCAAAGGGAAACTTTTTTAAAATACTTTAATTTTGCTGGCAAAAATGTGTCCACGCTTGTGTTTATTGGGAAAAAAAAAGTCCATGGTTTTGGGTCTGTTTCTTAAAGGAATGGTTTGGCCTTGGAAGACTCTATAAATTATTATGACTGTACTTTTATCTGTCTGTTATGTGTTTTAAATCGAGAAATGGCTAGGTTTAAGGGTACAGGGTCAGGTTAGGTTCTCAAAACCATATATGTGATAATCATACCCTAGATACCCTATCATGTCATGATGACAAAATTACACTCCAATATAATGTATAATTTCATGAGGATCAATCTCAGCAGTCACTGGCTGTGCCACAATAAAGATGATAAAGAGTGCTTTTGGTACCTGGTAGTCATGCATTTGTCTCGGACACGTGGTAAGCTGTTGATAAGCTGTTGTCTCACACCCTTTTTCCAGTTAAGCAGGTGCAATCTCTCAAGAATATAATTTACTTATCAGTTCAGTCATTCTTGAGAAGTGGGATAAAACCTTGTACTCAGACAAATGAATCTTACATGAACTAAGCTGCTGAGCTATGCTTTAATACAACCTCCCAACTTTTTTCTCGACAATAAGGAGTGCCTGATGGCCTGGGGCCAGTGTGAAAGATGCTCAGGACAGCTGATGAATTTGTCACTGGCCCGATGCCCTGCTGAGTCATCATGAAAGTTTATCATTTGCACATATTTTTAACATGTGTGAACGTCCGTTAACACAGAGAAGAAAACATACTGTAGCAGGCAGAGCAAGATCATGGTTCACAATGTGCAAAATATCGATAATATTACCATAAATATTGAAACGGGGGTTTATATGAATGTATCTCTGAGGAAAACTGATTTTAAGAAAAGTTTACATGGTGTTTTCTTTTCAGTTGCCTCTGTGTAATGCATTTAAAATAGCATTCATAAGCACAGCACTGCTTTGTTTACAGTGGTAACCGAGAAAATGTAATATCACTGTTATTCCATAAGTGCCATGTTGTGAATTTTTTTCTTAGAGTCCAGGAGACGTTTTGGATATCTTGAAGCAGAAGTTTCTCTTTATTCAGATACTCGCTGCGTAGTGCTGCAGTCATCAAAAGTCGTCTAACTAAGGCAGTGATACATTGTAGTTTATATACATTTAGAGGGCAGTGCTTAGATCTGGAGACAAAGAACCTGGGTGACAACCCCAAACAAAGCATGCAAATGGTATATTCAGGTATAGCAGCCTGCACCATTTACACCAGTCCTAATCCAATCATCATAACTACTCAAAGACTGGGCAGAGGTACCAAGAGCCATTACAAACAAAAGGTGAACATCTCAGTAATCTGGCTCATTTGACTTACAATAAGAGAACAGGAACTGGCAGGAACCTCTTGCTACAAACTTTGCTTGAGAGAATCATTTGCAACCAACGGAACCAAAACACAAAGAACACGTGACACAACTCCCCCCTCCTGGAAGGGCCGTAATAGTTCCACTGGGGAGGGGGGTAGCGGGCGCCCTGGAGGCTGGTGCAGGGCAGAGACGCAGATAAGACTTTCACTTATCCAAAGATGTTCTGAGGGCAGAAAGGAAAATGATTGGTTTACAGATTCAACCAATGAAATTGAAGCAGAGGCGGGGTCAGGAAATTTGGACGTGTGGAGGGAATACTTCAGACAGAAACGTTATTAAGGCTTCGTGGGAGGCATTTGCTGCAAGGTAAGTGAATTTACCATGTATTTTATTTAAAATATAATAATAAATCAACATAACTCTAACGTTTACTGAGATAATTAGCCGGCAAAGACGCACAGAACAAGTAATCATCGACTACATATCATATCATATGCATTTTCATTCAACTGCTTTATCAGTCGATCGCACCAAAGCTGCTTATGGGGTAGATTGAGTAAAACATGCTTTTCCAATGCTACCGCGCTGTCTGTGATACCGATATGAGCGACAACAGAACTCGTTTAAATCTCCGTGACATTTCATTAGTCAGTTAGCGCTAGCATTAACATCAGCGCTGTTCTCAGGGCAGGAGTAAAATAACAGTACTAAACTGAATTAAGCACTGCTCTCAGGGCAGGAGTACTCAATAGGTTCGTATTACTGTTATTTTTACTAAACCATGCGCTGCTCTCTGGGAAGGAGTACTCAATAGGTCCGTATTACTGTTATTTTTACTAAACCATGCGCTGCTCTCTGGGAAGGAGTACTCAATAGGTCCGTATTACTGTTATTTTTACTAAACTATGCACTGCTCTCTGGGCAGGAGTACTCAATAGGTCCGTATTACTGTTATTTTTACTAAACTATGCGCTGCTCTCGGGGAAGGAGTACTCAATAGGTTCACATTACTGTTATTTTTACTAAACTATGCACTGCTCTCAGGGAAGGAGTACTCAATAGGCTCGTATTACTGTTATTTTTATTAAACCATGTGCTGCTCTCAAGGCAGGAGTACTCAATAGGTCCGTATTACTGTTAATTTTAGTGTACTATGCGCTGCTCTTGGGGCAGGAATACTCAATAGGTCCGTATTACTGTTATTTTTTACTAAACTATGCGCTGCTCTCGGGGCAGGAGTACTCCATAGGTTTGTATTCCTGTTATTTTTACAAAACTATGCGCTGCTCTCGGGCAGGAGTACTCAATAGGTCCGTATTACTGTTATTTTTATTAAACCATGCGCTGCTCTCAGGGCAGGAGTACTCAATAGGTCCGTATTACTGTTATTTTTACTAAACTATGCGCTGCTCTCGGGGAAGGAGTACTCAATAGGTTCACATTACTGTTATTTTTACTAAACTATGCACTGCTCTCAGGGAAGGAGTACTCAATAGGCTCGTATTACTGTTATTTTTATTAAACCATGTGCTGCTCTCAAGGCAGGAGTACTCAATAGGTCCGTATTACTGTTAATTTTAGTGTACTATGCGCTGCTCTTGGGGCAGGAATACTCAATAGGTCCGTATTACTGTTATTTTTTACTAAACTATGCGCTGCTCTCGGGGCAGGAGTACTCCATAGGTTTGTATTCCTGTTATTTTTACTAAACTATGCGCTGCTCTTGGGGCAGGAGTACTCAATAGGTCCGTATTACTGTTATTTTTACTAAACTATGCACTGCTCTCGGGGCAGGAGTACTGAATAGGTCCGTATTACTGTTATTTTTACTAAACCATGCGCTGCTCTCGGGGAAGGAGTACTCAATAGGTCCGTATTACTGTTAATTTTAGTGTACTATGCGCTGCTCTCAGGGTAGGAATACTCAATAGGTCCGTATTACTGTTATTTTTACTAAACTATACACTGCTCTCGGGCAGGAGTACTCAATAGGTTCACATTACTGTTATTTTTACTAAACTATGCACTGCTCTCGGGCAGGAGTACTCAATAGGCTCGTATTACTGTTATTTTTACTAAACTATGCGCTGCTCTCAGGGAAGGAGTACTCAATAGGCTCGTATTACTGTTAATTTTAGCGTACTATGCGCTGCTCTCAGGGTAGGAATACTCAATAGGTCCGTATTACTGTTATTTTTACTAAACTATGCGCTGCTCTCGGGGCAGGAGTACTCAATAGGTCCGTATTATTATTATTATTATTTTTACTAAACTATGCGCTGCTCTCGGGGAAGGAGTACTCAATAGGTCCGTATAACTGTTATTTTTACTAAACTATGCGCTGCTCTCGGGGCAGGAGTACTCAATAGGTTCGTACTACTGTTATTTTTAGTGAATTTTGCGCTGCTCTCAGGGCAGGAGTACTCAATAGGTTCGTATTACTGTTATTTTTACTAAACTATGCACTGCTCTCGGGGAAGGAGTACTCAGTTGGTCTGTATTACATTACCATTATATTTATAAAACAGTAGACAATTTCTGTATGATTGATTGATCTTTTATTTTATTCTTCAGTTACCTGGAGGAGTTGCAAAATCTGGACAAATCAAAGGAGCTAACACTGAAGATCTGACACTGCCGAGTCCAAAATGGTGCAAAAATGGAGATGTATGAAAAATGGTGTAAATTTGGATCCACCTGATAAAAGCACATAATAGCCAGATTCAGTCGGTAACTGTTAATCATGGGGACGCAAGCGATTTTCAACATTTACAGGGCCATCCGAATCCAGAATGTTGGTGTTTTTCTCCCATCACCCTCGTAAAAATTCCCAGCCAAATTACATGCTGTTTTTTAGGCACCAAGGTTGTGTGGTCGAAGAAATCGATTCAAAATGAACTACAACAAAAATATTTAATAACTTCTCCAGCACAGCGGGTAGGAGCTGTTAAGAACAAAAAGACAAGAAAAGTACTTAAACATTTTAAATTAGTCATTATTATGGCAGTAATATGTATGCAATACAATTTTAAAATATAGGCCTACAATTACATACATAAAAATATAAACCAAGCAGCCTTGTCATTATAGTCCCTCATGTCCGCTGCGTTCTCAAAACTTTGAAAATACCCAAAGTATCAAAATCAACTGTGGCGGCAGATAATTTTCTTATTTAGCACCCACACTCTGGAACAATCTACCCAACACTGTTCAGGAGGCAGACACACTCTGTGTGTGTGTCTAAATCTAGATTAAAGACCCGTCTCTTTAACCTGGACAACACAACACATTAACACATTTCTATAATTCAAGTCCGTTAAAGGATGGTTAGGCTGCATTAATTAGGTCAACCGGAACCGGGAATAATTTCCATAACACCTGATGTACTCATTGCATCATAAGAAGAATGGCATCTACACTAATATTAGTCTGTTTCTTTCTTATTCCAAGGTCACCAGATGATGGATCAGCACCTAGAGACCACCTCTACATCCCTAAATGTCCTAAATGAGTCCTCTGCAATCTGACTTTGCTGCAACATGGAACTTTTGCATTATTGACACACTATTGTCCTATTAAAAACTGTAAAGTTGCTTTGACACAACCTGTTTTGTTAAAAAGAGCTGTATAAATAAACGTGATTGATTTACCTCATGGTAAGAGAGGTTGCATGCAACTTATTTCTGCTAATCTTCACATTTCTCATGACACCTATCATTTTGAGAGATAAAATTTAAGAAAACCATTTCAGCTATAGTGGGTCTATTTTTGAACCTGAGATTTAAATAACATATTAAATTTAAATTTATTCTTAATCCAAGCATGTGCCATTTAATTTATAGCAGACAACTATGCGACAGGCCATATGAGCAGTGCATTCCTGGGTTCATATGATCACACTGTGAATAAATCAAATCCATTAGTTTTATCACTGAGGTGCCATGTACATAAATTTTCACATATGTTCCTACTGTCCGAATAGGGCTTCTCTCACAGAGTTCACTTGGTGATACATAAATGTGATTACAAAAGGTACCAGTCATTTTTTGTGCAACCACTTAATGTTCCTCCCATGGACTATTGCAGAGAAATTAAGACTTGTAATTTTAATTATAACTTGAGTTATTTATTTTTTTTTTTTAATAATCGTGTTGTTAATGTTGTATCATTCAATGTCTGTTGTACAGACTGTTTAAGAACAAAATGAAAGAAATGACTGAAAATAATCAGTTTACAGGTCCAATATTACAATAAAATAAGTTTAATTATGACTTCTTTCTATTTTTATACAATTACAAATTACAAACAAATCCAGTGAATTAAATGCATGTATAAAACAGAGGACATTTCACAACAAAAAAGTTCAGCAAGATGTATCATTAAACTGCTGTAGTCTTAACTAGTGGATATCATCATTCCTAGAGGTTTTTAAGTTTTTTATTTTTGTATTTTTTATTTTTATTTTAGACATGAGTCTAAGAACAAATTTGAACAGGCTCCCTTTAAACCAAGCCCAAGGTCATAGGTTGCTTTGCCAAATATCTTCTCAAAACCAGTCTCTCAAAGTCTCCAGAAATGTTTGTATGGTCTTCCTGCAATTGAAATGCATAAAGAATTTTGTTTCAATTTACAAAAAAAAAAAAAAAAGAAATTTTACGTAAAGGCTTTAGTTTGGGATATTGAATCATGAACATCCTCATTTTCATATATTTTCTGGACCACTTTCTTTTGAGCAGGAAACTTCCATGCCAGGAACACGACATCACTGACCATCTCACTGCACAGCATCTGAAATATAGCAATGTAAACAAACAGAATTACTAGCAAAATCATAAGATTAAAGATAAAAATCACTTACAACTCCCTCAAAATTGACAATTTCTTAAGGACATGTAATACATCTTTAAACCCTGCCACTCCTAGAGCCTACTATACTCTGGCCTCAGCTACAACCACAATGACTGAGGGCAGATCAAAGTAGACGTTTGAGGGAGAGCTAATGGAGTCCATAGGCTGGAATTATGCAAACAATCCTAACAGGTAATTGGTAACAGGAAGTGAGACTGGAGTTTCTGACATGGGCACTTCAAAAAAAAAAAAAGCTTCTCAACTAAAACTAGATGAACTTACAAAGAAAGTCCAGAGATTCCCTTTCTCCAAGTATGGACCAGTGATGACTTCTGCTTTTTCCAAGAAGTTTTTCTGCAAAGAGAATAAAAACTACATGAAAGAGTCAATGACAGGCCTATAGTCATACAGAAATACTTTGATGTGTGTAGCGCATAGTACATGGCAAATAACAGTAATATGAACCTATCCAGTACTCCTGCCCTGAGAGCAGTGCATAGTTTAGTAAAAAATAACGATAATACGAACCTATTGAGTACTCCTGCCCTGAGAGCAGCGCATAGTTTAGTAAAAATAACAGTAAATACGAATCTATTGAGTACTCCTGCCCTGAGAGCAGCGCATAGTACACTAAAAATAACAGTAATACTAACCTATTGAGTACTCCTGCCCTGAGAGCAGCGGATAATTGTTTAGTACTGTTATTTTTACTCCTGCCCTGAGAGCAGCGCATAATTCAGTTTAGTACTGTTAGATTTACTCCTGCCCCGAGAGCAGCGCATAGTTTAGTAAAAATAACAGTAATACGGACCTATTGAGTACTCCTGCCCTGAGAGCAGGGCATAGTACACTAAGAATAACAGTGATACGGACCTATTGAGTACTCCTGCCCTGAGAGCAGTGCATAGTACACTAAAAATAACAGTAATACTAACCTATTGAGTACTCCTGCCCTGAGAGCAGTGCATAGTACACTAAAAATAACAGTAATACTAACCTATTAAGTACTCCTGCCCTGAGAGCAGCGCATAGTACACTAAAAATAACAGTAATACTAACCTATTGAGTACTCCTGCCCTGAGAGCAGCGCATAATTGTTTAGTATTGTTATTTTTACTCCTGCCCTGAGAGCAGCGCATAATTCAGTTTAGTACTGTTAGATTTACTCCTGCCCTGAGAGCAGCGCATAATTCACTTTAGTACTGTTATTTTTTACTCCTGCCCTGAGAGCAGCGCATAGTTTAGTAAAAATAACAGTAATACGGACCTATTGAGTACTCCTGCCCTGAGAGCAACGCACAGTTTAGTAAAAATAACAGTAATACGAACCTATTGAGTACTCCTGCCCTGAGAGCAGCGCATAGTACACTAAAAATAACAGTAATACTAACCTATTGAGTACTCCTGCCCCGAGAGCAGCGCATAGTTTAGTAAAAATAACAGTAAATACGAATTTATTGAGTACTCCTGCCCTGAGAGCAGCGCACAGTTTAGTAAAAATAACAGTAATACGAACCTATTGAGTACTCCTGCCCTGAGAGCAGCACACAGTTTAGTAAAAATAACAGTAATACGAACCTATTGAGTACTCCTGCCCTAAGAGCAGCGCATGGTTTAGTAAAAATAACAGTAATACGAACTTATTGAGTACTCCTGCCCTGAGAGCAGCGCATGGTTTAGTAAAAATAACAGTAATACGAACCTATTGAGTACTCCTGCCCGAGAGCAGCGCATAATTTAGTAAAAATAACAGTAATACGGACCTACTGAGTACTCCAGCCCAAAGAGCAGCGCATAATTCAGTTTAGTACTGTTATTTTTACTCCTGCCCTGAGAGCAGCGCATAGTTTAGTAAAAATAACAGTAAATACGAATCTATTGAGTACTCCTGCCCTGAGAGCAGCGCATAGTACACTAAAAATAACAGTAATACTAACCTATTGAGTACTCCTGCCCTGAGAGCAGCGCATAATTCAGTTTAGTACTGTTATTTACTCCTGCCCCGAGAGCAGCGCATAGTTTAGTAAAAATAACAGTAATACTAACCTATTGAGTACTCCTGCCCTGAGAGCAGCGCATAGTACACTAAAAATAACAGTAATACTAACCTATTAAGTACTCCTGCCCTGAGAGCAGCGCATAGTACACTAAAAATAACAGTAATACTAACCTATTGAGTACTCCTGCCCTGAGAGCAGCGCATAATTGTTAAGTACTGTTATTTTTACTCCTGCCCTGAGAGCGGCGCATAATTCAGTTTAGTACTGTTAGATTTACTCCTGCCCTGAGAGCAGCGCATAATTCACTTTAGTACTGTTATTTTTTACTCCTGCCCTGAGAGCAGCGCATAGTTTAGTAAAAATAACAGTAATACGAACCTATTGAGTACTCCTGCCCCGAGAGCAGCGCACAGTTTAGTAAAAATAACAGTAATACGAACCTATTGAGTACTCCTGCCCCGAGAGCAGCGCACAGTTTAGTAAAAATAACAGTAATACGGACCTATTGAGTACTCCTGCCCCGAGAGCAGCGCATAGTTTAGTAAAAATAACAGTAAATACGAATCTATTGAGTACTCCTGCCCTGAGAGCGGCGCACAGTTTAGTAAAAATAACAGTAATACGAACCTATTGAGTACTCCTGCCCGAGAGCAGCGCACAGTTTAGTAAAAATAACAGTAATACGGACCTATTGAGTACTCCTGCCCCGAGAGCGGCGCATAGTTTAGTAAAAATAACAGTAAATACGAATCTATTGAGTACTCCTGCCCCGAGAGCGGCGCACAGTTTAGTAAAAATAACAGTAATACGAACCTATTGAGTACTCCTGCCCTGAGAGCAGCGCACGGTTTAGTAAAAATAACAGTAATACGAACCTATTGAGTACTCCTGCCCTGAGAGCAGCGCACGGTTTAGTAAAAATAACAGTAATACGAACCTATTGAGTACTCCTGCCCTGAGAGCAGTGCATAGTTTAGTAAAAATAACAGTAATATGAACCTATTCAGTACTCCTGCCCTGAGAGCAGTGCATAGTTTAGTAAAAATAACAGTAATATGAACCTATTCAGTACTCCTGCCCTGAGAGCAGTGCATAGTTTAGTAAAAATAACAGTAATATGAACCTATTCAGTACTCCTGCCCTGAGAGCAGTGCATAGTACACTAAGAATAACAGTGATACGGACCTATTGAGTACTCCTGCCCTGAGAGCAGTGCATAGTTTAGTAAAAATAACAGTAATACGAACCTATTGAGTACTCCTGCCCTGAGAGCAGCGCATGGTTTAGTAAAAATAACAGTAATACGAACCTATTGAGTACTCCTGCCCTGAGAGCAGTGCATAGTTTAGTAAAAATAACAGTAATATGAACCTATTCAGTACTCCTGCCCTGAGAGCAGTGCATAGTACACTAAGAATAACAGTGATACGGACCTATTGAGTACTCCTGCCCTGAGAGCAGTGCATAGTTTAGTAAAAATAACAGTAATACGAACCTATTGAGTACTCCTGCCCGAGAGCAGCGCATAGTTTAGTAAAAATAACAGTAATACGAACCTATTGAGTACTCCTGCCCGAGAGCAGCGCATAGTTTAGTAAAAATAACAGTAATATGAACCTATTCAGTACTCCTGCCCCGAGAGCAGTGCATAGTACACTAAGAATAACAGTGATACGGACCTATTGAGTACTCCTGCCCTGAGAGCAGTGCATAGTTTAGTAAAAATAACAGTAATATGAACCTATTCAGTACTCCTGCCCAGAGAGCAGTGCATAGTACACTAAGAATAACAGTGATACGGACCTATTGAGTACTCCTGCCCTGAGAGCAGTGCATAGTTTAGTAAAAATAACAGTAATACGAACCTATTGAGTACTCCTGCCCGAGAGCAGCGCATAGTTTAGTAAAAATAACAGTAATACGAATCTATTGAGTACTCCTGCCCTGAGAGCAGCGGATAATTGTTTAGTACTGTTATTTTTACTCCTGCCCTGAGAGCAGCGCATAATTCAGTTTAGTACTGTTAGATTTACTCCTGCCCCGAGAGCAGCGCATAGTTTAGTAAAAATAACAGTAATACGGACCTATTGAGTACTCCTGCCCTGAGAGCAGGGCATAGTACACTAAGAATAACAGTGATACGGACCTATTGAGTACTCCTGCCCTGAGAGCAGTGCATAGTACACTAAAAATAACAGTAATACTAACCTATTGAGTACTCCTGCCCTGAGAGCAGTGCATAGTACACTAAAAATAACAGTAATACTAACCTATTAAGTACTCCTGCCCTGAGAGCAGCGCATAGTACACTAAAAATAACAGTAATACTAACCTATTGAGTACTCCTGCCCTGAGAGCAGCGCATAATTGTTTAGTATTGTTATTTTTACTCCTGCCCTGAGAGCAGCGCATAATTCAGTTTAGTACTGTTAGATTTACTCCTGCCCTGAGAGCAGCGCATAATTCACTTTAGTACTGTTATTTTTTACTCCTGCCCTGAGAGCAGCGCATAGTTTAGTAAAAATAACAGTAATACGGACCTATTGAGTACTCCTGCCCTGAGAGCAGCGCACAGTTTAGTAAAAATAACAGTAATACGAACCTATTGAGTACTCCTGCCCTGAGAGCAGCGCATAGTACACTAAAAATAACAGTAATACTAACCTATTGAGTACTCCTGCCCCGAGAGCAGCGCATAGTTTAGTAAAAATAACAGTAAATACGAATTTATTGAGTACTCCTGCCCTGAGAGCAGCGCACAGTTTAGTAAAAATAACAGTAATACGAACCTATTGAGTACTCCTGCCCTGAGAGCAGCACACAGTTTAGTAAAAATAACAGTAATACGAACCTATTGAGTACTCCTGCCCTAAGAGCAGCGCATGGTTTAGTAAAAATAACAGTAATACGAACTTATTGAGTACTCCTGCCCTGAGAGCAGCGCATGGTTTAGTAAAAATAACAGTAATACGAACCTATTGAGTACTCCTGCCCGAGAGCAGCGCATAATTTAGTAAAAATAACAGTAATACGGACCTACTGAGTACTCCAGCCCAAAGAGCAGCGCATAATTCAGTTTAGTACTGTTATTTTTACTCCTGCCCTGAGAGCAGCGCATAGTTTAGTAAAAATAACAGTAAATACGAATCTATTGAGTACTCCTGCCCTGAGAGCAGCGCATAGTACACTAAAAATAACAGTAATACTAACCTATTGAGTACTCCTGCCCTGAGAGCAGTGCATAATTCAGTTTAGTACTGTTATTTACTCCTGCCCCGAGAGCAGCGCATAGTTTAGTAAAAATAACAGTAATACTAACCTATTGAGTACTCCTGCCCTGAGAGCAGCGCATAGTACACTAAAAATAACAGTAATACTAACCTATTAAGTACTCCTGCCCTGAGAGCAGCGCATAATTGTTTAGTACTGTTATTTTTACTCCTGCCCTGAGAGCGGCGCATAATTCAGTTTAGTACTGTTAGATTTACTCCTGCCCTGAGAGCAGCGCATAATTCACTTTAGTACTGTTATTTTTTACTCCTGCCCTGAGAGCAGCGCATAGTTTAGTAAAAATAACAGTAATACGAACCTATTGAGTACTCCTGCCCCGAGAGCAGCGCACAGTTTAGTAAAAATAACAGTAATACGAACCTATTGAGTACTCCTGCCCCGAGAGCAGCGCACAGTTTAGTAAAAATAACAGTAATACGGACCTATTGAGTACTCCTGCCCCGAGAGCAGCGCATAGTTTAGTAAAAATAACAGTAAATACGAATCTATTGAGTACTCCTGCCCCGAGAGCAGCGCATAGTTTAGTAAAAATAACAGTAAATACGAATCTATTGAGTACTCCTGCCCTGAGAGCGGCGCACAGTTTAGTAAAAATAACAGTAATACGAACCTATTGAGTACTCCTGCCCGAGAGCAGCGCACAGTTTAGTAAAAATAACAGTAATACGGACCTATTGAGTACTCCTGCCCCGAGAGCGGCGCATAGTTTAGTAAAAATAACAGTAAATACGAATCTATTGAGTACTCCTGCCCCGAGAGCGGCGCACAGTTTAGTAAAAATAACAGTAATACGAACCTATTGAGTACTCCTGCCCTGAGAGCAGCGCACGGTTTAGTAAAAATAACAGTAATACGAACCTATTGAGTACTCCTGCCCTGAGAGCAGCGCACGGTTTAGTAAAAATAACAGTAATACGAACCTATTGAGTACTCCTGCCCTGAGAGCAGTGCATAGTTTAGTAAAAATAACAGTAATATGAACCTATTCAGTACTCCTGCCCTGAGAGCAGTGCATAGTTTAGTAAAAATAACAGTAATATGAACCTATTCAGTACTCCTGCCCTGAGAGCAGTGCATAGTTTAGTAAAAATAACAGTAATATGAACCTATTCAGTACTCCTGCCCTGAGAGCAGTGCATAGTACACTAAGAATAACAGTGATACGGACCTATTGAGTACTCCTGCCCTGAGAGCAGTGCATAGTTTAGTAAAAATAACAGTAATACGAACCTATTGAGTACTCCTGCCCTGAGAGCAGCGCATGGTTTAGTAAAAATAACAGTAATACGAACCTATTGAGTACTCCTGCCCTGAGAGCAGTGCATAGTTTAGTAAAAATAACAGTAATATGAACCTATTCAGTACTCCTGCCCTGAGAGCAGTGCATAGTACACTAAGAATAACAGTGATACGGACCTATTGAGTACTCCTGCCCTGAGAGCAGTGCATAGTTTAGTAAAAATAACAGTAATACGAACCTATTGAGTACTCCTGCCCGAGAGCAGCGCATAGTTTAGTAAAAATAACAGTAATACGAATCTATTGAGTACTCCTGCCCTGAGAGCAGCGGATAATTGTTTAGTACTGTTATTTTTACTCCTGCCCTGAGAGCAGCGCATAATTCAGTTTAGTACTGTTAGATTTACTCCTGCCCCGAGAGCAGCGCATAGTTTAGTAAAAATAACAGTAATACGGACCTATTGAGTACTCCTGCCCTGAGAGCAGGGCATAGTACACTAAGAATAACAGTGATACGGACCTATTGAGTACTCCTGCCCTGAGAGCAGTGCATAGTACACTAAAAATAACAGTAATACTAACCTATTGAGTACTCCTGCCCTGAGAGCAGTGCATAGTACACTAAAAATAACAGTAATACTAACCTATTAAGTACTCCTGCCCTGAGAGCAGCGCATAGTACACTAAAAATAACAGTAATACTAACCTATTGAGTACTCCTGCCCTGAGAGCAGCGCATAATTGTTTAGTATTGTTATTTTTACTCCTGCCCTGAGAGCAGCGCATAATTCAGTTTAGTACTGTTAGATTTACTCCTGCCCTGAGAGCAGCGCATAATTCACTTTAGTACTGTTATTTTTTACTCCTGCCCTGAGAGCAGCGCATAGTTTAGTAAAAATAACAGTAATACGGACCTATTGAGTACTCCTGCCCTGAGAGCAGCGCACAGTTTAGTAAAAATAACAGTAATACGAACCTATTGAGTACTCCTGCCCTGAGAGCAGCGCATAGTACACTAAAAATAACAGTAATACTAACCTATTGAGTACTCCTGCCCCGAGAGCAGCGCATAGTTTAGTAAAAATAACAGTAAATACGAATTTATTGAGTACTCCTGCCCTGAGAGCAGCGCACAGTTTAGTAAAAATAACAGTAATACGAACCTATTGAGTACTCCTGCCCTGAGAGCAGCACACAGTTTAGTAAAAATAACAGTAATACGAACCTATTGAGTACTCCTGCCCTAAGAGCAGCGCATGGTTTAGTAAAAATAACAGTAATACGAACTTATTGAGTACTCCTGCCCTGAGAGCAGCGCATGGTTTAGTAAAAATAACAGTAATACGAACGTATTGAGTACTCCTGCCCTGAGAGCAGTGCATAGTTTAGTAAAAATAACAGTAATATGAACCTATTCAGTACTCCTGCCCTGAGAGCAGTGCATAGTTTAGTAAAAATAACAGTAATACGAACCTATTGAGTACTCCTGCCCGAGAGCAGCGCATAGTTTAGTAAAAATAACAGTAATACGGACCTATTGAGTACTCCTGCCCGAGAGCAGCGCATAGTTTAGTAAAAATAACAGTAATACGGACCTATTGAGTACTCCTGCCCGAGAGCAGCGCATAGTTTAGTAAAAATAACAGTAATACGGACCTATTGAGTACTCCTGCCCGAGAGCAGCGCATAGTTTAGTAAAAATAACAGTAATACGAACCTATTGAGTACTCCTGCCCGAGAGCAGCGCATAGTTTAGTAAAAATAACAGTAATACGAACCTATTGAGTACTCCTGCCCGAGAGCAGCACATAATTTAGTAAAAATAACAGTAATACGGACCTACTGAGTACTCCAGCCCAAAGAGCAGCGCATAATTCAGTTTAGTACTGTTATTTTTACTCCTGCCCTGAGAGCAGCGCATAGTTTAGTAAAAATAACAGTAAATACGAATCTATTGAGTACTCCTGCCCTGAGAGCAGCGCATAGTACACTAAAAATAACAGTAATACTAACCTATTGAGTACTCCTGCCCTGAGAGCAGCGCATAATTCAGTTTAGTACTGTTATTTACTCCTGCCCCGAGAGCAGCGCATAGTTTAGTAAAAATAACAGTAATACTAACCTATTGAGTACTCCTGCCCTGAGAGCAGCGCATAGTACACTAAAAATAACAGTAATACTAACCTATTAAGTACTCCTGCCCTGAGAGCAGCGCATAGTACACTAAAAATAACAGTAATACTAACCTATTGAGTACTCCTGCCCTGAGAGCAGCGCATAATTGTTTAGTACTGTTATTTTTACTCCTGCCCTGAGAGCGGCGCATAATTCAGTTTAGTACTGTTAGATTTACTCCTGCCCTGAGAGCAGCGCATAATTCACTTTAGTACTGTTATTTTTTACTCCTGCCCTGAGAGCAGCGCATAGTTTAGTAAAAATAACAGTAATACGAACCTATTGAGTACTCCTGCCCCGAGAGCAGCGCACAGTTTAGTAAAAATAACAGTAATACAAACCTATTGAGTACTCCTGCGCCGAGAGCAGCGCACAGTTTAGTAAAAATAACAGTAATACGGACCTATTGAGTACTCCTGCCCCGAGAGCAGCGCATAGTTTAGTAAAAATAACAGTAAATACGAATCTATTGAGTACTCCTGCCCTGAGAGCGGCGCACAGTTTAGTAAAAATAACAGTAATACGAACCTATTGAGTACTCCTGCCCGAGAGCAGCGCACAGTTTAGTAAAAATAACAGTAATACGGACCTATTGAGTACTCCTGCCCCGAGAGCAGCGCATAGTTTAGTAAAAATAACAGTAAATACGAATCTATTGAGTACTCCTGCCCCGAGAGCGGCGCACAGTTTAGTAAAAATAACAGTAATACGAACCTATTGAGTACTCCTGCCCTGAGAGCAGCGCACGGTTTAGTAAAAATAACAGTAATACGAACCTATTGAGTACTCCTGCCCTGAGAGCAGCGCACGGTTTAGTAAAAATAACAGTAATACGAACCTATTGAGTACTCCTGCCCTGAGAGCAGTGCATAGTTTAGTAAAAATAACAGTAATATGAACCTATTCAGTACTCCTGCCCTGAGAGCAGTGCATAGTTTAGTAAAAATAACAGTAATATGAACCTATTCAGTACTCCTGCCCTGAGAGCAGTGCATAGTTTAGTAAAAATAACAGTAATATGAACCTATTCAGTACTCCTGCCCTGAGAGCAGTGCATAGTACACTAAGAATAACAGTGATACGGACCTATTGAGTACTCCTGCCCTGAGAGCAGTGCATAGTTTAGTAAAAATAACAGTAATACGAACCTATTGAGTACTCCTGCCCTGAGAGCAGCGCATGGTTTAGTAAAAATAACAGTAATACGAACCTATTGAGTACTCCTGCCCTGAGAGCAGTGCATAGTTTAGTAAAAATAACAGTAATATGAACCTATTCAGTACTCCTGCCCTGAGAGCAGTGCATAGTACACTAAGAATAACAGTGATACGGACCTATTGAGTACTCCTGCCCTGAGAGCAGTGCATAGTTTAGTAAAAATAACAGTAATACGAACCTATTGAGTACTCCTGCCCGAGAGCAGCGCATAGTTTAGTAAAAATAACAGTAATATGAACCTATTCAGTACTCCTGCCCCGAGAGCAGTGCATAGTACACTAAGAATAACAGTGATACGGACCTATTGAGTACTCCTGCCCTGAGAGCAGTGCATAGTTTAGTAAAAATAACAGTAATATGAACCTATTCAGTACTCCTGCCCAGAGAGCAGTGCATAGTACACTAAGAATAACAGTGATACGGACCTATTGAGTACTCCTGCCCTGAGAGCAGTGCATAGTTTAGTAAAAATAACAGTAATACGAACCTATTGAGTACTCCTGCCCGAGAGCAGTGCATAGTTTAGTAAAAATAACAGTAATACGAACCTATTGAGTACTCCTGCCCGAGAGCAGCGCATAGTTTAGTAAAAATAACAGTAATACGGACCTATTGAGTACTCCTGCCCTGAGCTTAATTCAGTTTAGTACTGTTATTTTACTCCTGCCCTGAGAGCAGCGCTGATGTTAATGCTAGCGCTAACTGACTAATGAAATGTCACGGAGATTTAAACGAGTTCTGTTGTCGCTCATATCGGTATCACAGACAGCGCGGTAGCATTGGAAAAGCATGTTTTACTCAATCTACCCCATAAGCAGCTTTGGTGCGATCGACTGATAAAGCAGTTGAATGAAAATGCATATGATATGATATGTAGTCGATGATTACTTGTTCTGTGCGTCTTTGCCGGCTAATTATCTCACTAAACGTTAGAGTTATGTTGATTTATTATTATTTTTTAAATAAAATACATGGTAAATGCACTTACCTTGCAGCAAATGCCTCCCACGAAGCGTTAATAACGTTCTGTCTGAAGTATTCCCTCCACACGTCCAAATTTCCTGACCCCGCCTCTGCTTCAATTTCATTGGTTGAATCTGTAAACCAATCATTTTCCTTTCTGCCCTCAGAACATCTTTGGATAAGTGAAACTTTTATCTGCGATCTGCACGCGCTTCTCCAGCACGCGCTTAATCCTGCCTTCCACAGAAAGCCGCGCACTCGCGTAATTAAAAAAATTAACGGTCATTTCGTTTTACTGACTGACTAACATTCGTTGATTGATCTCTTTAATGAATAATTACTTATAATTAATATATATACATGAGAGTAAATATTGTGATTTCAGGGAAATTTGACACGTCTAATTGAAGAGAACATGATGTTAACGGAGAAGTTTTTGTGTACTGACCAAAAGAGAGAAGCACATCATCGTTAATTCAGTGGTAAGAAACGAATGTAATATTATTATAAGTAAAGTCAAATAAATGTTATTCGTTTTCAATGTATGTAAAAATAAAATTCACATTTTTAAAATCCAATATTTTGTTGAAGTCAGTGTTATTTGGTGCTTTAATAAAATCTGGGTTATGGTACTTCTAATCTTATATATTAACGAATAAGAGAAATCTAGCATATTAAAGGATAATTTAATCTCATTTAATGCTCCTTATGATGGTTAAATGTGCTCTAAATATCTGTAAGGATAAAACAATAGTTTAAAACAAGACATGGTTTGTAGTAGTGATTATTGAGGTCCACATCCGTCCGTCTTCCATGCTGCTTACTACGGGACGTGGGAGTGCTGACATACGGCAGCGGTATCGGAGTGAAGAGGTTAGGAGAACATTCTGGGAACCTTCAGAGAACTTTCAGGGAACCTTCTAGGAACATAGAACGTTCCCCATTGGTTAGCCAGGAAAGTTTTCTTAACGTAAATAGAACGTTCCCTGTAGGTTAGGGGAACGTTCTGGGAACCTACAGGGAACGTTCTCAGAACGTTCCCGCAACGTTCCTGATAGGTTCCCAGAACGTTGCCCTAACCTATAGGAAACGTTCTATTTACGTTAAGAAAACTTTCCTGGCTAACCTACAGGGAACGTTCTGGGAACCAAAAATTGTTAGCTGGGAAGATGCATATCATTCAAAGCAGTCATCAGAGATGTATGCATGTGAATGCAACCTCTTAAAACAAAAGTTTTTAATAATACTTACTACTACTAAACAGCATTCCAAAAAAAAAAAAAGGGAGAATAAGAGGTCTTCACAGGACAGGAGAAACCAGACATCTAAACAGAAAGCATATTCAATGTTAATTTTCTTTACAACAACATGCTTTGTACAGGCTTTTTGATTGTCTGTAATAAAGTCTTATTCATTATAAGTTGTCATAAAGAGCAACAGAACATCCAGTTTATCAGGAACGCAGCATGAGTGTAAATCACGCGATATCCGTCTTTGAACTCGCATGTGTTTCAATATGCACATTCAAATACTGAATGCCTACTCTAAACTACATTTTATTTTCAAGTTTTAATTAACTTATCTCAGTGCAAAGCTCAGATCCCATCCACAGCGAGAGACAAAATGGCGATGGGTGCGTATCAGTTTCATTCGGGGGCAGGGTTTATAAAGAAAACATAACTACTTAATTTAGCTTCATCATGATTAATTCTATACGATTGAACATCCTTACAGAATAAACACATGGTACATGATTAAAATATGTTTAGATGAGAACCATAAATTAATCATGTAAGAAATGTGAAATGCATATTTAAGAATTCAACAACCTCCCCATTGCCTTTTTTTCAGTGCATCAGTGGTCAGTGATTGAGCTTATTTTACCACATTCATGTAGAATTCAGTCTAGTGTAACAGCTTCTGATGTTGATACAGCACTGAAACAGTACAATATAACATAACACAGTAGGTGCATTATAAATAATTAAATATTTTGATGCGAGTACAAAGTACACTAAATATAAAGTGGGGCCTGATTAACTAAAATCTCTCTCTGTGTAGTTCAGTTCATCAGAAGAGATCAGAAGCAGAGCCCAGCTGTGTGTCTATGAAAAGTGACGTGTCTGTGCACCCTCCAGAAAGGTTTAACAGTGGAGATTCACAGTCTGGTCTCAGGTACAACGTTTGTATAAAAATATAAGGATACATGTATAGTTGATATGTTGCTTTGAGCTTTTTTTTACCATATACATGTAGGATTCAGTCCAGTGTAAGAGCTTCTGATGTTGGTACATCATTGGGACAGTATAATTTAACATTAACACAATAGGTACATTGTACACAGAGGTTGCGTTAGCTGAAAATTGTCCGTCATTGATAGAATTTTTTGTCAGTGACGGAAAAATCTGTAGGCTGTCCGTCACTTCGACAGATTACACTGAGAGTGATCTATTGTAACTTCTGACTGTAATTCCCATGCCTGTCCAGTTGATGGCGAGTGCGCTCCAGTGTAGCAGCAGAGCACTGCATCCAGAACAAAAATGAAACCGTCAGGAATGTTTTGCTATGCGTTTGATTATGCACAGGCTGGAAACCAGAAGCTACAACAATCTATCATGCCACATTAAAGAGCGCCAAAACGGTATTTATTGCTTGAATTTCTAAATGAAATGGACAGAATTTGAAATCTGGGACTTTGTTTCATATCAAAAGTAACACAAAGCCTAGCCTATTGCGATTTATTGGGTGGGAGGCACACTGTTCGTTCATCAAATGAAAACAGCACAGACCAAAAGATCAATTGGGATTTAAAAATCGATATTGGTTCATAAAAATGAGAATATATTAAAATGGCTATCACTGCGGGGTATGGTGTTGAACATGAGAAGTTCTCGCAGTCTCATCTGTTCATCTGTTCTCTTTAAAATAAATGCATATGCATACATTGTCCCGTAGCTTCATAATTAAAAATGAAAATGTGAATAAAAATAAAAGCAATTAAATGTGTTATTATAATTAAAATATGAAAATTAAAATGGAGGGTAATAATAGAATATGACAGAAGTTTTAGGACCCTGTCCGTCAAAATGATGGACAATGTTAAAGTCTAATGTAACATCTGATTGTACATAACAATTCATTTTTTTGATGTGAGTACAAAGTACACTAAATATAATGTTTTAGTCCAGTTCATCAGAAGAGATCAGAAGCAGAGCCCAGCTGTGTGTCTATGAAGAGTGACTGGTCTATAGCTCAGCCGGTAAAGTCTAACAGTGGAAATACACAGCCTGGTCTCAGGTAAAACATTTCTGTAAAAGATATGATTTAACGCTTTAACTGTCACCGTCCACTCTGTGGGACGCCTAAGTTTAGTTCACCATTTTACAAATAAATCCTAATCTAATCATGACAAACTATATATCGTTGGGAAGGTCTAAGACTCCTAGATATTACCACTCTTTTGTGTTACAAATTATGTAGGAAAAGTAATAGATTCATTTATGACAAGAGTGCACCTCAAAAATCTACATCTTAACAGGAGTTCTGACCTTTCTCACGAAAAGACTTTCTTTGTTGCCTTTTTACCTATCACATGATAGAAATCTTAAGAAACTATATGTCACCTGAAAACTTCAAATCTCAAAATTCATCCTTTGAAATCCATTTTAAAATCAAACATTGCATTACCATGGAAATTGTACATCAAAATCACATTACAAAATGTTTTCATTCATGAATTAAAAAAATTTACCTCTGGATAGTGCATTTTCATGTCTATGTTCAAGATGGGGAGTGACAGTTAAAGGGTTAAAGATATGATACAGAATATGTCATGTCACAATGTGATTTTTTTATTTTATAGCCATGAAGTCCTCAACACATTTAGATCAAATTTGATGATGAAGTTTGAGTGTCTGAATGAGGGAACAGCAACGCAGGGAAACCCAACACTGCTGAATGAGATCTACACAGAGCTCCACATCACAGAGAGTGAGAGTGGAGAGATCAATGAGCATGAGGTGAGACAGATTGAGACACAATCCAGGAGAACAGCAACAGAGGACACGGCGATCAAATGCAATGACATCTTTAGACCTTTACCTGGACAAGACAAACCCATCAGAATTGTGCTGACAAAGGGAGTCGCTGGCATTGGAAAAACAGTCTCTGTGCAGAAGTTCATCCTGGACTGGGCTGAAGGGAAAGAGAATCAGGACGTGCAGCTCATATTTCCACTTCCTTTCAGAGAAATCAACTTGATGAAGGGCAAAAAACTCAGTCTTTCAGATCTTCTTAATTTCTTTTTCCCCAGAGTAAAAGAAATTGAAATAACCAGTGGTCAATATAAAGTGTTATTTATCTTTGATGATCTGGATGAGTGTCGTCTGTCTCTGGACTTTAAGAGCAAAATTAAACTGTATAATATATCTGAATCAGCCTCAGTGGACGTGCTGTTGATGAACCTCATTGTGGGGAATCTGCTTCCCTCTGCTTTCATCTGGATCACCTCCAGACCAGCAGCAGCTGATCTCATTCTCTCTGAGTGTGTCCATCGAGTGACAGAGGTACGAGGCTTCAATGAGCCACAGAAGGAGGAATACTTCAGGAAGAGAATCAGTGATCAGAGTCTGGCCAACAGGATCATCTCACACCTGAAGTCATCAAGGAGCCTCTACATCATGTGCCACATCCCAGTGTTCTGCTGGATCTCAGCCGCTGTTCTAGAGAAGATGTTGAGTCAAGCAGAGAGTGGAGAGATTCCCAAGACTCTCACTCAAATGTACACACACTTCCTGATCCTGCAGACCAACATCAAACATGAGAAGGACTATGAGAAGAAAGTGAAGGATGAAGACATGATCCTCAAACTGGGGAAACTGGCTTTTCAGCAGCTTGTGAAAGGCAACCTGATCTTCTATGAGGAAGACCTGAGAGAGTGTGGCATTGATGTGACAGAAGCATCAGTGTACTCAGGATTCTGCACTCAGATCTTCAGAGAGGAGTTGGGCTTGTATCAGGGGAAAGTCTTCTGCTTTGTTCATCTGAGCCTTCAGGAACATCTAGCAGCTCTATATGCACATCTCTCCTTTACAATCAACAACATCAGTGTGTTTGACCAAACCAAGCAAACTCTGTTGTCTAAGATTTTTAACCAGAAGAAATATAGTTCATTATGTGATCTGCATCAGAGAGCTGTGAATGAGGCCTTACAGAGTAAAAATGGACATCTGGATCTTTTCCTGCGTTTCTTTCTGGGTCTCTCAGTGGAGTCCAATCAGACTCTCTTACAAAAACTACTGACAAGGACAGGAAGCTGCTCCTACAACAAAATGGAAACAGTTGAGTGCATCAAACAAAAGATCAGGAAGAATCACTCTGCTGAGAAATCCATCAATCTATTTCACTGTCTGAATGAACTGGGTGATGATTCACTGATGCAGGAGATGCAAGTTTATCTGAAATCTGGAGAAATAAAAAAAGGCAAACTCTCCTCTTCACAGTGGTCAGCTCTGGTTTATGTGTTGCTGACATCAGAGCAGAAGATGGATGTTTTTGATCTAAAACAGTTTATTGGAAAACAACATAGACCAAATGAAGTTCTTCATAATCTGTTACCTGTGGTTAAAGAATCCAGATCAGTTTGGTAAGTGACACTTAAAAACAAAATTTCAAAACATGATCCCACTTATTATTGTAATTTTCCCCCAAATTAACACAATGGGAAAGTCTCGGAGGATGACACTTCAAGACAATGAGACAAACTTACTAAGGCAGTGAGGAGATTTTTTATAGTCTGTGTGAGAGCTGGATGATTGTAGAGCTCAGTGTAAACTGACAGATAATAGATTTTGGACTTGATCTAATGATGTTGATATGTATGTTTTACTGTCTATATTATTACGCCCCATGTCAAGGGAATGTTAAGGGCATAATAAAAAAACGAATGTAGTGCTGGATTCCCAAGAGGTAACAGAAAATAACTCCGGTCGGGGACCAAACAAGCACACCAGTTAAGTAAACAAAACTGTAATGTTTATTAAAGATTATTCGTGAAACAGAGAGCATCTCTTCAGGGTGGCCACAGGCCAACATAACAAACAAAATGGCTCTAGAATAAAAAGAAAATGGAAATTAAATAATTACAATGATCACAATGTAAAATAAAATACAGCCGGCTTACCTAACTACCTAACCAAAAACAAAGCCCAAACAAATTTACACAAGAGAAAAGGACAGGACACCCCTTCGCTCTGTTTCACAAGGTGTGCTATGACATTGACGAAGAAATGAGAACTAGATTTTAACCACTAAACATCTGTTTTAGGCATTAGTTTGGCCGCCGGCCGGAGGAGGAATTCAGGAGCTCCAAACTCGTTTTTTTTTTTAGTGAAAAGATAAAGGAGATAAAACTTTCACAGTTATGTAGAAAATCTATAACTAGGGAGAACTGTTGAAAAAAAGCAAAAACACTTAAATCATGGGAAAACACCTCATGATGAATGTTTAATGTTTTTTATGTATTGTGAGCACATTGTGATTTCATTCAGAATACTGGTAATTTGAATTTGGTAATCTGAATCATTGATTAAATCTGATTTATGAATCACTGTGAATTCCTGAATCATTCTGATCCACATTAAATGTTTTGAATAACATCAGTGCATCTGGAAAGTATTAACAGCGCTTCACTTTTTCCACATTTTGTTATGTTACAGCCTTATTCCAAAATTAAATTCAATTCATTGTTTTCCTCAAAATTCTACAAACAATTCCCTATAATAACAACAACAACAACAACATGAAAGAAGTTTGTTTGAAATATTTGTTAATTTATTAAGGGTGTATTCACACCTGCTTTGTTTGGTTCTATTGAGTTTTGTTTCCCCCCTTGGTCTGGATATTTTGGGCAGATGTGAACACAGCCATCACACTAGGGTGCGGACCAAACCACCATACTGAGACCCAGCTGAAGAGGTGCCTTTGTCTCGGCCCGGTTCCAAACGAACTCTGGTACGGTTGAATGGATGAACCAATGAATGGATGATCTTAGCACATATGTGGTTTTGTTTACAATTTCTGATTGACTTGTAAAAGGAGCAGTGTGAAAGTGAACCGCCCCAAACAAAAAAATGAATCAACATTGTATTTGGTCCGGACCAAAGCAAGTGAACTAGCAGACCATCCTGGTGTGAACACACCCTAAAAATAAAACATGTAAAAAAAATTACATGTACATAAGTATTTGCAGCCTTTTCCATGACACTCAAAATTGAGCTCAGGTACATCCTATGTCCACTGATCATCCTTGAGACGTTTCTACAACTTGATTAGAGTCCACTTGTGATAAATTCAGTTGATTGGACATGATTTGGAAAGGCACACACCTGTCTATATAAGGTCCCACAGTTAACAGTGCATGTCAGAGCACAAACCAAGCCATGAAGTCCAAGAAATTGTGCGTAGACCTCCGAGACAGGATTGTATTGAGGCACAGATCTGGGGAAGGGTTAAAAAAAATCTGCAGCATTGAAGGTCCCAATGAGCACAGTGGACTCCATCATCTGTAAATGGTAGAAGTTTGGAACCACCAGGACTCTTCCTAGAGCTGGCCACCCAGCCAAAGTGAATGATCAGGGAAGAAAGGCCTTAGTCAGCCTGTATGTTAGAGTGTCCAGACGGAAACCATTCCACAGTAAAAGGCACATGACATGACTCTGAGAGGCCATTTCTTATAGCATCTCAGACCATAAGGAACAAAATTCTCTGGTCTGATGAAAAAAAGATTGAACTCTTTACCCTGTATGGCAAGTGTCATGTCTGGAGGAAACCAGACATCGCTCATCACCTGTCCAATACCATCCCTACAGTAAAACATGGTGGTGGTAGTATAATGCTGTGGGGATGTTTTTCAGCAGCAGGAACTGGGAGACTAGTTAGGATCAAGGGAAAGATGAATGCAGCAATGTACACAGACATCCTTGATTTAAAAATCTGCTCCAGAGCACTCTGGACCTCAGACTGGGACGATGGTTCATCTTTCAACAGGACAACGACCCAAAGCACACAGCCAGAATAACAAAGGAGTGGCTACAGGACAACTCTGTGAATTTGTGTTTGAGTGGCCCAGCCAGAGCCCAGACGTGACCCCAACTGAACATCTCTGGAGAGATCTGAAAATGGCTGTGCACCGATGCTCCCCATCCAAACTGATGGAGCTTGAGAGGTCCTGCAAAGAAGAATGGGACAAACTGTCCAAAAATAGGTGTGCCAAGCTTGTAGCATCATATTCAAAAATACTTAAGGCTGTAATTGGTGCCAAAGGTGCTTCAACAAAGTATTGAGCAAAGGCTTTGGTTACTTATGTACATGTGAATTATTATTTTTATTATTATTATTATTATTATTATTATTATTTTATTTATTTATTTTAATTTGCAAATATTTAAAAGAAAGTTCTTTCACGTTGTCATTATGGGGTATTATTTGTAGAATTTTAAAGAAAATAATTTAATCCATTTTGGAATAAGACTGTGACATAACAAAATTTGGAAGAAGTGAAGTGCTGTGAACACTTTCCGTATGCACTGTTGGACCTACAGATTGGGCCAATATGTGTTCCAAGCATCAGTGATTTAAAACCAGGGTTTTTGCTTTGTAGTACTAAAATTTTACCCATTTTATTTTTTTCTAAATTGTATCATAAGTTAAAAAAAACTGATTGGTACATGAAATATTAAACTGACCAGGTTTGGTGTTGTCAATGTTCTGTTTCTGTACCGGCACTGATCTTTTGTATCCGAGTTCATGTTTCCTGTGTTTATTTCCTGTGTCCTTTATTTTTTTTTGGGTCTTAAGTATATTCTCGTTTATTTTCATAGTTACTGATTAGTTTGATCCCTGTGTCTATAGTTCTGCATTAACTTGTTTATTTAAACTCAGGTCATAGTGCATGTTTGCTAGCTGATCTACTCTTGCGCCTGTTTCACACATACTCCATTTGCAGTGTGCATGCAGTCCATGTGCATTATGTATGCGGTGCAGAAGCAACATGGACTCCTTTTGCTTTTACACAGGACGTGTTTGCAGTGCACTACTGGTCTGCAGCTATCTATTACAAACACAACATTCATCCATTATTTTGATTTCAAATCTAAACGTTATTACTGAAAATGCTTTTTCAGCATTGTGATCCTCTTATCACAGTACAGTAAAACAGTCTTTCATAGACATTCACATTTAAACTCAATAAATATGAACATTTTTTATTCAATATTTTATTCAACATTTATTTTTCAATGCATTTGACTTCTAGATTTATATACTAATTTGCTCGAGCAAGTGGCAACACAAACATATCATACAGCCTGCTTTTCTTACATTAAAAGTAGGCAATCACAAACATTTTAAATTAAAACTTACTACTGACAGAAACTACCACAAGTGCATTTATTATGTTGCCTTGTTGCCCCTGCATTGCTGTAACAGGTGTTTTATGAAGAATTGAATGAAACATACATTCAAAATCTAAAGGAAGGTAATTTACTTTTGTTTTCAATATACTTGTTGTTTTGTTCTTTACACAGTTTATGTGGATGCAATCTCACTGCTCAGTCCTGTGGAAGTTTGTCTTCAGCTCTACAATCCTCAAACTCAAACATCCTGAGAGAGCTGGACCTGAGTAACAATGACCTGAAGGATTCTGGAGTGAAGCTTCTTTCTGATGGACTGAAGAGTCCAAACTGTCAGCTGGAGATACTGAGGTAAATGGTTTCAATAAAATAAACAAAATGTTTGTAATGTAATTTTATATAATTATACAATGTACCACTATGTTGATTTACATGCAAACAGCTCATGATCCAGTGTTTTCACTGTTTTTCTGGATTTGAAAATGCAACATGCATGAAACATCTGCCTTGCATGCATGAAACATTGGCCATCCTAATCACCAGTTGACCTTGACATGTACTGTTAGACAGCTAAGGCAGACCAGCTTTAAGAAAGGAATATTTTAAATGTTTTTGTCATCTAAACAAATAGCTTATAGGTGCATAATAGAGTGCAGCAGAACAGCACAAAGAATATCAAATAATAACATTAAATCAGTACCCAGACGTTACAAAGTTAACATAAACTCTACTGTTAAGGTGCCCAACTTACCATCAATTAGCTGAGAGTGCTCTGTGTTTCTCTTGCACATGTAAAGAGGGAGAGCCTTCTTGTGTCTTACATACCGCATAGAACTGACATGCTATATGTAAATTATATGCATTGTTGCAGTATCTTGTCAGAATTACAGCATTAAAGTACAAAATTTAGAAAATGATTATTGGTGTGTTTTCAGGTTGTCTGGTTGTATGGTGACAAAGAAAGGCTGTCATTATGTGTCTTCAGCTCTGAGTTCAAACCCCTCACACCTGAGAGAGCTGGATCTGAGCTACAATCACCCAGGAGATTCAGGAGTCAAACTACTCACTGAAAAACTGTTGGATTCAACCTGCTGATTGGAAAAACTGAAGTATGTCTAGCAGAAAGATTTTAGATTCTATATATATATATATATATATATATGAAAAATTTGGTTCCAAAACGCTATAAATCCATTTTGATTCATTTGAGTAAAAATGTGTTTTCTTTACCAAGAAAGTAGCTAGATGAAAATCACTATTTTCTGTTTCCAACTTTCATATAGCATCTTTAGGTTATAATATTAAAAATTTAAATCCAGATTTTAATTTTCATAGATTTATTATAAAAACTGATTATTATTTTCCCCCAAAATGCAATAAATTCATCAGGGCTCTATGCCTACTTTTCTTCTGTGTAGACCAGCGGTTCTCAAAGTGCCAGAGGGTCCACGAAATCTTTTAAATATATAGGCGCGTGAAGTATTCACTGTGTATTGGTTCATGTTTGTGGTGTGCGCCAGCGCATTCTGTTGTTTTCTTTATTTTTCAAAGGCATGACATTTTGTAGTCAATTGAATGTATACAAATAAAACACAAATACAAATTTTACCATACGTCTATAAATGATAGAGTATTATTTCTCCTGCTGAGGAAAAAATCCAAGTGAATGTCAATTAAAGGAGAAGTCCACTTCCAGAACAACAATTTATAAATAATTTACTCACCCCCTTGTCATCCAATATGTTCATGTCTTTCTGTCTTCAGACGTAAGGAAATTATGTTTTTTGAGGAAAACATTTCAGGGTTTTTCTTCATACTGTATAATGGACTTCAATTGTGCCCCCGATTTTGAACTTCCAAAAAGTAGTTTAAATGCAGCTTCAAAAGGCTCTAAATGATCCCAGCCGAGGAAGAAAGGTCTTATCTAGCGAAACTATAGGCCATTTTTTTTATACTTTAAGCACAAAAGCTTATGTAGCACAGACTCTGAGATGCGCATACTATTGCACGTACACTACATACTGTTGAATCACATCAAAAGGTCACGCGGACCTACACACCCGATGTTTACAAAGCGAATGTGCAAAGACTAACAAAGTGCAAGTAAGTCAAACGCTGCTTACAAACAAAAAGCTACAACGATGTCGGAAGATTCTGAAGTTGTAGGAAAAAATAAGATGGAGTTTTTTGCCATTCTCTACATTTTTGAGCCAGAGTACACAGACGATGAACTTAGACGCGATTCATAGTAGTGATGGGAAGTTCGGAACATTTTACCGACTCGGACCTTTGAGTCTCGTTCAGCAAAATGAACGAATCTTTTTTTGAGTCATTTCGTTCATTTTAGCAAAATATAATTAAAATGTCACGTGTTATTTCCCTAACACATCTACTGCTTACACAAACATTGATCACACTACAAACAAGACAAAACTGTAATGCTATAAGTACCTGGGTCTTTAGTCTATGATAAGCTCACCTCACCTCTCGACTCGAAAAACCCCAAGACTTGAAACAGGTGAATTAATTTCCAGTACACATCCTAATAGGATGTTGCGCATGCGCGACTGAACGAATCACTCCCTGAGACAACTCATTCTTCCCGAGTCACATTAAACATCCGTTCAAAATGAACGAATCATTCAAGAACGTGCATCCCAAAGCCTGTGCTACACAGGCCGATTGTTTCGCTAGATAAGACCCTTCTTCCTTGGCTGAGATCGTTCAGAGCCTTTTGAAGCTGCATTTAAACTACATTTTGGAAGTTCAAAATCAGGGGCACTGAGTTTATTGCATCTGTGTGAATTAGAGTAACTACTAAGGCCCTGTTTACACTAGTGCGTTTTCATTTTAAAACGGCATTTTAAAATTAGAAAATCCACGTCTACACTAGCGTTTTCAAAAAAACGCATGTCACATGACCATTCATGCAGGTACAACCATAGATATGGATAGGTAGATACCCTATTTTTAGATGCCGGATGTGTCTATGTGCTTGGAGCGGTTGAATGATGCATCTACCTATACATATTTTTGGGTACAACAATGAGCATGATGTTATTGTTTACATGGTCGTCAGGGACACACAGAGAGAGTGTGGGCAGCCACGCCATTGTTTTCAAAAGTCTCTGTTTTCGAGGGTCGAAAATGCTGGAGTAGTGTAAATGACAGGCGTAACCGTAGCAAAAGTTATGCATTTTAAATAAATATGACACTAAAACTGCCAGTAGGTAGCCACAAGTCCCTGCTTTAATAAATGATTCACTGAATCATTTCGTCAAATGATTCACTCAAAACGACTGATTCAAATGGAGCAAGAGACCACTTTTATGAATGGATTATTAATCATTGGCTCACTCGTTTCATCCAAAAACATATTCATTCAGAAATGAAACACTGCAGTGTTGCTCTGTAGTATTTTTAAGAATGTCAAAAATCGCTCTTGAACCATTTTTTAGCTTGTGCTCAGCTTGTTGCAATACTGAGTTTTGATCCATAGCTGTTGTTTATAATGTAAATTATCATTACACATTAAAGTATGGAATTTAACTTTAGTATTTTCCAGCTCTGCAAAAGTATGAAAGAAAGGAAGCAGAGTGTGGAAAAATATTTGTGTTTCCAGACTTTTGCCCCTATTTAGTTTTTTTATTATAGAAAATTTAGAATTTAATGCAAATAAATGTATTATACACTAAGTGAGATTTCATGGCAGCTGTTCAGAGATTCTTTAGTGATTGTCAAATATGCGCTTCACTTTTTAATTATGCAAAATGCAGGTTATAAGCATTTTTGGTTTCTTAGCACTGTATTACATACCCTCAACGACCTTTGCAAAAATAAAAAAAATATACAGGCTTTTTTTTTGCGCATAAGAAACCATTAAACTTAGCATATAGGGCAATGCACACTGAGCTGCCTGTTGTGCCATCAGGCCATTACACAGTGTGGTTTCTTGGCCTCTACAAAGTATGCTTGAAAGAGACCCAAGGCCTTGAAATATGGGATACTGCCCTAATGAAAGCCAAGGAGGACTAGTATTCTGCCATGTGAAACTGAGGAGGAAATGGTGAAAGCACAGTTTGATCACTGGCTGACCAATCAGCAGAAAGGGGTGTTTAATTCCCGCCTGTGACAGGACTCGTCAGAAGCGTGAGTAGATCCAAGTGCAAGCTTTATTGTACAGATCGTAATCAAGACAGGCAGGGTCAGACACCAGCAAACAGTAACATCCAGGGCAAGACGAGCGTAATCCAAAAAACAGGCAGAAGGTCAAAATACCAGAAAGCAGTCCAAAGTATCAAAATAAACAAGGCAATGAAACAAGACAATGACAAGAACGATGGCAAAAACTAGAACAATGCAACAAATGGAAATAACACTATGAAACAAGGAAAACGGTTGGTAGAGTCCACACAGGCAAAACAATACTAAGCAAACTCCTGTTTGGCATGGCCCTCCTTAAATAGCTGCCAAACAGGAAGTCACCAAAGAAGCAGCAGAGGGAGCGGTAATAGACAGTACATGGATAAGTGCTCCCTCTGTTGGCGTGGCATTACACCGCCATGTGTCGAAATCGACTATTCAAGTTTTTTATTCATTTCAGAAATACTAAAAATCTAGCTAAATTTTTGTTTTTCAAAAATCAAACCACTTCTCATTTCTCTTTATTTCTTTGTAAGTAGAAAATGAAATGACCAAAAGATACACAGACCATATACATATATACTATATATAGTTGCCAGTATTGTGCAAAAGTCTTAGGCCACTAGTATTTTCACCAGCTAAAAAATGGTTTAATGTGTTATTTCTATCTTTTGCTTTGGAGTGTCAGTAGGAAATATCAGTTTACATTTCCAAACATTAATTTTGCCAATAATTGTAATAATCCATTAAGTCTGACAACAGCCAGTGCTCCACACAGAGATCTGATCAAATCATCATCTGAAATGACATGAAGAATCTGAGACAATCCAGAAGAACTGTGGCAACGTTTCCAAGATGCTTCAAGAAACCTACCAAGTGTACCTAGGGCAAAAATGTTGATTTAATTTAGTTAATAAAAATAAAATAAAATCTATATATAAAATAAATACAATTATTTTTGACATTTATTTTTGACAGCATCCTCATTTTACAGCATTTTTGCCTAAAACTTTTAACAGTGCTGTAGTTTTGTAGGTAGGTTTCTTGAAGCATCTCGGAGACTTTGCCACAGTTCTTCTGGATTTAGCCTGTCTCACTTTGTTCTGTTTTTTCATTTCATTCAAGACAGACTGGATGATGATGAGATCAGATCGCTGTGTGGAGCACTGGCTGTTGTCAGACTCCTTGTGCAAACAAAAATCTCAGTGGATTATTACAATTAATGGAGATAGAAATAACTGACAATAAACTATTTTTAGCTGGTGAAATTACTAGTGGTCTAAGACTTCTGTACAGTACTGTGTGCATATATATATATATATATGTATATACAGTTATGGCCAAAAATATCGCCACCCTTGCAATTCTGTCAGAAAATACAACCCTTCTCTCAGAAAATTGTTTCAGTTGTGAATGTTTTGGTACTCACATGTTTATTTTTTTTGTTTGCATTGTAACAACACAAAAAAAAAAACAAAGAAAAGTCAAATCTGATACAATTCCACACAGAACCCAAAAAATGCACTGGACAAAATTATTGGCACCCTTAATATTGTAGCACCCCCTTTGGAAAAAATTACTGAAATCAATTGCTTCCTGTAACCATGAATGAGTTTCTTACACCTCTCTACTGGAATTCTGGACCACTTTGTTTTTGCGAACTGCTCCAGGTCATTCAGATTTGAAGGATGCCTTCTCCCAACTGGTGTTTTGAGATCTCTCCACAGATATTTTATGGGATTCAGATCTGGACTCATTGCTGGCCATTTCAGAACTCTCCAGCGCTTTGTTTGTAACCATTTCAGAGTGCTTTTTGAAGTGTGTTTCGGGTCATTGTCCTGCTGGAAGACCCATGACCTCTTGTGGAGACACAGCTTTTTGACACTGCGGCTCAAAATTCTTTGGTAATCATAAGATTTCATGATACTGTTCACACAGTCAAGGCATCCAGTGCCAGAAGCAGCAAAGCAACCCCAAAACATCTTTAAACCTCCACCATGTTTGACTGTAGGGACTGTGTTCTTTTCTTTGAAGGCCTCTTTTTTTTTTTTTTTTCTGTAAACGGTGCCTTGATGTCCTTTACCAAAAAGCTCTACTTTTGTCTCATCTGTCCACAGTACATTCTCCCAGAAGAATTGTGGTTTTATCACAAGTTTTGACAAACTCCAGTCTCGCTTTTTATGCCTTTGTGTCAGCAGCGGTGTACTCCTGGGTCTCCTACCATAGCGTCCCTTATCGAGAGGTAGTGCGAGCTGACACTGTTGTACCCTGTGCTTGAATTTGTTTGGAAGATAATCAGGGTTCTTTATTCACCATTTGAACAATCCTTCGTTGTAATTTTTCATTCATTTTGCTCTTCCGTCCACATCCAGGGAGGTTAGCTACAGTGCCATGGGCTGTAAACCTCTTAATGATATTGCGTACAGTGGACACAGGAACATTAAGCTCTCTAGAGATGGACTTGTACCCTTAAGATTGTCCATGTTTTTCCACAATTTTTTCTTTCAAATCCACAGATAACTCTTTACACTTATTTCTTTTCTCCATGTTCAGTGTGACAAACAACACTAAGGTTGAGTCAACTTTTCTTCATTTTAACTGGTTGCAAGTGTGTTTACTAATTTTCCCATACCTGTTACTTGCCACAGGTGTGTCTAAATACAAATTACAGGAGCATCACATGTTTGAAAAGCAATTATTTCTTAAAAATTTTACAAGGTGCCAATAATTTTGTCCAGTCCATTTTTAAGTTCTGTGTGAAATTTTATCAAGTTTGACTTTTCTTCTTTGTTTTTTTGTGTTGTTGCAGTCCAAACAATAACAATAACCATATGAATACCAAAGCATTTGCAATTGGAACAATTTTCTGAGAGAAGTGTTGCATTTTCTGACGGAATTGCAAGGATGCTGATATTTTTGGCCATGACTGTATGTAATGTAAAGCTGTATCCGTAAAACACTACTGTGAGTAGGATTAACTTCTTGTGCATCTCATTCAATGCCTCCGTTGCTAATTCCAAAACCTCATTTTATACCTAGTAACGGAGGCTTGAAATGTTGATAGCAGACTTATTCAGCTCTCTAACTTATTAGAGAGTGAGAGAGAGAGAGACTTTGACTTTGCAAGCCACTTTAATTACCAAAAAGTGAAAGCAGCATATATTAATTAACATCATAAACATAAAGGGAGAGGGAAAAAAAAGAAAAGAAAAACAAGTGTGTACATTCAAACAGATATCTTAAAGGGGTCAT
This sequence comes from Cirrhinus mrigala, assembly GCA_036247105.1. Taxonomy (NCBI): domain Eukaryota; kingdom Metazoa; phylum Chordata; class Actinopteri; order Cypriniformes; family Cyprinidae; genus Cirrhinus; species Cirrhinus mrigala. The sequence continues at coordinate 1,427,295 of JAMKFB010000399.1, forward strand.
CGGATGCTAAGTTCACTTTTTTATGTTGTTTGAACTTTAATGTGTGTTGGCAGTGTATGTACAAATCTACCCTATAATGATAAAAATCCATGCAGTGGTTTTTTAAATAATCTGTAAAAATAATGTCCCCTTTTTCAAATCGAGCCGTTCTCAGGCCGCTCCCACGATAGTTGACTGACATGAGCTCTTACCTTAGACCAGCTGTCACAGTCCAGTAACTTTCCATGTTTTGATGCCAGAGCAGGGATGTAAGTTAGACAAGAATATCTCCGATTGAGCGATTGAGGTGTTGTGTTGCTGGATGTAATAATGAACATAGTGGTCGTCATTTACTCCCGACATCTGAGCCACTGATGATGCAGTGGATTACATTTGTTTGTGAATGAAATGCGCCTCCCGATCTACATATATCCGTCTATGTTTGCGCAAATCATTCATGATCCAGCTTCACTTACAGCAGAAGTAAGTATAAGCGTTTTTTTTAATAAAAGCTTTGCGATCGCCTTTCCTTATAACGTGGTAGTTAGTAAGTTTAGCAGCTAAACACGGCTAAATGCGACTAATGTAAACAAGATCGTCTTTCCACAGAGAGAAGACAGGGGCGGGGTGAGCAGAGCTCATTTGCATTTAAAGGAACAACCACTTAGAATGAGATGACTTTTGCAGAGCTGATTTTGGCAAGGTAAAAAGGGTCTTGTTTTACAAAACCATTGAGAATTTTTAATCAAAGTATATTAGAGACTTTTCATTAAGACCCTAAAGAATCATATCAACTTGTGGAAAATGGGCATCCGATGACCCCTTTAAGAGATCCATCATAATCAATTCCACAAATACATTGATTTACTCCCCATATATTCTTAAAGTTTTCTAAATCTTCCACTAAATAATAAAATGCATATTCTATTTTCAATCTTGATTATATTAAACTCTTTAAAATTAACACAGCATCAGTTGACCCCACACCACTCAGTTTACTTCTACGTGACAGCCATATTGTCATTTAAGCTTGTCCAAACAAAAAGTTAATTAAAACGTTAACTTGTTTTCTATTCAAGTTGTATTTGTGTCATGACAGACTCAGGAGACTCAGATGCGGGGCAAAAATAGGTTAGAGGCACGGGGAGCGAATCTCGACCCGGCGTTGAGCAATCACAGCTGGGAAAAACAGAATCTTCGGGGAGCGATCTCGACCCGGCACGAGGAAACACACTGAGGATGAAACGGTACGGAATGCAGAGCTGCAAAACCATCAAGCAGGCAAAACGGGACGCCAGCGGGTTCTATGGGCAGAGAGCAAAAAATAACAAAAGCCAAAGGAGCGGAGAAAAATTTGACAAGACAGGACTTGGCAAGAGATCAAAATGGACTGACACAGGACAGACGGGGACGGGAGTTTAAATAGAGAGGAAGAAATTAGCAGAGAACGAAAACAGGTGTGAATGTGAAAATGGGAAACGAGAAACAGCTGGAGGGAGACACGGGACGGGGAGAGTGACGTAGTCACAGCGCACGTGGCGAGATGACAACAGAAACACGAACAGACACACAGACAGGAAAACCCCGACAGAGCCAGGATCACGACAGTACCCCCTCCCCCCCCCCCCCCCCCCCCCCCCCCCCAGAGGCGCCACAGGGCGCTTAGGGAGGGGGCTCACCTCGTCTCTGGTGGAACCCCCGGATCAGCGACCGGTCCAGGATGTCACAAGCCGGTACCCAGCACCTCTCCTCAGCGCCATAGCCTTCCCAGTCCACGAGATATTGAAAGCCTCGACCGCAGCGGCGAACGTCTAAGAGCCTCTTAACGGTAAAAACCGGAGATCCATCCACGAGGCGAGGGGGTGGGGGGGTGGGCACATGGCCGCCAGGGTTGAGAGGGGAAGAAAAAACTGGTTTAACCCTGGAAACATGGAAAACAGTGTGAACTCGACCAAGAGCTGGGGGAAGCTTGAGCCGGACAGCCACCGGGTTAACCACCTTGGTGATACGGTATGGACCAATGAACTTGGGTGCCAACTTACGAGAAGGTACCCAGAGAGGCAAGTCCTTGGTAGAGAGCCATACTCATTGACCACACACATAGGTAGAAGGAGAAACCCGACAGCGATCGGCCGCTGCCTTGGTTCTCAGAGAGGTTCGAGCCAAAACCTTTCTGGCCCTCGTCCACGTGCGACGGCAACGCCGAACAAACGTCAGAGCTGAGGGAACCGCAGCATCGAGTTCCTGTGTGGGAAACGGGGCTGATAACCCAGAGAACATTCAAAGGGAGACATACCAGAGGACGAGACTGGGAGGGAATTGTGGGCATACTCTATCCAAGAGAGCTGTTGACTCCAGGTACCGGGATTATGGGATGTCAAACAGAGGAGTCCCCGTTCGAGATCCTGGTTGGCTCGTTCGCATTGGCCGTTGGTCTGTGGGTGAAAACCAGAGGACAGACTCACAGAGGCTCCGATCTGTCTACAAAATTCTTTCCAGAACCAAGAGGTAAACTGAGGACCCCTGTCGGAAACAACGTCAGTCGGCAAGCCATGGAGCTGAAAGACTTGGTCCGTCATCAGTTGGGCAGTCTCTCGGGCAGAGGGGAGCTTGGGAAGGGGGATAAAATGGACCGCATTGGAGAAGCGATCCACCACCGTGAGGATGACGGTGTTACCCCTAGAGGGAGGGAGACCAGTAACAAAGTCAAGGGCAATGTGTGACCAGGGGCGGGTGGGGATGGGGAGGGGGCGGAGCAGACCAGCCGGCGGAAGGTTGGAGGTCTTGCACTGAGCACACACTGAACAAGCCAACATGAACTGTTTGACATCAGGGACCAGGGATGGCCACCAGAAACGCTGGCGGATGGAGGCCAGCGTTCCCCGGATACCAGGATGAACGAATTGCTTGGATGAATGGCACCACTGAAGGACGTCAGGGCGCAGCGCAACCGGCACAAACAACCGACCCGCCCGACACTCTCTCGGCACTTGCACACCTCGACTGGCCTCCTCGACTCGCCGTTCGATGCCCCAGACGAGTGCCCCGACCACCACCTCTTTGGGGAGGACGGCATCGGTCGCGAGCACCGTCTCAGGGACCTCGAACAGACGAGAGAGTGCATCGGGCTTAGTGTTCCTGGACCTGGGCCGGTACGAGAGGGTGAAGTTAAAACGGTCGAAAAAGAGTGCCCAGCGAGCCTGGCGAGAGCTCAACCTCTTGGCCGAACAGATGTATTCCACGTTTTTATGGTCCGTCCAGACCAAAAAGGGCCGCGCTGATCCCTCCAACCAATGACGCCACTCACCCAGGGCCAGACGGACTGCCAATAGCTCTCTGTTGCCGATATCATAGTTACGTTCTGCAGGGCTGAGGCAGTGGGAGAAGAAGGCGCACAGGTGCACCTTCCCATCTAGTTCAGAGCGCTGGGACAACACAGCACCGACCCTGACAGCAGAGGCATCGACCCCCACAATGAGCTGCCGCTTAGGATCTGGAAAACAAAGGACAGGTGCAGAGACAAAACAGGACTTGAGATTGTCAAAGGTCACCTGAGCTTGTGGGTTCCATCTGAATGCTATCTTTGTGGAGGTCAGGGCAGATAGCGGAGCGGCTACCTGACCGAATCCCCGGATGAATCGCCGGTAAAAGTTGGCGAACCCCAGGAATCGGGGACTGGCCACTCGGTGACGGCCTTGACCTTAGCGCGATCTGGTTCAATCCCACGGGGCGAAATAACAAAGCCAAGGAACGAAACTGTGTCGGCGTGGAATTCGCACTTCTCCGCCTTGACAAAGAGTTGGTTCTCTAGCAGGCGCTGTAGAACCTGTCGAACATGACGGGTGTGTTCCTGGAGAGAGGGGGAAAAAATGATAATATCGTCCAAGTACACAAAGACAAAGCGGTTAAGCATGTCACCCAACACGTCATTGACCAGGTTCTGAAAGACGGCTGGAGCATTTGTCAACCCGAAGGGGAGAACCAAATACTCATAGTGTCCCGAGGGTGTGTTAAACGCCGTCTTCCATTCGTCCCCCTCACGAATGCGGACCAGGTGATAGGCGTTGCGCAGGTCTAACTTGGAGAAGACCCGGGCTCCCTGTAACAAATCGAAGGCAGAGGACATGAAAGGTAAGGGGGTATTTGTTCTTAATAGTGATCTCATTCAAACCTCGATAATCAATACAGGGGCGCAGTGAACCATCCTTTTTCTGAACGAAAAAGAATCCCGCACCGGCCGGTGAGGAGGAAGGGCGAATCAGCCCTGCCTGCAGAGATTCATGAATGTACTTGTCCATGGCCTCTCTCTCAGGACCTGATAAGGAGTACAACCGACCCCTAGGCGGAGAAGTACCCGGGAGGAGGTCTATGGCGCAGTCGTAGCGGCGATGCGGAGGAAGTGAGCAGGCTTGTGACTTACTGAAGACGGCCCCGAAATCGAGGTATTCCTCCGGGACCCCGACTAAGTCGGCAGCCTTAGCCTGCAACACAGGAGACAAGGGAACAGGACCCAAACAAGACACATGAGAGCTCGAACACCAAGACAAGACAGAATGATTAACCCAGTCAATCTGAGAATTGTGCTGTGACAACCAAGGATGTCCCAAAATTATAGTTGGGGGAATCGAGGATGTACAGCTCAATGCTCTCAGAATGGTTACCAGAAAGTGAAAGCCTTACGTGAGGGGTGACGTGAGTAATAGAGGCAAAGGGAAGACCCGCTAGCGTCCTGACAGGCTTAGGTTGAGTCAGGGGTAAGGTGGGAATTCTCCAGCGACGAGCAGTGGCGGCGTCGAGGAAATTACCCTCTGCACCGGAGTCGATGAGGGCCTTGCCGGTATGTGACCCTCCCTTGAAGTCCAAACAGAAGGGTAGCAGCGTGCGGGGTGTCGGAGACGAGGTAGAAATAGCGCCCACCCGAACTCTCCGTTCTACGGGTGGGCATGCGCTTTTAACGGACAGTGAATAGCCTGGTGACCCGGTGCTCCGCAGTAGAGACAAAGACCCTGCAGCAGCCGATGCTGCTTCTGGTCCGGGGTGAGCCGGGATCGGCCCAGCTGCATGGGCTCCTTGGCCGGGAGCGTAGGAGGAGAACCAACAGAAGGAACAGCTGGAGCTCGCCAGGAGGAGGGTGAGAGTCGACGATGGCGACGAGCGGTGAGTCGGGTCTCTACCCGAAGACACAGGTCAATAACCTCCTCCAGGTCTCGTGGAAGATCGAGAATGGCTACTTCGTCTTTTATAGCCACGCAGAGACCATCAAGGAAGTGGGCGCGGAGAGCCTCCGGATTCCACAGGCAGGCAGCCGCCAGAATCTTAAAACGGATGGAGTAGTCAGTGATGGAGGTCCTCACCTGAGACAGTTGAGAAAGTTGAGTGGCCTCCTCGTCTCCTCGGGCAGATCTTTCGAAGAGCGCCGTCATCTCCTCGCGAAAAGCCCTGAATGAGCGACAACAGGGAGCTTGGTTCTCCCAGACAGCGACACCCCACTCTTGTGCTCGCCCAGTGAGGATGGTGAGGACGAAAGCAATCCTGGCCTCTTCAGTGGCATAACGGCGGGCTTGGAGCGAAAAGACCAGGGCGCACTGGGCGAGGAATGACCGACAGGAGTTGGGATCTCCATTGTAGAGCGGCGGGCTGTTGGCATGAGGCTCCGGAAAATTCCCATGGGAAGCGGGAGAGGAAAGCCCCCCGCTGCTGACTGCCTGCCGTAATTCGGTGACCTGGAACATTAAATCCGCCACCTGAGCATTGAGACCCTCCACCTCCCTCCTGGCGGCGTTGAGTTGAGCGGCCTGACTGCCCAGCAGGACCCCCTGCTGATGAAGAGTCCGTTCTGTCATGATAGACTCAGGAGACTCAGATGCAAAAATAGGTTTATTGAGGAATAAAAAAAACACAGTGTTCAAGGAAAATAGTCCTCCCAGCGCTCCTCCCTGGAGATAATCTGGGGAAAGCAAAAAGGGAAAAAAAGGCAAAACAAAAAACTCAGTCCAAAAACACACGGGGAGAGATCTCAACCCGTCCAGCAAAACTCACAGCGGATGAAGAGGCACGGGGAGCGAATCTCGACCCGGCGTTGAGCAATCATAGCTGAGAAAAACAGAGAATCTTTGGGGAGCAATCTCGACCCGGCACGAGGAAACACACTGAGGATGAAACGGTACGGAATGCAGAGCTGCAAAACCATCAAGCAGGCAAAACGGGACGCCAGCTGGTTCTATGGGGAGAGAGCAAAAAATAACAAAGGCCAAAGGAGCAGAGAAAAATTTGCAGAGACTAAACAGGACAAGACAGGACTTGGCAAGAGATCAAAACGGACTGACACAGGACAGACGGGGACGGGAGTTTAAATAGAGAGGAAGAAATTAGCAGAGAATGAAAACAGGTGTGAATGTGAAAATGGGAAACGAGAAACAGCTGGAGGGAGACACGGGACGGGGAGAGTGACGTAGTCACAGCGCACGTGGTGAGATGACAACAGAAACACGAACAGACACACAGACAGGAAAACCCAGACAGAGCCAGGATCACAACATTTTGGGTCAATAAATAATCATAATAAAAAAAAAAAAACAAAGTTTGAAATTATTTCTCTATTTGAGCAAACAATTGTTGTAGTCTCATACATTGACAAAATAAATGAAAAATTGTCTCTGTTGCTCCACAAAAAGGACACCCCTCCCCAACCTGTAGGTTAATGTGTGCTCTGTGTCTGTTTGTAGCTATTATACCATGCACAATCCTCCACTAAAGGTCTCCAGACCTTTTTCAATTGGTCTTTTTTCATTCCTCACACTTTGTGACTGTAAGTCCATCACAGGATTATTCAACAAAGGTTCTTCTTCGGCCCAAAGTCCTTCAGCTCCATTTCGTCACCTTGAAATCTTAAAAATTCTCCATGTTTTCATCACTGAGTAGTAAAAGGTGTCAAACCAGACAATTCAAGGCTTTGGGTATTCATAAGAAAAAGATGTTGGTCAGACTCCATCTTACCCACTTTTTTCAAGAGGGCTACTTCAGTCCAGCTTATGTTGTCTCCATAGAGTAGTCTTTTAGCTGTCTGGAGCTTAAAAGCCATTAGCCTACTTTTAATGTCCACCAATCCTTGTCCCCCTTCTTGTCTAGGAAGAAACAATACTGGAGCTTTAAGCCAGTGTTAACCGGACCAGAAAAAATGTATTAAATACTTTTGAATAACTTTCACCAATTCTTCAGGAGGTTCTAAAATAGTCATTTTATGCCGTAAAGAAGTACACTTCCCCTGTAGGATAACTGGGGTAGCAGCCATTGCCAACGAGACAACCGAGCACACAGTTTCTCCACAAGGCCCTTCCAGTTCTGTCTTCTATACTCTTCTCTTCTTAAATAGACCCCTAAATATTTAAAACCAGATCTTCCCCACTGCAGTTTGCCTGGAAGCAAAGGTCTCTCATGGTCTACACCAAGGGCATCACTTTTTTCCCAGTTTACTTTGCCAGACGAAGCTTTGTTATAACACTCCCAAGACACTTTTTTTAGTATCTGAACATCATCATGTCTTATAATGACTGTAATGTCATCAGCATATGCTGAAACCTTTATGTTGATATTTGAATTTGCAAGCCCATTAACTCTATTACCACTATTACCACCTGCCATTTTTATCATACATGTTGCATCTTTATATAGTAACTTTATCACTGAAATAAAATTATCATCAAACCCAAAAGCTTTCTCTTGATCTGATCACAATGCCCATGTCAATATTATCATACAAGGCTAGATCAATGATATCATGCATTAAATGCAGATTATCAGTAACATATCTTCTATGTCTTCTATACAATACGATTGGTCCTTGTATACAATACTATATAACACTGTTCAATCTGGTAGCAAGACCTTTTGATAAAATTGTATATTGAACACAATAATGCAACTGGTCTGCAATTATTCAATAATGTAAGATCTCATTTCTTGGGCAGCAAACTCAATATTGCTCGTTGACAACTCTTAGGTAGACAGCCCTCATTAAGACATTTTTTACAGTACCTCAAACAGATCAATCCCAATTATATTCCAAAAATGTTTATAAAATTCACTAGGAAGTCCATTATTGCAGGGTACGACCTGAAGAAAGTCCCATCACTGCAGCACTTACTTCCTTAAACAAAAGTCCAGAGTCTAGGTTTTCTTTATGTTCAGAATTTAAGCAGGGAAGATTCTGTAATAGTTCATTTTGACTCTGATCATCTGTTTTCTCAGCTGCAAATAGTCGAGAATAGAAGTCCACTGCTATTCTACGCATCTCTACAGGATCAGTCGTAACAAGTCCATCACAGTTTTTCAAACGTAACATTTGTTTTTCCTGTACATTCCAAGTTAAAAAAATAAAGGTTGGACCATTTATATCTGTCAGGACTATGGACCTGTTTTGTCTTGTGTTGCCACTGTTTCAGTTCTCTCAATGATAAAAATCGATTTTTCACAAGAACACTTTTAACCCTTTCATTTAAAATAGAACTCAATCTTTGTTTCTTTTCAGTCCACTCCTGTACATTAATGGAATAGTTTTAAATCATATCATTCTCAGTAACAATAATTTCTTTCTCAAGCCCTTCAAGAGTCCATTTCAAACATGTAGCTGAATAAGATGTATACTGTTGACAAAATGATCTAATGTGAGCTTTACCAACTTCACACCATAGTAACATTATCATATCTGTACTTTTAATTTTTCCATGTTTCTCAGAAGTATTTAACATTTTCACAAAACATTTTTCCTTGTAATAACTTATTAATTAATAATAATAATTTATGATCAGTACTTAGTGTGGGGACAATAGCTGTGTGTACAACTCTGTTTCTCATATTCTTTGATAAATAGTCTAAGCGAGCTGCTGAGATTCTCTCAGCATTTATCTTCACCCAAGTGTATTGTCTTATTAAGGGATTATTTTCTATCCACATCTGATAAATTATATCTTTTAACAATACTAGATAAGAGCCGTGAAGACTGAATGCATGGTTGCTCTCCATTCCTATCAACGTTAAAATCAGGAGTGCAATTCCAGCCTCCTCCAACAGTGATTAAATCCCCATCTTTCTGTTGCTTTAACAAAATGTTACAATTTGTTAAAATATTTTATTCTATCAGGTCCCCTATAAGGTGCATACATATTAATAAAAGATCACTAATTTCTACTTTTACTGCTAATAATCAGATTTGATCCACGATTTAGAAACTGATCTTTTCTCCACCACAATCTACAATCAGTCTCATTATTAGAATCACTATGGATCTCTTGCAAAAAAAAAATCACATCTAAATGTTTCAATTTAATAAATTCTAAAATTGTTTCAGCTTTCATCTTTTCCCTCATTCCATTTACATTAAAAGATCGCACCCAGAAAATCTCCATAGAGAAAAGAAACATAAGAAAGAAACAAGTCAGGAAAAAGTGCACCTATTACCCATAGTGATTAGTTATTTTTCCCCCTTTTCGGCCTCCCTTTCCCTTTTCCTTTTCATATAGCAGTGATGATTCTTTAATCTGTAACGCTTCTGCTGTGAAAGCTCTTTGTCACTACTTACTTTCCTTGCCAACATAACAGAAGCCACAAACTTGTCAAAATCTGGAAAAAAAGAAGTCACTCACTTCAACACTTTTCCACTTTGTTTCATCAAGAAAAGCATTGATTTGTTCTACAGTATACATATCTGCTTTATTAGCTTTTGCCATCTCATACTCTTCAGACCACTGTTCTTCATCTCTCATACTATCATCAGTACATTGTGACACTCCATCAAACTCATCTCCTGAGCCTTCTTCAACAGCCTGTTTTTGTTTTTTTGTTTGTTTTTTTGATCCCTTTCCTCAATATCATCCATATTCTTAATTTTATATCATTTGGTGCATATCAAAAGCAGAACTACATCCAGCTCTCTTATCAATGTTTACATTGTCATCGCATTCACTCACCTCATCTGACGCATCTACTTCTTTTGATGACATTTCAGCCTGCTCCTCTGCTCCTTTTGCATGCTGTGTTACTGTAACTTCCAGTCTCTTGTTAGGGCCTGAGCACTGCAGTACAGATTTGATCTAACAGGCTGCTGCAGTTATATTCTGTTCTTTGGCACTCACTAGGTGTGTTTACACAGAGCATTGTAATCGGTTTAAAAGTCTAATCCGAATGAAAATGCTCTATATAAACACCTCATTCAGAATAAAAATGATTTTGTGGAATAGACCTTTCTATAAACCAAACAAAATTAAAATTCTGCCATGTAAACACGTTAAACTGATTACTTTGCATCTACGTCAAGCAGGACAGGTGTTGCACCAAAGTGATGCTAAACGTGATAGATTGCGAAAGTGAAACCAGTAAAACAGCGTGCATAAGAAAGCGACTGCACGCTTTTCCGATCGTCTGCAACTGCATGCGATCACAGATTGCATGCTTTTTGCACAGATTACACGTATTTGTTCCATTTAAGTACAGGAAAAATACCGGTCCTCTCACGCTCGCTCATGTTGCTTCTTCTCTCTGTTTATTGCCATATGCAAAAAAGAGACGTCTAGGCTCTGCTCCCTTCTGGAGTTGGGCAAGAAGTTGCAGCTCATTTTCATGTAAGGGAACACACCCCTGAAAAAGCACTTTTTAGACTCTACCCACTGAGTACCTTGGCAACTGCATAGCAACAGTTTGTTGACTGTCTGAATGTGTCCGTGTGTGTTTTCTAGTGTGGATCATGGAGGAGAATCCAGGATTACAGCAGGACTTAAGAAATGTACGTCTATACACACACACACACACACACACACACACACACACACACAGCTGTAGTGATTGTTGTTGTGTTATAAATGTGTCTGTTCTTGTGTTCAGATGCCTGTTTTCTCACACTGGATCCAAACACAGCAAACAGTGAACTCATTCTGTCTGAGGACAACAGAAAGGTGACACGTGTCAGAGAGAGACAGTCGTATCCTGATCATCCAGACAGATTTGATCATGTGTTAAATCCTCAGGTGTTGTGTAGAGAGAGTGTGTGTGGACGCTGTTACTGGGAGATTGAGTGGAGTGAATATCATGGTGTGTTCATATCAGTGTCATATAAGAGCATCAGCAGGAAGGGAGACAGTGATGAGTGTTTGTTTGGATCTAATGATCAGTCCTGGAGTTTGATCTGCTCTCCTGACAGATACTCATTCAGACACAATAAGATAGCGACTGATCTTCCTGTGAAGCCCATCATCAGTAGAATAGGAGTGAATGATGATGATTATATTAGTAGAATAGGAGTGTATGTGGATGTGAGTGCAGGAACTCTGTCCTTCTACAGCGTCTCTGACACAGTGAGTCTCATCCACACAGTCCAGACCACATTCACTCAGCCGCTCTGTCCTGGGTTTACTGTTTTAAATGAATCATCAGTGAAACTGTGTAGATGAATCAGAATAGACTGATGAGAGATTCTACCCATAATGCTTTGAGCTGATGATGAATCAGTAAGAGTGAGATGTTATTGAGTCTCTTCATGACATTAATACTGCAGCTCAACTTCTGTCACTCAAATAACAGAATAAATGTGTCAGAAATCCTCATATAGACAGTAACATCAGTGTGTCTGTGTCTACATTTGTGTTTTTATTCTCATTAATCATTTATTTTATTAGTCAAAGTGTAAAAATGCCACAATCATGATTTATTAAGAGCATGTAATTAATTTCTCCATATTGTTTTTGTACAGAAAATAAAACACAATGACAAATCAACTTGAGATCAGATTTTAATTGATGTTTGTATCATGAATATAATCGATTCCTCACAAGACTGAAATTAGTTTCTGACATTATTAAACATGACATTAATCACAGCATTTAGTAAAATATATTTATTGTAAATACAGTAAAGCTGTACTAAATGATTGAGATCTCTTTTAATAAGTGAAAGAAGCTGTCAGAATATATTTTAAAATATTTTCTGAGTTTCATGTTTTAATCACAGTATATTTATAGACAAAAATCCTATTTTTTATTTACTGTATTTATTTACTTATTTGTATATTAAATTGATTTATTATATTACAGATATAATGCAAACATTACTTCAGCTGACATTTGTATCAACACTTTTTAATTTAAATTATTTTGATTATAAAAAAATGAAAAATAATAACAATAGTAACCAAAATATTAATTATAATTTATTTAAATTAGAACATATCAATAAAAATGTTATGATTATAAAAATAATCTTGTACTCTTAAATAAACAATTAGTATGTGTGCATGTATGTAATAATGTATTTATTATTATTATTAAATATAAAATGTATTTTATTTTAATTTTATTCCAAGTGAATATTACAATAATAATATTGCACTTAAAAACAAACACTCAGTATTTAAAATAAAATTATTATTTTGGCTATTATTATAATGTAAATTACAACAAATATTCTAAGAAGTAAAAAAATGTATGATTGCAATATTCATAATAACAAAAATATCAATAATATATTAATTACTGATAAACACTGATTTTATTATTTAAATTACAAAAACAAAACCGTTATTAATGCAATAATATTGCAATATTTATTCAATAAAAAGTCAATAGAATTATTTTTTATTTGGTAAAAGTCAAAATATGAATTATTATAATTATAAGATGATAATAAAGTTGTTGTAATTGCAATAATAATATTGTAATATAAAGTAAAAACTCTATTCATATTATCATTATCAATAATAGTAATTATAATAATAGAATTTAATTACTGAATTTTACTTTACAGCAACTGTACCATTTGTAATGGATTTGCTATTTAAATAGTAATAAAGCAAAGCTCATATTATTATTATTATTATTATTATTAGTATTATTATTTATAATTCATTGTAATTGTTATAATATTAAAGAAAAATACAATTACTATTTTAGGTACTGTCATGAATCTGGCTGGTGACCTTCGGTCTGCTCACCACCAGATGTCACCCTCTCACTCCATTGACATTCACATTACTCTGACTGTTGCACCACACCCCAGACTACGTTCCCCATCAGCCATTGCGCTGATCACCTGCATCCAATCAGAGACTCTATATAAGTCTTGGACTTCCTCTTGCATTTTGCCAAGTATTGTATTGTGTTAGAATCTTTACGGAGCCACGTCTTAGTTATCCTGTATCTAGTAATTCGAGTCTTTTATCAATGCCTTGTTATCTCGTCTTGTCTGTTTTGCTGCCAGCCCTTTGGAACTCTAGCCTGTCTTATTGGAATTACCCCTTTTTGCCTAGCCCCTTGGATTACGTTACTCCCTCACTCCGTAACAGAATACTCGGCCACATAAGGATCCAGCAGTTTTTCGCCCGGACACTGGCAAGGTATGGACACTGCAAGACTGTTATTAGCCGTCAAGCAGGGCACACAATCGCTCGAGGGCTACATTCAAGAGTATTTGGTCATTGCTCATTATTCTGATCTGCCAGACTGCGTGCTTATAGACTTTTTCTGCGAGGGCATCAAAACTTATTCACGAGGCTCCGCGTTCATCACTTGTGCAATTTATGGATTATGCTTTGTTGACTGTGGGCTCATTGTTCCCCATGGGTATCGCAGAGGAGGAACGCGTCAACGCGGTGATGACAGCCGTGAAGTTTAGTCTGCCGCAAGCCCCGGGCCATTCAAGTTTGCCGATCGCTAGTCCGGTGTGTGAAACTATTCGTGAAATAATGCCGGCGACAGCGGAGCCCGTCCACAAAATGGTGGCGACATCAATGCTTCGTCATGCCACAGCTGCTATCCCGGTGTCATGCAATGTCACAGCTGTGTTTCCTGAGTCAAGTCAAGTCAGAGCTCCTCTTCCTAAGTCAAGTCAAGTTACAGGTGTTGTTGCCGAATCCAGTAAAGTCAAAGCTGTTGTTCCTGAGTCGAGTTACAGCTGTGTTTCCTGAGTCAAGCAAAGTCAGAACCGTTGTTTCTGAGTCAAGTCACAGCTGTGTTTTTCCTGAGTCAAGTCAAGTTACAGCTGTTGTTGCAGAGTCAAGTAAAAGTCAGAGCTGTTGTTCCTGAGTCAAGTCAAGCCACAGCTGAACTTCACAAGTCAGGTCAAGCCACAGCTGATCTTCATGAGCCAAGTCAAGTCTCAGCTGGTCGTCCGGAATCTCATCACGACTCAGCTGGTCATCCGGAGTCAAGCCCCGTCTCAGCTGTTCTTCCAGAGTCAGGTCACGTCTCAGCTGTTCATCCAGAATTAAGTCACGTCACAGTTGGTCTCCAAGAGCCTTGTCACGTCTTGTCTGGCCTCCCAGAGCCTCGTCACATCTCGTCTGACCTCCCAGAGCCTCGCTATGTCTCGTCTGATACTCCAAAGTCTTGACCTATCATGATGGCCAGTGTGATGGACCCACTACTGATGTCTGTGCGGGCTGCAGTCATCCCAGTGACATCAATGCCCTCAAACTGTCCAAGCCTGTCCACGAGTCTGCTCCAGAGGCATTGTTTGCCCATGAGTCTGCACCAGTGCCCCCGGAGGCGGCATCTCCTGCTGCAGAACCTGCTAAAGGGGCGGCATCTCCCTATGCACTCTCAGCCTGTCCTGTCACGGCTATGGAGGCCGTCATAGAACTCTCTGCCACGTCTGTCTCAGCCAAGGACATTGTCTATAAACTGTCTACCTACTCAGCTCCCATAGAGACTGCTAATAAACCCACTGTTTTCCCTGCCTCTCTCCTTGCTGTTCTGTCTGCCTTCTTTGTCCCTGTTTTCCCCAGGTCCCAGTCCATGCTGCGGGTGTCTGTACCGCGCTGGTGGGCTCCTGCTCCGCCCTGGAGGGCATCTGCTCTGTCTGCTCCACCCTGGAGGGCATCTGCTCTGACTGCTCCGCTGTGGGGATCTTCGTTCTCATCTGCTCTGCTGTGGTGGTCCCTAGCTCACCCTGCTCTGCCGGTCCTGCCCCAGTCCCCAGGTCCTCCAACTCTCACCTTATAATTAATTATAATTGTTATAATTAAAATAAAAAAATATACAGAAAATAAACAGAAAACAAAATTATATTAAATATTATATATTTTGTTTATTTATTATGATTGTTATTATTATTAAATACTGAAATTTGATTTTACAGTGCAATAATAATAATAATAAATTAAGAATGAAAAATAACCAACATATTTAATATTTTTATATTATAGCATTATATTTTATTTTTCCTTAACATTATAGCAATTATTTATTAAAATAATAATAATAATAACAACAATAATAATTAAATAATAATAATTTTAATAATAAAATAAAATTCATATTTTGGTTATTACTATAAATAAATACTGACTTAATAAATAAATATTAAATATTGCAAATAAAAAAATGTTTTAAATGATTAAATGTCAGGATTTAATAATAATAATAATAATTTTATTGTTTTATTATGACAATAAAGGAATGTTATGTTTGCAGTAATACTGTCACACTGTAAAATAATAGAGTATTTAATAATAACCAAAATATTAATTATATTTTTTATTATTTAAATTATAACAGTAACTATTACAATAATCCTTTTGTTATTATTGTTATTGTTACTATTATTTTTTATTATTCTCTACTGACTTTCTATTTATAGTACAATGATTTGTTTAAGTGATAAAATTAAAACAAACTCAAATTTATATTGTGTTAATAATAATAAATCTTTTTCAACAGATTTATAAACGCTTCTCATTACAAATGTTTAAAGATGGTTTATATTATAATAGTATTGTCACAGATCCACCAGCCACACCCCCCTCAGACACCATGCCACCAATTCCACTCACCCGTTCTAGTTCACCAGAGTTCTAATCACCAGCACCTGTTCCCAATCACCCAGCACATAAAGCACATTTTGCTTGTGAAATTCTGTTCTGCTGATTTACTTGCTCTCGTTCGTCCTTGAGTCTGTGACAAGTATTACTGCAATTACAACATGTTTTTATCATCTTAAAATAATAAAAGATTTTTTTTTATTGAATACATATTTAAATTTATTATTGCAATAGTGAGTGGATTTAAATAATCATAATTATTGATATTTTTGTTATGATTATTGCAATCGTAACATATTTATTTCTTATCATATTTGTTATTATTCAAATATATTTATTTAATAGTAAATTTATTTAATAATAATAATAATAGTGACAAAAAATTATCACAGTGTAAAATAAAAAGTATTTAATAATAACCAACATATTAATTAGGGCCCGAGCACCGGTGGTGCGAGGACCCTCTTGGAATTGCTCTGTTTATTCTTCTTCTTCTTCTTCTTCTTCTTCTTCTTCTTCTTCTCCAAAGTAAAAAGTCTTTTTGAGGGCCTAAACATGCTCGAAAACTCACAAAACTTTGCATACTCATCAGTCCTGGTGAAAATTTACATCTGATATGGTTTTCAGAAGTGGGTGTAGCAAAACGGCTCGATAGCGCCACCTATAAAATTTCAACGGAGTGCGCCTCGAGCTGCGTTTCACGTACACGTACGAAACCCGGTACACAGGTGTAGCACACCAATACCTACAAAAAAGTCTCCTGGTACAACATCCTAAACCCAACAGGAAGTCCGTTATATTGAATTTCCTGTACGATTTTTGTGCAGTTTTTGCCTTTTTCAGGCCTCATACTTTAACGAACTCCTCCTACAGTTTTTATCCGATCATCTTCAAATTTGCTGAGTGTTATCATAAGGCCTTTGCGATGTTAAATTGCGAAGCTTTTGAGTTTTCGTCAAGGGGCGTGTCCGTGGCGGCCTGACAAAGTTCGACGTGTCGCCATAAAAAAGGAAGTGGCTGTAACTCAGGCAAACAATGTCCGATCTGCCTCAAACTTCACAGGTGTGATAAGAGTCGGGTCCTGAACACATGTCAGTGCCCATATTCAGTTATAGTCATAGCGCCACCTGATGACAACAGGAAGTGACATGTTTAACACTGTTACGGACTCCTAGCAACATATTAAAAAGCATTAGCAAGTTTTAAATAGGCTAGCAACATGTTACAATCATGCTACAACATGCTAGCAACACTTAGCTAAGAGCTAATGCATGCTTGCTCTGTTTATTATTATTAGGGCCCGAGCACTGCAGTGCGAGGACCCTATTGGAATTGCTCTGTTTATTATTAGGGCCCGAGCACCAATGGTGTGAGGACCCTATTGTAATTGCTCCGTTTATTATTATTAGGGCCCGAGCACTGCAGTGCGAGGACCCTATTGGAATTGCTCTGTTTATTATTTATTATTATTATTCTTCTCCAAAATGAATCGCATTTTTGAGGGCCTAAACATGCCCGAAAACTCACAAAACTTTGCACACGCCTCAGAACTGGCGAAAATTTACGTCTGATATGGGTCTCAGAAGTGGGTGTGGTAAATTGGCTCGACAGCGCCACCTATACACATTCAGCGGAGTGCGCCTCGAGCTACGTTTTACATACATGTATGAAAATCGGCACACACATGCAACACACCAATACCTACAAAAAAGTCTCCAGGTACGAAATCCAAATCCCAACAGGAAGTAAGTTATTTTAATTTTTCCGGGCAAATTTTGTGTCATTTTTGCCATTTCCAGGTGTCATACTTGAACGAACTCCTCCCAGAGATTTATTCGGATCAACACCAAATTTGGTCAGTCTAATCTAAAGCCCTTTGTGACGTTAAATTGCGAAGATCTAGAGTTTTCGTTGGAGGGCGTGTCCGTGGCGGCCTGTCAAATTTCGATGATTCGCCATGAAAAAGGAAGTTGTTATAACTCAGCCATACAATGTCTGATCTGCCCCAAACTTCACATGTTTGATAAGAGTCTGGTCCTGAACACATGCCCATGCTCATATTCACTTTTAATCATAGCGCCACCTATTGACAACAGGAAGTGACATGTTGTACTCTGTAATGAACTCCTCCTAAAGATTTATTCAGATCAACACCAAATTTGGTCAGTCTACTCTAAAGGCCTTTGCAATGTTAAATTGTGAAGATCTTGAGTTTTCGTTGGAGGGCGTGTCCGTGGCGGCTTGACAAAGTTCGATGTTTCGCCATGGGAATAGAAGCTGTTATAACTCAGTCATACGAAGTCCGATCTGCCCCAAACTTCACATGTTCGATAAGAGTCCTGGCCTGAACACATCTAGAGGCCAATATTCAGTTATTATCATAGCGCCTCCTGTTGGCAACAGGAAATGACTTATTTTACACTAACTTAAACATGCAATGTCTGATCTGCACCAAACTTCACATGTTTGGTAAGAGTACTGGCCTGAAGACACCTAAAGACCAATATTCAGATATAATCATAGCGCCACCTCTTGGCAACAAGATATGTAATGTCTTACACTAGCTCAAGCATACTGTGTTCAATCTGCACCAAACTTCATATATTTGACAAAACCACTGGCCTGAACACATCTACATGCCAATATTCAATTATAGACATAGCGCCACCAACTGGCAGCAGACAGTTTGGCACGTATAAATGACTTTGACATATTCCTCCTAAATTTACTATGTGAAAAGCATAGTGCCCACCATTCGCCACCGATCGGCGGTGAGCCCGGGTGCGAGGGCCCTTTCATCGCTGCTTGCAGCTTTAATTCTTCTTCTTCTTCTTCTTCTTCTTCTTCTTCTTCTTCTCCAAAGTAAAAAGTCTTTTTGAGGGCCTAAACATGCTCGAAAACTCATGAAACTTTGCACACGCATCAGTCCTGGCGAAAATTTACATCTGATATGGTTTTCAGAAGTGGGTGTGGCAAAATGGCTCGATAGCGCCACCTATAAAAGTTCAACGGAGTGCGCCTCGAGCTGCATTTCACGTACATGTACGAAACTCGGTACACAGGTGTAGCACACCAATACCTACAAAAAAGTCTCCTGGTACAACATCCTAAACCCAACAGGAAGTCCGTTATATTGAATTTCCTGTACGATTTTTGTGCAGTTTTTGCCATTTTCAGGCCTCGTACTTTAACGAACTCCTCCTACAGTTTTTATCCGATCATCTTCAAATTTGCTGAGTGTTATCATAAGGCCCTTGCGATGTTAAATTGCGAAGCTTTTGAGTTTTCGTCGAGGGGCGTGTCCGTGGTGGCCTGACAAAATTTGACGTGTCGCCATGAAAAAGGAAGTGGCTGTAACTCAGGCAAACAATGTCCGATCTGCCTCAAACTTCACAGGTGTGATAAGAGTCCGGTCCTGAACACATGTCAGAGCTCATATTCAGTTACAGTCATAGCGCCACCTGATGACAACAGGAAGTGACATGTTTAACACTGTTACAGACTCCTAGCAACATATTAAAAAGCATTAGCAAGTTTTAAATAGGCTAGCAACATGCTACAATCATGCTACAACATGCTAGCAACACTTAGCTAAGAGCTAATGCATGCTATCAATACAAAGAAAAAGAAAATTGCTGTAACTCATGCACACAATGTCCAATCTGACCCAAATTTAATATTCAACATGCTACGAACATAGTAAAGCATGCTAGCAACACTTAGCTAATATGCTAAAGCATGCTAATAATACAATGAAACAGGAAGTTACTCTAACTCTGGCATACAATGTCCAATCTGCCCCAAACTTAACATGTTTGATAAGAGCCCTGATCTGAACACATGTTCATGCCCATATTCAGTTATAGTCATAGCGCCACCTGCTGGCAACAGGAAGTCACATGTTTAACACTGTGATACACTATTAGCAACACACTAAAAAGCCATTGAGTGCTAAACTTGTTAAAAACACATTCAAACATGCTAGCAACACTTACATAGTGCTAAAGCATGTTGTTAAAGACATAAAAAAGGAAGTTATTGTAATTCATGTAAAGAATGTCCAATCTGCCCCAAACTTCACATGTTTGATGAGAGTCCTGGCCTGAAGATATATACATGCCCATATTCAGTTATAGTCATAGCGCCACCTGCTGGCAACAGGAAGTGACATGTTTAACGGTGTTACTGACTCCTAGCAACATATTAAAAAGCGTTAGCAAGTTTTAAATAGGCTAGCATCATGTTACAATCATGTTAAAACGTGCTAGCGACACTTAGCTAAGAGCTAAAGCATGATATTTATACAAAGAAAAATTGCTGTATCTAATGCATACAATGTCCAATCTGCCACAAGCTTAATATTAAACATGTTACAAGCATGGTAAAGCATGCTAGCAACACTTAGCTAATATGCTAAAGCATGTTAATAATACAATGAAACAGGAAGTTACTGCCCCAAACTTAACATGTTTGATAAGAGCCCTGGGCTGAACACATGCCTATGCCCATATTCAGTTATAGTCATAGCGCCACCTGCTGGCAACAGGAAGTCACATGTTTAATACTGTTATGGATGCATAGCAACATTTTAAAAAGTATCAACAAGTGGTAAATAAGGTAGCAACATGCTATAAACATGTTAAAACATGTTAGCAACACTTAGCTAAGTGCTAAAGCATGTTATTAATGCAATGAAACAGGAAGCTACTGTAACTCAGGCATGCAATGTCCAATCTGCCCTAAACTTAACAGGTTTGATAAGAGTCCTGGTCTGAACACATTTACGTAACAATATTCAGTTATAGTCATAGCGCCACCTACTGTCAACAGGAAGTGATGTTTAACACTGTGATACACTATTAGCAACACATTAAAATAAGCCACTGAGTGCTAAACTTGCTAAAACCATACTCAAACATGCTAGCAACACTTACAAATTGCTAAAGCATATTGTTAAAGCCACGAAACAGGAAGTTGTTGCAATTCCTGCAAACAATATCCAATCTGCCCCAAACTTCACATGTTTGATGAGAGTCCTGGCCTGAAGATATCTACATGCTCATATTCAGTTAAAGTCATAGCGCCACCTGCTGGCAACCAGAAGTGACATGTTTAACACTGTGATGGTCTATTAAAGGCACAGCAAAATATGCCATATTGTGCTAAACATGCTAGAAAAACTTTCTATGTGCTAATGCATGCTATTAATGCCAGGAAACAGGAAGTTGTTGTAACTCTGCTATACAATGTCCGATCTGCCCCAAACTTCATATGTTCCATAAGAGTTCTGGCCTAAACACATCTAAAGGCCAATATTCCATTACAATTATAGCGCCACCAGCTGGCAACAGGAAATTACTTGTCTTACACTAACTCAAGCATACCATGTTCAATCTGCACCAAACTTCATATGTTTGATAAAAGTGCTGACCTGAAGACGTCTACATGCCAATATTCAGTTATAGGCATAGCGCCACCAGCTGGCAGCAGGAAGTTTGGCACATCTAAATGACTTTGATATATTCCTCCTAAATTTACTATGTTAAAAGCATAGTGCCCACCGTTCGCTGTTTCCCTAAAGCCACCGGTCGGCGGTGAGCCCGGGTGCGAGGGCCCGTTCATCGCTGCTTGCAGCTTTAATTAGGGCCCGAGCACTGCGAGGACCCTATTGGAATTGCTCTGTTTATTCTTCTTCTTCTTCTTCTTCTTCTTCTTCTCCAAAGTAAAAAGTCTTTTTGAGGGCCTAAACATGCTCGAAAACTCATGAAACTTTGCACACTCATCAGTCCTGGCGAAAATTTACATCTGATATGGTTTTCAGAAGTGGGTGTGGCAAAATGGCTCGATAGCGCCACCTATAAAATTTCAACGGAGTGCGCCTCGAGCTGCGTTTCACGTACATGTACGAAACTCGGTACACAGGTGTAGCACACCAATACCTACAAAAAAGTCTCCTGGTACAACATCCTAAACCCAACAGGAAGTCCGTTATATTGAATTTCCTGTACGATTTTTGTGCAGTTTTTGCCATTTTCAGGCCTCGTACTTTAACGAACTCCTCCTACAGTTTTTATCCGATCATCTTCAAATTTGCTGAGTGTTATCATAAGGCCTTTGCGATGTTAAATTGCGAAGCTTTTGAGTTTTCGTCGAGGGGCGTGTCCGTGGCGGCCTGACAAAATTTGACGTGTCGCCATGAAAAAGGAAGTGGCTGTAACTCAGGCAAACAATGTCCGATCTGCCTCAAACTTCACAGGTGTGATAAGAGTCCGGTCCTGAACACATGTCAGTGCCCATATTCGGTTATAGTCATAGCGCCACCTGCTGACAACAGGAAGTGACATGTTCAACACTGTTACGGACTCCTAGCAACATAATAAAAAGCATTAGCAAGTTTTAAATAGGCTAGCAACATGCTACAATCATGCTACAACATGCTAGCAACACTTAGCTAAGAGCTAATGCATGCTATCAATACAAAGAAAAAGAAAATTGCTGTAACTCATGCACACAATGTCCAATCTGACCCAAATTTAATATTCAACATGCTACGAACATAGTAAAGCATGCTAGCAACACTTAGCTAATATGCTAAAGCATGCTAATAATACAATGAAACAGGAAGTTACTCTAACTCAGGCATACAATGTCCAATCTGCCCCAAACTTAACATGTTTGATAAGAGCCCTGATCTGAACACATGTCCATGCCCATATTCAGTTATAGTCATAGCGCCACCTGCTGGCAACAGGAAGTCACATGTTTAATACTGTTGTGGATGCCTAGCAACATTTTAAAAATATCAACAAATGTTAAATAGGGTAGCAACATGCTAGAAACATGCTATAACATGTTAGCGACACTTAGCTAAGTGCTAAAGCATGTTATTAATGCAATGAAACAGGAAGTTACTGTAACTCAGGCATACAATGTCCGATCTGCCCCAAACTTCACATGTTCGATAAGTGTCCTGGCCTGAACACATCTAAAGGCCAATATTCAGTTATTATCATAGCGCCACCTGTTGGCAACAGGAAATGACTTATTTTACACTAACTTAAACATGCAATGTCTGATCTGCACAAAACTTCACATGTTTGGTAAGAGTACTTGCCTGAAGATACCTAAAGACCAATATTCAGATATAATCATAGCGCCACCTGTTGGCAGCAGGATATGTCATGTCTTACACTAACTCAAGCATGCCATGTTCAATGTGCACCAAACTTCATATATTTGACAAAACCACTGGCCTGAAGACATCTACATGCCAATATTCAGTTATAGGCATAGCGCCACCAGCTGGCAGCAGGAAGCTTGGCACATTTAAATGACTTTGACATATTCCTCCTAAATTAACTATGTGAAAAGCATAGTGCCCACCATTCGCCACCGATCGGCGGTGAGCCCGGGTGCGAGGGCCCTTTCATCGCTGCTTGCAGCTTTAATTCTTCTTCTTCTTCTTCTTCTTCTTCTTCTTCTTCTCCAAAGTAAAAAGTCTTTTTGAGGGCCTAAACATGCTCGAAAACTCATGAAACTTTGCACACGCATCAGTCCTGGCGAAAATTTACATCTGATATGGTTTTCAGAAGTGGGGGTGGCAAAATGGCTCGATAGCGCCACCTATAAAATTTCAACGGAGTGCGCCTCGAGCTGCATTTCACGTACATGTACGAAACTCGGTACACAGGTGTAGCACACCAATACCTACAAAAAAGTCTCCTGGTACAACATCCTAAACCCAACAGGAAGTCAGTTATATTGAATTTCCTGTACGATTTTTGTGCAGTTTTTGCCATTTTCAGGCCTCGTACTTTAACAAACTCCTCCTACAGTTTTTATCTGATCATCTTCAAATTTGCTGAGTGTTATCATAAGGCCCTTGCGATGTTAAATTGCGAAGCTTTTGAGTTTTCGTCGAGGGGCGTGTCCGTGGCGGCCTGACAAAATTTGACGTTTCGCCATGAGAAAGGAAGTGGCTGTAACTCAGGCAAACAATGTCCGATCTGCCTCAAACTTCACAGGTGTGATAAGAGTCCAGTCCTGAACACATGTCAGTGCCCATATTCGGTTATAGTCATAGCGCCACCTGATGACAACAGGAAGTGACATGTTTAACACTGTTACGGACTCCTAGCAACATATTAAAAAGCATTAGCAAGTTTTAAATAGGCTACCAACATGCTACAATCATGCTACAACATGCTAGCAACACTTAGCTAAGAGCTAATGCATGCTATCAATACAAAGAAAAAGAAAATTGCTGTAACTCATGCACACAATGTCCAATCTGACCCAAATTTAATATTCAACATGCTACGAACATAGTAAAGCATGCTAGCAACACTTAGCTAATATGCTAAAGCATGCTAATAATACAATGAAACAGGAAGTTACTCTAACTCACCCAGATAGCACATGTACGTTTGCAAGATGTCTGTTAAAGATCTCTTGATCTGGAAAGCATCTGCTGTGTACAAACGTCTGGCAGATGTCTGTAAGATGTCAGTTTTACATACATTCTAAATCATATACATCTTAAAGACATCTAATAGACGTCTATTTGACATCTGTTAGGAAATGTCTAATAGACGTATTGCAGATGAGCAAACTACGTCTTGCAGATGTCTTGCAGATGTAAATGCAGACGTCAAATAGACATCTCCGAGATGTATGTGTGCTATCGGGGCAGGCATACAATGTCCAATCTGCCCCAAACTTAACATGTTTGATAAGAGCCCTGATCTGAACACATGTCCATGTCCATATTCAGTTATAGTCATAGCGCCACCTGCTGGCAACAGGAAGTCACATGTTTAATACTGTTGTGGATGCCTAGCAACATTTTAAAAATATCAGCAAATGTTAAATAGGGTAGCAACATGCTAGAAACATGCTATAACATGTTAGCAACACTTAGCTACGTGCTAAAGCATGTTATTAATGCAATGAAACAGGAAGTTACTGTAACTCAGGCATACAATATCCAGTCTGCCCCAAACTTAACATGTTTGATAAGAGTCCTGGTCTGAACACTTTTACGTGCCAATATTCAGTTATAGTCATAGCGCCACCTACTGTTAACAGGAAGTGACATGTTTAACACTGTGATACACTATTAGCAACACACTAAAAAGTCATTGAGTGCTAAACTAGTTAAAAACATACTCAAATATGCTAGCAACACTTACCAAGTGCTAAAGCATGTTGCTAAAGACATAAAACAGGAAGTTTTTGTAATTCATGTAAACAATGTCCAATCTGCCCCAAACTTCACATGTTTGATAAGAGTCCTGGTCTGAAGATATATACATGCCCATATTCAGTTATAATTATAGCGCCACCTCCTGACAACAGGAAGTGACATGTTTAACGGTGTTACGGACTCCTAGCAACATATTAAAAAGCATTAGCAAGTTTTAAATAGGCTAGCATCATGCTAGAATCATGTTAAAACATGCTAGCAACACTTAGCTAAGAGCTAAAGCATGATATTAATACAAAGACAAATTGCTGTAACTCCTGCATACAATGTCCAATCTGCCCCAAACTTAATATTCAACATGTTACAAACATAGTAAAGCATGCTAGTAACACTTAGCTAATATGGTAAAGCATGCTAATAATACAATGAAACAGGAAGTTACTGTAACTCAGGCATACAATATCCAATCTGCCCCAAACTTAACATGTTTGATAAGAGTCCTGGTCTGAACACATGCCCATGCCCATATTCAGTTATAGTCATAGCGCCACCTGCTGGCAACAGGAAGTGAGATGTTGCACTCTGTAATGAACGCAACATTTTAGAAATATCAACAAGTGTTAAATAGGGTAGCAACATGCTAGAAACATGCTATAACATGTTAGCAACACTTAGCTAAGTGCTAAAGCATGTTATTAATGCAATGAAACAGGAAGCTACCGTAACTCAGGCATGCAATGTCCAATCTGCGCCAAACTTAACAGGTTTGATAAGAGTCCTGGTCTGAACACATTTACGTAACAATATTCAGTTATAGTCATAGCGCCACCTACTGTCAACAGGAAGTGACGTTTAACACTGTGATACACTATTAGCAACACACTAAAATAAGCCACTGAGTGCTAAACTGGCTAAAAACATACATACTCAAACATGCTAACAACACTTACCAAGTGCTAAAGCATATTGTTAAAGCCACGAAACAGGAAGTTGTTGCAATTCCTGCAAACAATGTCCAATCTGCCCCAAACTTCACATGTTTGATGAGAGTCCTGGCCTGAAGATATCTACATGCTCATATTCAGTTAAAGTCATAGCGCCACCTGCTGACAACTGGAAGTGACATGTTTAACGCTGTGATGGTCTATTAAAAGCACAGCAAAATATGCCATATTGTGCTAAACATGCTAGAAACACTTTCTTACGTGCTAATGCATGCTATTAATGCCATGAAACAGGAAGTTGTAACTCAACTATACAATGTCCGATCTTCCCCAAACTTCATATGTTCGATAAGAGTCCTGGCCTGAACACATTTAAAGGCCATTATTCCATTACAATTATAGCGCCACCAGCTGGCAACAGGAAGTTTGGCACCTCTAAATGACTAAATGACATATTCCTCCTAAATTTACTATGTGAAAAGCATAGTGCCCACCATTCGCCACCGATCGGCGGTGAGCCCGGGTGCGAGGGCCCTTTCATCGCTGCTTGCAGCTTTAATTATTATTATTATTATTTTTATTCTTCTTCTTCTTCTTCTCCAAAATGAATCGCATTTTTGAGGGCCTAAACATGCACGAAAAGTCATGAAACTTTGCACACGCACCAGAACTGGCGAAAATTTACATCTGATATGGGTTCCAGAAGTGGGTGTGGCAAAATGGCTCGATAGCGCCACCTATACACATTCAGCGGAGTGCGCCTCGAGCCACGTTTCACGTACGTGTACGGAAATCGGTACACACATGTAACACACCAATACCTACAAAAAAGTCTCTTGAGGCAAAATCCGAAACCCAACAGGAAGTCGGATATTTTTAATTTTTCCAGCAAATTTTGTCTCATTTTTGCCATTTCCAGGCGCTGTACTTGAACGAACTCCTCCTAGAGATTTATTCAGATCAACACCAAATTTGGTCAGTCTAATCTAAAGCCCTTTGTGACGTTAAATTGCGAAGATCTAGAGTTTTCACCAGAGGGCGTGTCCGTGGCGGCCTGTCAAATTTCGATGATTCGCCATGAAAAAGGAAGTTGTTATAACTCAGCCATACAATGTCTGATCTGCCCCAAACTTCACATGTTTGATAAGAGTCCGATCCTGAACACATGCCCATAGTCATATTCAGTTTTAGTCATAGCGCCACCTTCTGGCAACAGGAAGTGACATGTTTTATTCTGTAACGGACTCCTCCTAGAGATTTATTCAGAACAACACCAAATTCGGTCAGTCTAATCTAAAGGCCTTTGCCTTAAATTGTGAAGATCTTGAGTTTTCGTTGAAGGGCGTGTCTGTGGCAGCCTGACAAAGTTCGATGTTTCGCCATGGGAATAAAAATTGTTGTAACTCAGACATACAATGTCCGATCTGCCCCAAACTTCACATGTTCGATAAGAGTCCTGGCCTGAACACATCTAGAGGCCAATATTCAGTTATTATCATAGCGCCACCTGTTGGCAACAGGAAATGACTTATTTTACACTAACCTAAACATGCAATGTCTGATCTGCACCAAACTTCACATGTTTGGTAAGAGTACTTGCCTGAAGACACCTAAAGACCAATATTCAGATATAATCATAGCGCCACCTGTTGGCAACAAGATATGTAATGTCTTACACTAGCTCAAGCATACTGTGTTCAATCTGCACCAAACTTCATATGTTTGATAAAAGTGCTGGCCTGAACACATCTACATGCCAATCTTCAGTTATAGACATAGCGCCACCAGCTGGCAGCAGGAAGTTTGGCACATATAAATGACTTTGACATATTCCTCCTAAATTTAAGATGTGAAAAGCATAGTGCCCACCATTCTCCACCGATCGGCGGTGAGCCCGGGTGCGAGGGCCCGTTCAATTATATATATTATTATTATTATTCAAATTATAAGTTACTATTAGAATAATCCTGTTGCACTGTAAAATAAAGTCAGTATTTATTATTATTATTATACACTGATCTTCTGTTTACAGTACATTGATTAGTTTAACTGATCAAATTAAAACGTAAAAGTAAAAGTAAAATGAATATTTTGTTAATAACAACACTTGTTTTTAAGAGATTTATAAACACTTCTCATTACAAATGTGTGAAGATGGTTGATGTGTGTGTTTGTAAATGCAAGTTATAAACGACTCAAACTCTATACATTCATGATTTGAAATGTATTTGAAAATGCAGCATGTTTTCTTCCATTTGATTTGTGAAAATTATTTGTATTTCTAATGATTTTATCCACACATGTCGATCAGGACATTTAAACTCACTGAGCAAAATCTTTTCAGATTTGCAATCCTGTAGATTTATTTCTGTCTCCACAAACACAAGAGTTTCATCTTGTCAAATTCTTCACTGATTTGTGATTGAAGAGTTTCAATCCCAAATCAACAAACTCATTCACTCTCAGTTTTGCTGCAGTCAATCTTCTTCAAAACACATTCACACACCACAATCAAACAATGTGAAGTCATGGACAAAATTTCCACATCTGATAATCACTATGTGAATTAATACAATGAGAGTCACACTCTTGTAGCATATTTTCTCACAAACACATTATTTTTGTCTTGGATATTTAGAACAAATTCCATAACTACAAATTCCTTGCAAATGACCTTTTTTTTTTTTATGGTATGTTTTGTCTTTCTTCTTCTGAAATCACTCACCATAATTCTTATGCATATAATGTAAGTGAATCACAGAGTGACTTAATTTCATAAAGACTACAGGTGTTTTCATCCAGCATCACTACAAATACGTGTTCACATAATATAAAATCAGTATTTACATAGTGTGAGAATAGTAAGTGACTTCCATGTGTCCTGCAGTGTCCCACTAAATCACGTCTGTTATGATTGTGTGATTTGATCTTACAGACACTCAACAATTGAAATGATGTGCTTTAGGCCTTTAGAGATGAAGCAGTGATCCTGCAGACCACAAATATGACTGATAATGTGAATCAATCAGAGAAAAGCCTAAAAGATAATAAAACAATTAAATTTGAAGACATTACAGAGGTGTTTCAGCTAATTTTTCAGATCATTGTCAGTCAATCTTTGACATCTTTATACTGTAAGCTAGCAGTCACACCATCATGTTAGCCATTGATTTTTGTTTTAATGTTTTAAAATTGCTTTGATTGTCACACAGACTGTGCTTATTTTAAATTATATCATAAGTGTGTCTGATCCATTAATTTTGTCTGGTTTATTCACCGCTCTCAGATAATGTGATTTTGTGCAGTGATATCAGACTGATTCTTCATCTCCAAACGTCAGGAATGACTGAAAGACTGTTTGCTGGAGTTATTCTTGTATCCATTTACTTATTTTAGTGTCTAGTTCTTTCAGACTGTCAACATGGACAATCAGGTGATTTTGACGACAGGCTACAAAGTAAGAAAGCACAACTACAACACTGCAGTAAAAATTTAATATCTGGAAATAAGATTAAAAAGATGGGGATGAAAAAAACATTTTATGAAAAAAAGCTGCAGAGAAAATGATCTGTGTTGGGTGTTTCCATAGCAAAGCACAGCACCTCAGACCAGTCCTGCAGTCATTCTTGGTGTACAAAGATGAAAAATCAGTCTGACTGTATCTCTGTACACAGTGTACATACAAATATCTCGGTTCATAGAGATAGTAGAGCAGTGAACTTTTGTGGTGAAACAAACTTAATGGCAGCAGGTACAGATCAGACAGACTAGCAACATCTAACTTTATCTGATGACTGTCATCACTGAGCTGTTTCACCTCATCAAACACATAAAAACACTGCTCATACAGATACTACATACTGACTGTATGGTACAGAGGTGTAGCATCTGGACCAATCAGACATACATTTAACAAATAGTATTTAAACCCAAAAGGCCCAGCTACATGCTGGAGCTCTGGAGACAACCCCCCCAAAGCAACTAACACCCCAAAAGGGCTCAGTTGCCAGGACGACTATCTGATAAGAGGTTTTATTGCTTCAAGGAATGCAAGCAGAGCACACTACATTTCCCTATAGGAAAGACACAATGCCTATAGAAATGGACTCCTTCCTATTCATTCACAGACAAACCTTTCTTTGACCTTCCTATCACACATAGCCCAGGTCATTGTGTACAGTATTACTGCATTGTATTTTAATTTTGTCTGTTGTATTTGTCTTTTGACTGTTTTATGCATGCGTTATGATAGATGACTAGTCGTTTACCCACCTATGTCATGTTTGGTTTCTTTGAATTTGTATTTTAATGATCTAAAAGATGGTGTAAATTAGATGTTGATACCTTTGCAACATGTTAGTGTTTTAAGAAACCTTAGTAGTTTTGCATCAACACCCAATCGAATTACATATGCAAAATACCATGCTCACAGACAAAGAGTCGTAAACTTTCCCTCCAAAGGTGAAAGTTACCATTGGTTCGCGGACCTAAAGGAGGCGCAGCCTAGTTTTGTTTTGATTTCCTGAGTCCGCTAGCAGCACCAGCGTGGTTGCCGCTAATCTTGCTTGCATTGTTTTTTTACACACATTACCATTGTTTACTCACTGTTACTTGCTTTAATGGCAAATTTGTGTCCACCTTTGAGTGCAGGTGAGGACACGTTCGAACTGGAGGCCATGGAGAAGCAGATTCAGGAGCTGTTGGAGAGGCAGACCAAGCTGAGAGAGCGGAGAGCCGCTCTGGAATCCTCCCAGGTAAGTATACAGTGCGATACTAACACTTTGACCACCTCTTCTCCGTGTGCTTCTCTGCACAGGTCCCGTGCACCCTGGACACGATCTTCCCAGGTGTCCTTCACTCCGGCGCCGGGACACCACAGACCCTGGGTGCAGCAGCAGCGGAAGACGTGAGCCAGGCCCCGGCCGAGGACCTCGCCCCCTCCACCGCCTCCGGTCTTCGAGATCTTCACCCGGAACCGCTTCGCTCCCCTCCGCGAGACGGAACGCGACGCTGTGATCGTCGGAGACTCCATTGTCCGGTACGTCCATGCTACCTTAGCTAAAGGCAAAGTCCACACCCACTGTTTTCCTGGTGTTCGCGTTCTTGATGTTTCTGCGTGGATACCCGCAATCCTGAAGGACGGCGAGAGCGTCGGCGCGATCGTCCTGCACGTGGGGGTGAACGACATCAAGCTGCGGCAGACGGAGGTTTTGAAAAGGGACTTAAGCAACCTGATCGAGACGGTTTGCAGCACGTCGCCCGTGACGAGGATCATCATGTCAGGACCGCTTCCCACGTATCGACGTGGGCACGAAAGGTTCAGTAGACTTCTTGCTCTAAATGAATGGTTATTGACATGGTGTAAAGAACAGAAACTGCTCTTTGTTAATAATTGTAATCTTTTCTGGGAACGTCCTAGGCTTTTCCCTGCTGATGGCCTGCACCCCAGCAGAGTCGGAGTGGAACTGCTGTCAGACAACATCTCCAGGACGCTACGCTCCATTTGACTAGTAAGTACATTCTCAAATGATTGCTATGATGGCTTTTGTTCTGGACACTTAAATGATAGTACTTGCACTGTCCAATCTACAAAGACTGTGTCTGTTCCTCGAATAGGTCAAAACATAAATTTAATGCAGGATCTAAAAAAAATCTGATCGTAATTAAACCAGAAAAGAGCAAAATAAATGAACAGAAACCATTTTTAAAGCTTGGGCTCCTAAACATTAGATCACTTGCACCCAAAGCAGTTATTGTGAATGAAATGATCACAGATAATAGTTTGATGTACTCTGCTTAACCGAAACCTGGCTAAAACCTAATGATTATATTGGTCTAAATGGGTCTACTCCACCAAACTACTATTATAAGCATGAGCCCCGTCAGTCGTGGCGGTGGTGTTGCAACAATATACAGTGATACTCTCAGTGTTACTCAGAAAACAGGATACAGGTTTAATTCATTTGAAATACTTTTGCTTAATGTTACTTTGCCAGATATGCAAAAGAAATCTCTCCTATCTCTTGTTTTAGTTACTGTGTATAGACCTCCAGGGCCGTATACAGATTTCCTAAAAGAATTTGCAGAATTCCTTTCAGAACTATTGGTTAATTTTGATAATGCGCTAATTGTCGGAGATTTTAACATTCACGCTGATAATACAAATGATGCCTTAAACTTGTGTTTACTGACCTAATAAACTCTTTTGGAGTCAAGCAAAATGTCACTGGGCCCACTCATCGTTTTAATCATACACTAGATTTAATTATATCGCATGGAATTGATCTTACTGATATAGATATTGTACCTCAAAGCGATGATGTTACTGACCATTTCCTTGTATCGTGCATGCTGCGTATTACTGATATTAACTATATGGCTCCGTGTTATCGTCTTGGCAGAACTATTGTTCCAGCCACCAAAGATAGATTTACAAATAACCTGCCTGATTTATCTCAAGTGCTCTGTGTACCCATTAATACTGTGACGAGTGTCTCCGGGCTCATCAGCATCGCCCTGGCAACAAACGATCTGCACCTGCACGTCCTCATCACCGCTGATCGGTCACCGCTGCTTCCTAATCAACAGCACGGCTTTATAAGCCGCTCATTCTCTCAGTCAGACAGACGATCGTCTCGAGCTGGATGCACGGCAAACTAACCTCTGTTCTTTCCTCTCGTAGAAAGCAGCGAGTGACCGGCAGCCCTCACTGGAGCACCCCTGGACACCCACTTTCAACCACACGAGGAACACATTGAGCACCAGCCGCACCAGCTTCACGCCTTCTTTTCTCCATTTCTCTCACAAGTATTTTCAATAAAATCCACCCTCTGGGGTTGTTCACTCAGCTGACATTGTCGTGTGATTCTTCACCCATGACAATACACAGGATCTAGACAAAAAGACTAGCAATATGGGCACCATCTTCTCCAGTACGTTAGAAGCTGTTGCCCCCACCAAATTGAAAAAAGTTAGAGAAAAACGTACTGCGTCATGGTACAATAGTAATACCCATTCTCTCAAGAAAGAAACTCGTAATCTTGACCGCAAATGGAGAAACACTTTTTTTTTTTTTTTAGAATTAGAAGTTTTTAGAATTGCATGGAAAAATGGTATGTCCAGATATAGACAGGCTTTAAAAGCTGCTAGGGCCAAGCATATCCGCAAACTCATAGAAAATAACCAAAACAATCCAAGGTTTTTATTTAGCACAGTGGCTAGATTAACAAATAACCAGATCTATTTATTATTTATTTAATAACCACCTGATCTAAATATTCCTTTACAGTTTAATAGTAACGACTTTCTGAATAAATAATAGTAATACATTTTTTCACTGATAAAATAGATAACATCAGAAATACAATAACTAATGTAGATTCTACTGCGTCTAATATGTCAACTTCTTTTGTCACACCCAAAGAAAAACTGCAGTACTTAGGACAGGAAGAGTTAAATAAACTCATCACTGTGTCTAAACCAACAACATGCCTATTAGATCCTGTACCCACTAAATTACTGAAAGAATTGTCACCTGTGGCAGAAGAACCGCTTCTCAATATTATTAACTCATCGTTATCTTTTCACGTCCCTAAACCTTTCAAGCTGGCGATTTATTAAGCCTCTTATTAAGAAACCACAACTAGACCCTAGTGAACTGGCAAATTACAGACCTATTTCTAATCTTCCGTTTATGTCTAAAATTTTAGAGAAAGTTGTATCTGCTCAACTGTGCTCATTCTTGCAAAAAAAAATTATATCTATGAAGAATTTCAGTCAGGTTTCAGGCCCCAACATAGCACAGAAACCGCACTTGTTAAAATCACTAATGACTTGCTTCATGCATCAGACCAAGGCTGCATCTCATTGCTAGTTTTACTTGATCTTAGTGCTGCGTTCGACACTATAGATCATGACATACAAATAGATCAACTACAAAATTATGCAGGTACCCAAGGGCAGGCTTTAAGATGGTTTAGATCCTACCTGTCCGATCGCTACCACTTTGTTTATTTAAATGGGGAGTCATCTGAGTTATCACCAGTAAAGTATGGAGTGCCACAAGGATCTGTCCTAGGTCCTCTACTGATTTCAATACACATGCTGCCCCTTGGTAATATTATAAGAAAACACAGGATTATTTTTTCCACGGGTTTCCATTGTTATGCTGATGTTACTCAACTATATATCTCAACAAGACCAGATGAAACTTCTAAATTATCGAAGTTAACAGAGTGTGTTAAAAATGTAAAAGATTGGATGACCAATAATTTTCTGCTATTAAATTCAAGTAAGACACATTACTTCAAGTAAGAGATATTACTTATTGGACCAAAAAATAGTATACAGAATCTCTTGGCTTACAATCTACAACTAGACAGATGTACTGTTGCTTCCACTACAGTCAAAAGCCTGGGTGTTATATTAGACAGCAACTTGTCTTTTTAAAATCATATTTCTCATGTTACAAAAACAGCATTCGTCCATCTTAGAAACATTGCCAAGCTACGAAACATGTTACCTGTTTCTGACGCAGAAAGCTAGTTCATGCATTCATGACCTCTAGACTGGACTATTGTAATGCACTACTAGGTGGTAGTTCTGCATCTTCAATAAACAAGCTACAGCTTGCAGCTGCAGCTGCTGAGTCCTTACCAGGTCAAGAAAATATGATCATATTACCCCAATTTTAAAGTCTCTGCACTAGCTACCTATTAGGTTCCATATCAGCTATAAAGTAGTACTTCTTACCTGTAATGCACTTAACGGTTTAGCTCCTGTGTACCTAACTAGTTTTCTACCACGCTACAATCCATCACGCTCCCTAAGATCGCAAAACTCTGGACTGTTGGTAGTTCCTAGGATAGCAAAATCCACTAAAGGAGGTAGAGCTTTTTTGCATTTGGCTCCCAAACTCTGAAACAGCCTTCTGGATAACGTTCAGATTAAAGACACATCTTTTTAGCCAAACATTCAAATAATGCATCTCATAAACTTTTCCTGCAGTTATATCTGATCAAATGCTCATTATTAATATTTTAGCTCTGGTTGAACAAATCTTTCTTTGCTTGCTTTGAACAGCAGCTACACTAAATATGTTCCCATTTGTTCTCTGTTTCTGCTATGGGATTGACATCCCGTGGTAACTAGGAATTCACAAGCTCCAGTCTGGATCCAGAACACTTAAGAAAAGATGATGCCAACCCCACAGAGGACTTCAGATGATGCCAACCCTGAAACAACATACAGCACTACCGAATTCTGCTACTAATTTATGGTGTTCTTTGTCTGTTTAATTATGTCATTAATTGATCTTTACCATACATCTCTGCCATATGTACATCAACTTGACATAGTCACCACTGTAAGCTACTACTAAATGTATTGTAAAAACTTTAATCTGGTGTAAAGTTGCTTTGCAACGATATGTGTTGTGAAAAGCGCTATACAAATACATTTGAATTGAATTGAATTGAATTTATAGGAGTTTAACTTGCAAGCATTATACTTCCTTAGAATAGACCCTGCTGGAAGCACATAAAGGGAAAACAACATCAGGCCAAGAATAGATCTCTGAGGAACTCCACAAGGGAGGTGAGCTGACGGAGACACAAATTTTCCAAGGTGGACAGAAACCGTTCTATCAGACAGACAAGACCTAAACCACTCTAAAACATTACCTTTGATACCAACACAATGGTCCAACCGAGAGATCTGAATATTGTAATCATTGAAAGGAAATGCAGTCTGGGGTGGAGTAGAACGTTTGCGCTGATGAACAGAGAAGATGGCTTGTACTTTGCAAACACTGATCCACAAGATTCCACATATAATCCTGCGAGGTCTGTTACAACTGAGACAGGGTCATCAGAGGTTTTGTAAGTACAGTTATATTTCTCTAACAAATCAGCAATGTTTTCCCACAAACTGTGACAACACCAACTCATTGTGATCTCACCAACAATTGTGTTCACTGCATCTTCCTCCACTGTGAAATCTTCAATATGACTACAAAATGAAATATCTTCCACCTCTTCAATCTCTGTAATACGTGAACTGGTCAAGAAAAGGCACGCTGCATATTCCCTAGTGGATACATTTCGGATGCAATAATGGCATGTGACTTTTTTCCTACACTCGCTATACCTTATACTTAAGAACAACAAAGCTGCTAAAATGTTTAGTAATAGTAATTTTATAATAAATGTGAAAGCAATAAACGTGAAAAGAACTATAAAAGGAAGTGGAAAAGAGCTAAAAACCTAATAACCTCTGCGTGACTCATCTTACACACAAACAGAAAGAAGTAGCTCTGGCTGTAATGTTTTTCCACAAGATTCATACAGTTTTGTTTATTAAACATTAGGGAACCAAAAGTTAACATATATAGTGTATATATTTGTGTATATACAGTGGGTACGGAAAGTATTCAGACCCCCTTAAATTTTTCACTCTTTGTTATATTGCAGCCATTTGTTAAAATCATTTGTTCATTTTTTTTCCTCAATGTACACACAGCACCCCATCTTGACAGAAAAACACAGAAAAACACAGAATTGTTGACATTTTTGCAGATTTATTAAAAAAGAAAAACTGAAATATCACATGGTCCTGTTGCGATTTAGCTCAAAGGGAAATGTATATAAATAATTACAATTAATTATGATTAATTACAATTATTTATATCAGCTGCCAGTAGTAACTGTAGCAGAATTAATTTTCCATCAACTAATCTGTTCGTCCAGCGAACATTCAGTATAAGTTTTATATCAACTCTAAGAAATGATATTTTCTTGGGCACAGAAAATAACTTCCTTAAAGTACTATTGCATTAGAGCATGTAGCTCGGATCGGAATCGTAAAGGGACATTAATTTGCAAGGCAGAATCAGAATCAAAACTCATGTAATTTGTGCACAAGAGTTTATTAACGAAGGACTAACACATAACTCATCTAAACAAACAACATGAAATCATTCATACATGGGGGAAGGGTCAGTGAGAGGCAGTTAGAGAGACCAGAGAATGTAGCTATGAAAAGAGTCAGTTAACCACCTGAGTGAAACCATCAGTGCTGTCTACAGCTTATACTAAACCTCTGTTTTGTTTAGTTAAATGTACGATACTTGCATTGCCTTGGTCGCTGAACAAGTGTTCGAATGCAGTCTCGGGTGAAAGTCTCGATGGTTTGGAGCAGTGGTGGTTTTGGAATCGCGATCACGTTCTTCCGGGTCCGAAGAGTGATGAACTCCAAAGATGTTCTGACTCGATGGTGACTGGGAGTTTCTTCCCATGTGAAAAGTGAAGAAGAACCAAGAGCTGAGAGGGACCCAGCTGAAGTCCTGTGGTCTTTGGAGAATGGAAAGACAAGGCCGCAAGGCCTGGTGCAGCTTAGAGTCCCAACGAGTTCTAGCTCATCCTCCTCATCCTCTTAGGTTCTGAAAGAACTCATGTGAGACAAGTGAAGAAAGCTAAAAACCGCAGAAGAGAGAAATGTCTGTTCGAGGACATTTCATGAGGATGAATTCCAGGGTTGAGTGAAAGTGTCTGGCTCTTTGTGGTCGAGAGCCACAGCTCTAGATGTTGGGGCCTGTCGGGCCCGCCGGGCACGCCCTGTGCCGGCTCAGGCTCCCCGTGGGTTCCTCCACACGGGCAGTAATCGTGAAGAGTGCGAAAAGAGTCAAGAGAGGGAGGCGGTCAAACGTTTGATGCCTTTAAGGTCTCTGGAGGCTGCGCCTCCAGGAGGTCCTTGAACCAATTGTAACTTTCACCTTTGGAGGGAAAGTTTACGACTCTTTGTCTGTGAGCATGGTATTTTGCATATGTAATCCGATTGGGTGTTGATGCAAAACCTAGTAAGGTTTCTTAAAACACTAATATGTTGCATAGGTATCAACATCTAATTTACACCATCTTTTAGATCATCAAAATACGAATTCAAAGAAACCAAACATGACATAGGTGGGTTATAAGACTAGTCATCTATCATAACGCATGCATAAAACAGTAGAAAGGCAAATACAAATACAACAGACAAAATTAAAATACAATGCAGTAATACTGTACACAATGACCTGGGCTATGTGGGATAGGAAGGTCAAACAAAGGTTTGTCTGTGATTGAATAGGAAAGAGTCCATCCCTATAGGCATTGTGTCTTTCCTATAGGGAAATGTAGCGTGTCTGTTTGCATTCCTTGAAGCAATAAAACCTATGATATCAGATGCTCACCCTGGCAACGGAGCCCTTTCAGGGTGTTCGTTGCTTTGGGGGGTTGTCTCCAAAACTCCAGCATATAGCTGGGGTTGTTGGTTTTGAAGATTATTTGTTAAATGTAACAAATAACTGTGTCTGATTGGTCCAGATGCTACAGTCCTAAGTATTCAGACCCTTTGCTGTGACACTCATATATTTAACTCAGGTGCTGTCCATTTCTTCTGATCATCCTTGAGATGGTTCTACGCCTTCATTTGAGTCCAGCTGTGTTTGATTATACTGATTGGACTTGATTAGGAAAGCCACACACCTGTCTATATAAGACCTTACAGCTCACAGTGCATGTCAGAGCAAATGAGAATCATGAGGTCAAAGGAACTGCCTGAAGAGCTCAGAGACAGAATTGTGGCAAGGCACAGATCTGGCCAAGGTTACAAAAAAATTTCTGCTGCACTTAAGGTTCCTAAGAGCACAGTGGCCTCCATAATCCTTAAATGGAAGACGTTTGGGACGACCAGAACCCTTCCTAGAGCTGGCTGTCCGGCCAAACTGAGCTATCGGGGGAGAAGAGCCTTGGTGAGAGAGGTAAAGAAGAACCCAAAGATCACTGTGGCTGAGCTCCAGAGATGCATTCGGGAGATAGGAGAAAGTTGTAGAAAGTCAACCATCACTGCAGCCCTCCACCAGTCGGGGCTTTATGGCAGAGTGGCCCGACGGAAGCCTCTCCTCAGTGCAAGACACATGAAAGCCTGCATGGACTCCAAGATGGTGAGAAATAAGATCCTCTGGTCTGATGAGACCAAGATAGAGCTTTTTGGCCTTAATAAACCTTAAAACCAGGCACTGCTCATCAACTGTCCAATACAGTCCCAACAGTGAAGCATGGTGGTGGCAGCATCATGCTGTGGGGGTGTTTTTCAGCTGCAGGGACAGGACGACTGGTTGCAATCGAGGGAAAGATGAATGCGGCCAAGTACAGGGATATCCTGGACTAAAACCTTATCCAGAGTGCTCAGGACCTCAGACTGGGCCGAAGGTTTACCTTCCAACAAGACGATGACCCTAAGCACACAGCTAAAATAACAAAGGAGTGGCTTCACAACAACTCCGTGACTGTTCTTGAATGGCCCAGCCGGAGCCCTGACTTAAACTCAATTGAGCATCTCTGGAGAGACCTAAAAATGGCTGTCCACCAACGTTTACCATCCAACCTGACAGAACTGGAGAGGATCTGCAAAGAGGAATGGCAAAGGATCCCCAAATCCAGGTGTGAAAAACTTGTTGCATCTTTCCCAAAGACTCATGACTGTATTAGATCAAAAGGGTGCTTCTACTAAATACTGAGCAAAGGGTCTGAATACTTACGACCAGTGTTGGGAAGGTTACTTTGGAAATGTAATAGGTTACAGATTACAAGTTACTCTATTTAAAATGTAAAAAGTAATGTAACTTTTTGATTACTTTATAAAAGTAATGTAACATTACATTTGATTACTTTTTGATTACTTTTCTAAATTTCTAATATTTTCAACTGTTAATCATTTTGAAACATTTAAATCAGGCAGAGTTAACCTTATAGTAGCACTCAACACTCATTACTGTCAGACTTTCAAAATCCTTTAGCACTTGAATTAAGATCATAAGTAAAGGATTATATATATATATATATATATATATGTATATATATATACATATATATATATCTTTATTTTGTGATAACAACTGGCTGGATGCATGTTATCCTAGCTGCTTGCCACAGAAGTAAATAATTAGACATGGTCTGAATTGAAATATTTGAATGCAAAGCTTCCATGAAGAAATCAGTTGCTAGCAAGTGGCAAGCTGTCAGAATTAAGAAATTGTACACATAATATTAAATTGTTAATATTGAGTTTTAATATTTTATTAGCTAACCAAATGCAAAGCTTCCACCAAGAAAAACTATCAAGCATATAGCACTGACTTATGATGACTCTAATGAGCCTGGTTGAGTCTGTGTTGAATTAGCTTTTACCAGTTGTTATCGGGGAATAACATACCTTGGAATGTCATGACGGACCAATTAGAATCACGCATTCCACAGAGCCATGTAATAATTTAATATAAAGCACAGCCACCAAAAATTCAGACTTAACACCTCTTATTACACTTATTTACTCTTATACAGATTTGAAATCATAACAAGAAATACCTAATATAATTGTTTTGAAATATGATAGGAAACACTGGCATTTAACAATGCCTTGGAAAAAAAACAACAATTAATCTTAAAAAAAATAAAGTATATGCATAAACCTGAATAGAAAATGAAACATTTAAGAATAAGCATGTCAGCTCAAATGAGACACCAATGTTTCAGGAGTATAAGACACAGAATAGGACACTATTATAAGGTTCTATCTGCATTCTGAGCACTTTTGAGATTTTGAGCTTCAAAGTTTGAGTTCCATAGACTTCTGTAGATAGAACCATTTTTGTTTTCTAAAAGGCCCAAAATGTACACAGCTTACAAAAGAAACATAACATAATGTAAATACGTTGTCATAGAATAAGAATATGTGAAAAACTCAATTTTGACAAAAATGTCAGATAGAACCTTATAATTCTAAGGTGATTATGTGTCCTATTCTGTGTCCTAAACCCCTGAAACATTGGTGTCTCATTTTAGAGCAGTCACAATGCAATTTTGGAAAGAAGTCAATTAAATCTGTATGTGGGTGTGTGTGAAAAAAAAAATCAGATGTAATCCCCTTTGTAATCATTAACATTTTCAAAATTAACTAATTTAATTACACATTTTTTCTTAGTAACTGTAACTAATTACAGTTACATTTATTTTGTAATTAAATTACGTAATTCCGTTACATGTAACTAGTTACTCCCCAACACTGCTTAGGACAATGTGATATTTCAGTTTTTCTTTTTTAATAAATCTGAAAAAAAAAAAAAATGAACTTAAATGATTTTAGCAAATGGCTGCAATATAACAAAGAGTGAAAAATTTAAGGGGGTCTGAATACTTTCCGTACCCACTGTAGATACATAGTGCATCTATAAATGTCAGATTGTACGCTTTTATTTTAAAAGCATTGGTTATGTGTGTCCTTTAAAAAATGGTAGCTTCAATGAAAATCTGCTTGTGTATTTGTAACGGAGTGAGGGAGATGTGAAGCGGACGGATCCAAATGCAAAGCTTTATTCGAAGGGCAAGACAAAGACATGGTCAAACAGGCAGGGTCAGATATCAGCAGACAGGTATGTAGGAGCAAGACACAAGAGTAGTCTGTAAGGCAGACGAGGGTCGATCCACGGCGAACGTAATGCAAAGGGCGAGGCAAAGGGATATTCCAATAACACAGGCTAGTGTTCCAAAGGCAGGCGGCAAGACAGACCAAACGAGAAGACCAGGCGAGAATACTAAACTAGGGAACACGGGAACTAGAAAACTAGGGAGCTATGAAACTAGGAAAAGACTACATGAAGGCTGCTAGCACTGGGAGAGCGCTAAAGCAACATACATAGTCCACAATACAACTCCAATACACAACTCCATAATACTCGGTGAGTAACAAGGGGAAGTCTAAGGCTTAAATAGAGCGCCTGATTGGGTACAGGCGTTAGCGCAGTCAGCGCGATGGGTGATGGGAAACGTAGTCCGGGGTGTAGTGCAACAGTCTGTTTGATGTAAACTGGAATGCACAGGCGACCTCTGGTGGCAGGCAGACCGGACAGGATTCATAACAGTATTACAGGTGCTGTGAGAAAGAACCAAGTCTCCTGTGCTGCCACTGAGGAAGACATTGTTAAACGTGATACGTGGTTCAACCTAGCAGCAGATAGGGGAAGCTCAAGGAGCCGCCCCACTGTCAGCAGTTTGACTCAACAGTAGCCTGTTCGAGATGTTCATTTAAAATAACAACATTATATTCAGCAAAGAATCTTTATTTATTTGTTCTCCCTCAATTTCAAAATCATCCTATATAACCGTTTTACCTTTTTTGTTAAGGGTGTTTGATCTACTTTACATGTTCACTTTGCAAAGACTGGGTCAGTACTTCTGCAGCGATGTAGGATGTTTTTGAAAAGATTTTTGAAGTTGAGGGAGAAAATACGATCTGAGTTTTTCGACATACCCTAACTGTCTTGAATCAGATTACACAGAGTTCAGGGACAGCAAGGCAAGACAAGCGTTTGAGAATAAAAAGTATAGAAATTGTATTATTTTTATGAAAATAACCAATCGTTTGGGATCATTTTAAGCCGCATTTAAACTGCATTTTGGAAGTTCAAAATCGGGGCACCATACTGGATGAGCCACTTTATTAAAGGATATGGATAGGGTCTGGACTGGATCCAGTCCGTATCTGTTGTGCTGTGCAAGTGGACTTCGATACGGACCCATTTTTCTATCTGGGATGTCTGCCTTATATTACCAGTTAAAAACTGCCCTCTATTTTATTTTTTTTAAATAAATTTTTGCTTTGAGAATTTCCCCCTTAACTGTCTCCTTTTCTCACACAGTAAGTCCATATTACCAGTGCATAAAGCAAACATACTTTCATTGAGACAGCTTTTCAAGCTGTTTTAATTATCAAGACATAATATTTGGGAAACAGTATCGGTTTTAGTATACAATGTGATAGTGTCTGTAAGTCCATCTGCATTTAAATGAATGGGACAATCCACACATTGCTTAAGTGTAGGCAGATATTCAGATATATTACAAAAATGAAAATCTCCAAGCATTAAAGCGGGTTGGTCTGCAGAGCGAGTGACTGCATTATTGTGGCTCTTCTCTGTTCTCTCCCTTGCAGCGTCAACATTCTGTCTAAATAGGTATAACAATAATGTGTCTGAACTCCAGAGGAAGATGAAATTGTCTAGAAGAGTTTGTTAAAATATCAAAGTCTGGTGTGCACACTTCCTCCCAAAATACTCATAGCCCAGCTGTTTTCAACAAACACACCCAGCCCTCCTCCAATGGATTTGGATGAGCTATTACAGGTGCTATTATTGTAATATTTTGTGCTTTGTACTGTTTTCTCACTGGTAAATGAGACATGAGGTAATCAATTAAATCCTCCATAAATGCCGTCACTCAGCCATGCAAATTACACATTCAATGTCCAGAATGGTAGGAAAGGTAGAAAAGACATCAAGTAATCCATGTCATTAAGGACTCCAGTTTTATGTGAGTCTTAAATGTCAAATGATCTCAGAAATCATTCTAATATCCTAATATATAACAGTTGTCCTGCTTAATATATTTATAAGGCTTGATGCTATTTTGAGAATTATTTGATGACTATACATATACATACACACATATACACACACACACATATATATATATATATATATATATATATATACATACACACACACACACACACACACACACACACACTACCATTTAAAAGCTGGGGTCAGTATTGCTGAAATACCACCACCACCACCACCACCAGAATTAACGGTCCGCTTTACTATAAAACACATGATCATTGCAGCACACATCATTTTATGTTAAGTTAGAATAGATTGAACAGCAATAAATAATAACACTACAGTGAAATAACTAGCTAGGAACAATCATCTAGCCCTCTAAACATGAAAATGTATTTGATCATACCTTTAGCTTACTAAGTAGAGCTGCATTCTTTGTTGCGCAAGAAGTTTGTGTGTAAAAAGTGCCAATCAAAATGTGACTCTCTTTAATGAAACTGTTTCTTTATTAGCCTAATATTAATTTGTAGCCTATTTATTCTGTTCCAGGTTACTGAACAACCACCATTATCATTGGCTTGTTAGATGTCAATGGGGACTTACTCTTTATTAAAGTGACTTCAATTAATTTATCTGAGATTTTCCAAAAAAACTGCTGAGGAGCTCATCTGCCTTTGAATTTAGAAGTAACCCACAAAGGTCACAGAATTGTAGAATTCAGGCACTTGACTTCTAATAATAATGAAATGTAATTTTAGTTTTGCATAATGGAAATAATGAAGTTCTATGTTTTAAAAAGTTGAAGTTTCCATTTTTCTCTTGGTCTGAAAGGTCGAGCCTGATCTCATTCAAATGAGTTTCAGATATGAACAGTTGTGCAATTACTGCATTATTACACCTTATTAGACATTATAAACTCACACTTAACATAGAATATGTCATCCACTTTAATCTTCCTTGCTATTGTCATCACATACTGAACTGCCTGAGTTTGATTGGGACTATAGGTCTCCAAATATGGAGAACAGCCTAATACAGCAAATGAGTCATGAGGAAAACCAGTCTTAAATACCATTGAATAAAAACAAAACTATTCACACCACAACTTACACATTTTTGGTTCCCTCCTGGGACTTTTAATACATTAAGGTGACTCCGAGGGGTATAAAGAACGTAACCTGGTACAATAATAATGCAATCTGTGCACAACTTTATATTGAATGAGAGGAAAGTTAGAGCTGAAGGAACATGACCTAATTCCTTAAAGAGCTTTGGTCCAAGTGTCTTCTGAAAGATCTGTACCCAGGTCTTTCTCCCAGGACATCTTCAAATGTTGTGTAGGAGGGACCCTTGAGTTATTAAAATATTCATCAAATCTAGAAACAAGACCCTTTAATTTGAGATCAAATGTCATACAAATATGAAGATGTTCAGGGAATTGGTAAGTTTTAAAACTGGTACATCACTTTTAACATAATTCCGTACTTGTAGATATCTGAAGAAATGAGAAGGGGGTAATCCAAGAAATCACTCTGTTTTCTA
Source organism: Cirrhinus mrigala (assembly GCA_036247105.1). NCBI lineage: Eukaryota > Metazoa > Chordata > Actinopteri > Cypriniformes > Cyprinidae > Cirrhinus > Cirrhinus mrigala. The sequence continues at coordinate 1,472,204 of JAMKFB010000399.1, forward strand.
AACCTCTTGTCACTTTGAGGAAAACAGCTATTTCTTCCCAGAATGAGTTTGCAAATGATGTTTCAGGTCGCTTTGATATGTGAAACTCTTCTCACACTGAAGACACTTGTAAGGTCTCTCTCCTGTGTGTATTCTCATGTGAACTTTTAAGTTTCCTTTAACTGTGCAACTCTTTCCACACTGAGGGCAGGTGAAAGGCTTTTCTCCAGTGTGAACTCTCATGTGAGTCCTAAGGTTTGCTTTGTTTGTTAAACTCTTTCCACAGTGATGGCACATGAAAGGCTTTTCTCCGATGTGAATTTTAACATGATTCTTAAGGTGATTCATGTCTGTGAAACTCCTTTCACACTGATGACATTTAAAACTGTTCTCTCTTGAATGAATCTTCATATGATTATTAAGGTTAACATTATATCTGAAACACTTTCCGCACTGATTGCATGTGAAAGGTTTCTCTCCAGTGTGACTTCTTATGTGAATCTTAAGGTTTCCTTTAATCGTGAAACTCTTTCCACACTGCGGGCAGGTGTAAGGTCTCTCTTCAGTGTGAGTTTTCATGTGGACATTAAGGATTTTTTTCTGTGTAAAACACTTTCCACACTGAGTGCATATGAATGGCTTCTTTTCAATGTGAATTTCCATGTGGATTTTAAGGCTCTCTTTTCGATTGAAAATTTTTCCACACGGTTGGCAGGTGAAAGAGCTCTCTCCAATGTGAATACTTAAGTGGGGATTTAGGTTTGTGGTTTGTGTTTTTTGAGGGTTTTTTGGTGATGAATTCTCTTCAGTTTGCGAGCAACTAATAGCTTTTTCTTCGATTTTGAAGTCGTGATATTTCTTATTCTGATCTTTCTCTTCAGTTTCATTCAGTTCTTGACTCTCCTCTTTTAGTGCCATCAGGTCTGAGGTGAAAAGAGAAGAAATACAAGTTAACATCAGTTTAATGGCACAAAGCAACAGACATCCAAACATTTAGACTAGTGCTGTCAATAGACTAAAAATAACTAATTAATTGCACATTTTCAGTAATTAATCAGATATTGATATAATATAGTTATATAGTCATAATTTCACAAATTTAGCCATTAAATATAGACATTCAGGATTACAGCATCATTGAAAGGCATGATTTTTAATATTTATTAGGCTTTTTAAAAAAGTAAACTAAAAGCAATCTACACAAAGTAAAATTTATGTATACATAAACTATATTTTGAATATAAATTAAACTTTATTCAAGCTACAAAAAATAATCAGTGAGCAAAATATAGTGATTTCTTTTTCTTTCTTTAAAAAAAATTACTTCAAGGACTCAAACTGCAGCAGGTTTTACTTTAATGCTGCATTCCCAGCCTGGTCTCATTGTTTATAAAACAAATATTTTTCAATGTTTTGATTGATGCTGAAACATGCAATTTGCTCGTATTACACTGTTTAAAATGTAAAAAAAAAAAAAAAATATATATATATATATATATATATATATATATATATATATATATATATATATATATATATACACACACACTATATCTCAAAATTACTATAAATCACAATAATGTATTACAAAAATGTCAAAAGCAGTACCAAAAGTATTTTAACTGATAATGCATTGCAGTCACAGTCTTCACTGACACAATGGTTTTGTGTGAGGTGCAGAGCAGAATTTAAGGATGTTTTCTGTATTCTGTGGTGCTGGACAATTTAATAAGAATCAAATGAGTGAGTTGAGATTTAAGAATAAAAAACCAACCTGTTTGTTTCTCAGTATCTTCATGTTTGACTCTGAATGTTTCTTCAATCCTCATGTCTTCACTCTCCTCTTTAATTAATGCCATCTTTATATCAGTGTGTCATGTGCATGTCAGCTACTTCAGGAGTTTTTCTGTGTTTGAACACTTTGTCCTGTTTAAGATGAGAATAATGAACAGAAAGAAAAATCAAATACAAACTAAATTTTCAAATGCAATAATCTCTGGGTGTGTCTCAATCAGTGCTCTAGTTCAGTTGTCAGCACACTGGTAAGGAGTCAGTCAGAGTGAGAGTTAATAGTCTTAAATGGCCTGATGTGACAATAAAACAAAAACCCTAGCATTCAGATTAATAAAATAGCTCAAATTATATAGCCTACAATGTTACAATTTGTATGAAGATTTATATTTGAAGAGTTCAGATGCAAAACCAGCTAAATCCAGCTGACGTATTTCTTCAAAAAGAGCATTTCTTTCTGGCTACTTTGTATAGGTTTCTACTGGTACTTCTGATTGGGCTGAGGCTGGAATTTAGCGAGTTTGAAGTAAAAGTATTTGATGGAGGTGTCAGGAGCATTCACTCAGTATCATTCTCTCATTTTTGACCGAGATGGCTTTTAGCTGGTTTTGCATCTGAACCCAATCATTTAGTACTTACTGATTTGTAGGTTATATTTAATAGATTCACTTTAATGAAACAATTAGCAGTTTTATAAAAGTTGTCATTACACCTGTTTGTTGTTCTCGTTGCATTTACGCCGTTTTGAGCAGCAGGTGTCGTCAGTGTGCGCTGATTCGAGCGATTCAAAACAGTGAATCATTTTGCGATGCAATTGATTCAGGTGGAGCGAAATGAAACGCACCGTTTCTGTTACTCGTGCACGTGCTGTTTACACGCACAAAATAAACTTAATTAATATCACTAAATAAAGCTTTACAGTGTTACATTGGTTAACAATTCCATTCACAGTTGTATATAATTCTCTAAATGAGTTTTATTTAAACACTTTAAATGATTAAAAGCACACACCTTTCTTCAGCCGAATCAGAGAGACGCAGGAGTGTGGCGCAGCCTTATGACGTCACATCGCCAGACCAAAATAAAAGTCTTGAACTGTTTCTCTCCTGCTGAAAAACAACAACAGACAAACAAACAAAACAGTTTAAAATGAGATTAAGCATGAAAATACATCATATATAATTAATTCTTAAGTTGGTATTCTTTATCAAGATGCTGAAGAGGAGGCTGCTGTATTGAAGAGATGAATCCTTCAAAGAAGAGCAAGGATGCAACGGAAGATAGAGAAAAGATGTGCCTTATTAGGATGTCTCTCTAGCTTTATAAGTTTTTTTTTTTTTTCATAAACTCCCCTGTATTTATGTGGATCTGACAGTTTACTTGATTTATCTAAATAAAAAGTAATATTGATAACAAATAAATACATTATATATAATACATCCAAAGGTATGAATACATTATTATTATTATTATTATTATTATTATATAATTAATATATAATCTCTTAACACATAAACACCTTATGAAAAGACTACATAAAGTACTAACTCACAAAAGTGATAATGCTAACTATTGCAGGATTGTTACGAGACTACATTAGAATTTTCTAGGTGTACCAAATAAACTGACAAGTACAGTAGAGGTTTGACAGTTAATAACATTGAAATTAAATAGGCTACATTGCACACATCACTTGATACTCTGTTGGATAAGCTTTGTACAGTTTGGTGATAAAAAGTGTCATGACCTCACCAGTCTAGGTTGAAAAGGCCGATGACAAAGAAAATAAAAAGGTATAATTTTGTGAACGACAACACCCCTTCTCCTGTCCCAGCTCACAATGATTACGAAACACAACGATTTTCATAAGTTTTCACAAAATTTATTATAACAAAAATCAAAGAATTGGAAGCATATCTCTTCGGAAGGGGATCAGGGCCAAAAAAACAAACAAAAGGAAAACTAACTAAGGGGTTAGAACTAAATTAGTTCCAACCTACTTGCTTCAAAAGGAACGAACGATTATTTACAAATAACGAATAATCAAAATAAACAACGAATAACAGATTACAAACTGAAATGTATAGTTGCGAGTTACAGGAGAAACAAATTATATTCAATATAGCCGCGTGGAAGCCAGAGCTCTGCGGCACAACTTACTCACACAGCAATTCAACCATGCTTCCACAACAACGTTATTCGCAACAATGTACATTCAAAAAAATGAAGAGTGTTGTCTGGGGCAGGAGACAGAGGACAAAATGACAGCTTCAGCACACGCTCTCAACAGAAGCTCTCCAACACTGCTCTGCTTCCCGGTATTCAAACGCTCCCGCTCGCTACGCAATTTCCTGCAGCTGGTCCCAATCAAGCCCTGCCAGAAGGAGAGTGAGGGAGAGAGAGAGGGACTGTGCACAACGTATAGCACCCAATACAACAAAACGTCAGACACGAATGCAAAAAAAATAAATACAAATAATGAATGTACGTCAAAGGATGTAAGAAAAGGCTCTGGAGAGAGTCAGCACAGAACAATATAAGGACACAAATCTCTTCACTGACTGACAAATACGAGGGACAAATGCGTGTGTCATGCAGAACACATAATCCAGGACTGTTCTTACCCAGAAAAGTACGTACCCCATTCAGGCCTGCACCTCCAGACTGAACAACTTTTCTTCAAGTGTAAATGAAGTGTCATAAAAGTATCAAACCCATAATTATTCAAAGGATTGTGCAATACGTAATAAACATGGAACTGTGCAATACATATTACACATAATTTTTTCTCTACTGCTTATTTATTTTACTTATTCTTTCTTCTATGTCAGGTTTGCTTGTTGTGTATTTTTAGCTTCATGTTGAGCACCATGCAAGAGTTGCACTTGAATAGTGTTGTATAGGCATGCAATGACAATAAAGAGTATTCCAATTCAGAGAATCAGCAGCCAATTCTTAGTAGAGCAGTATCAATGCTGTGACAACAGTGAAAGCCAAACCGAAAAAAACTCAAGCTTATGAGTTTACAGATAAAAGCTACCACTTTTTTTCATCAATTGGACAGTATTGAAGGATTTGGAATAGGCTTATGCAGGGCAAAGAGATAAGACACTTTTATTTATTTTTTTTCTTTTTAGGGAAGGGTATCTGTTTAACATTGTTGAATCAAAAAGGCTGAAGAGTGAATGACACAGTTCCATCACCTTTGTTTAAGAAACACATTTTTTCTCTTTTAATTAAAGACATGAATAAGCAGTTTATTCTTCAAGAATATATGGTATTAAGAAATTACAGTTCTTCAAAACAATCTATCCAGTTTCACTGATGATTATGCAACATTCTCGACTTAATTAAATAGAAAATCATGAAATAGCAGAGATAGATAGAATAGTCTTACATAGTTTTTGTTTACACATGATTTTAAAAAATATAATTATTATCCAATAAAGTGATGAAAGGACATTAAAGATAATAGACAGGAAATTATTGGGAAACCCATGTGTCACAAACAGCTGCAAGAAATGTATTTATTTACTTTCACTGTATTGTGGGGGAGTTTCTGCATGATGGTGATTAATGTAAGAGCTGCTAGCCAGAGGAATCTGCAAGAAAAAATGTATACAATCAGCTTCCTTGCTTATTGATTGCTTTTTAAACAATTATTGCACCCATTACTAAGTGTTTTACACAATTCAATACATAGACACTGAACACTAAATCTAAATAATGCATTATTTTCAAGCTTCTCTTACCTCTGAGCTGTTAAGATCTTGGAAATGATTGAGCCTAACATCAGAGGGCTGTGGAATTAAAACTTGTGGAACAAACGGCACCTTTGGAAAAACACACATGTAATGTTTTATGCCTTCCTCCTGTTAGATAGTATAAATGCAATAAAACTGGCAAACAGTTCCAGTATTACAAGTGTATCGACCTCATTGAACTTCAAATGGAATTGGAAAAGGTAAAAGACAGAAATCCTTCTGAAATGTCCTGCTGTGAAACATGCTTTCATCCATATTTATACAAATAATTTCACATAATCCATACATTCACATAATTTCCAACAATTTTTGTGGACAGAATTTCATACTTGAGAATTATATGTTAAAAGCTTTAACATTTAAGAGTGGAGAATTTAGGACAAATTTTTGTATTGTAACTTACAGTGTTTGTTGGTTCTGGTAAAGTGTGAACCCAATTGTGTAGATATATCCATTATGTATTTACATATCTAAGGGGTTCAGATGACAAAAAAAGGGATCGGAAGGGATGCATCACTCACCTGAGGAGGAGGATAACAGCAACAGGAGACTTTACACGCAAATGCTGACAGACAGATGGAGATGATAAACTGAAGGAAGGTGAATAACAGCAATACAACACTGATTCCCCAGAAGAGAACCTGACAGAAAAATCAACATTAGCATGAATAATAATAACAAAATTATGATTAATTAGTACTAAGACTGGTACACTGACTGCTCAGCAGTCAAGAATCTATTATCTATTAGTTCATATGGTAATATATTCATTAATCAAACTGGACTGAGTTTACAATTAATGTATAATGTCAATGTTTTGTTTTGTACTTTGTACATTGTAAATGATCAGTTACAGTAAGAGATCTATAAAACTACCTCTGAAAAAAAAAAAAACTGGACAGATGAGTGCAAATTAAGGCTTGACCTTTCACAAGTGTAATGACCACACAGTGATGTAAATACAAATATGAATGTAAAAGCTGATGACATACCATATACATTCTCTTAACATAATAACATTCAGAATTGTTGCAGTAAGTATACAGTGGTCCTCGAGCTAAATCCAGTGAAATTAAAGTAAGGGCAATGCCTGCAGTTATAGCACTGAAAATGTTCACTCCCAGTGAGCCGTTCACCTATAGGCAGAAAAACATTAAGTTATTTAATATGTTGTGTTAACAGGCTGTGTTAAAGTAGATGTAAAAGTATATGGAGTGTGATAAAAATAAACAACTCGGCATACGTAAAATATAGCCACAAGCTGCAATCATCAGGGTCCAAGCACCAATGTCTTATGTGGATGATTTAATGATACAATTGTAATGCATCTTGTGCTGGAACAGCACTCTCTCATGTACATGCATACGACAGTTAGCAGAATATATAGATTATGGTTTATGAAGTTTAAAATGTGCATGTTTTTCTTACAAAAACGCATCAATTCACTTCAGGAGGCCTTTATTATCCCCCTGGAGGCATGCGGAGCACTTTTTATAATGGATTGATGCACTTTTATTGGACTTCTATTGGGCTATTGAATAGTAATGCTCATTCACTGCCATTATAAAGCTTAGAAGAGCCAGGACATTTTTAATATAATTTAGATTGTATTCATCTGAAAGAAGAAAGTCATATACACCTTGGATAGCTTGAGGGTGAGTAAATCATATGGTAATTTTCATTTTTGGGTGAATAAACCCTTTAATAAATATATTATCAGATCAAAAGACAAACACATTTATTCATTATATTTGGTATACATACTTGTTTTCATAAACCAATTTTCATAAAGGTAGGCCATTTAGATTTTATGTTAGTAGTCGCTGAAATCTGATTGGCTGTAAGCTGCCATGTTTTTTTGATGTAGCTGATGTAGCAGAGTCATATTGGATATGTTATGACATCCAGCAAGGAAGATTCATTTTTACCAATCCTACAGTTACAGCGTTAAGGAATTTCAGTTGTAGGGCCCCCTATAGGTTCAAAGTTGATGCAATTTGGTGCACATCTTTAAAATTTTTAAATCTTAAAACTGAAATCATTATAGAAAATCAACAGAAACATTATAATGTTGCAGCACTTCTGGTGCTTCGACCCGTAAAAATAATAATAGTTGTGTACATACCAAACACAAGCTGGAGGGTGAATTAAGTTTGTTTTCTGCAGCAATGCAGAGTGAGCCTGCGATAATGTACTGAGAGGAGAGAAAAGGGCAAATATTGAGGTTTTTGTTGGAATATGTACAGATGGTACTCAACCAGAATGAAGTTTTTACTGCCATGTGTATCATAAGATTGTTATGTTTAAGACGCTTGATTGCATTCCCCATAACGTCAGCAGATGCAGTGTCTCAATCCACAATCTGAGACATTTTACTGCACCTGATCTCTGCATATGGAAAGTAAGCACAGTTCGAGCACTACCTTCACAGTAATATTTTACTGTAACAGTAGTCAAATAGCTGGAACAATTATTCCAGTAATTATTGTTATATTATACTTATTATGGTAATTTTGTTATTATTACTACTACCAGTATTTTAATAATAATTTTATCTTCATTTATAAAGGAACACTACAGTGCCAGTATAACTGAGCAATGCTCACAACCGTATTGATTTTGCAAATGAGCGCCACTGGTGCCTGAGTTGTATTTACTGTTGTGTTGGTACATATGGCAGTAATAGACATATTTGGTTGACTACCTACTGTAGCTCGTATTATAAAAGACAGAACACTAAACTGTATAATTTCTTACAATGAGAGATCCCCAGTAAGGAATCCCACTATAGACAAAGATGGATTCTGCATAAACTGTAGACACAATGCCAAACAGGAGAGTCATCAAACCGATCATTATCTGGACAGTCTGTGTACGACAAGAAAAATTTACATTCTGAACAGGACAAAAAGTCTTTTACAAAGTAAAACAGTATCAAACTGACTTACTATTGTACTAGACATTTATTTTTTTTAAGTATTTTTGTTTTTTTAAAAGTGTGCCATTTTTTTTATTGTTCACATGCATAATTCACATACTGATTTGCTGATATGCAAAATTTGTCCTTTACCTCACATTTCTTGATAGTTTGTTCTTAAAACATTGTAAATTTCAAATAATAAACCTTATGTTAATGTCCTTACTGCATTGTCAACAAAGCTGACGTGCACAAATAAAAAAACAATTATTTGGGTTACGAAAAATTTCTCACCCCAAGAGCTTTTGGTTGGCCTGTCAAAAATGCCTGAAGTCCATGAAGAGGTGAAGCTCCTGCTACCTGTTGTACATAAACAGGCGCAAGAGCATTGGTCACAGTCCCAGCTGCTGTTGTTTGTGTTGGTGGTTGCAGCTGGATGACAAAAGAATTCATGGGTACGGCAGTCGACATTCTCGATACAGGATCTGAAATTGATTGTACAGAATCATAGTACATAAAAACATGTGACGGATATGATTATAATATAGATTTTCTATGTTAAAAAAACTTTCAAATGTATTACAAATACTATACCATTAACATATGGTACTATAAAACTGTGTACCATAAACATGGTCTTTATTCCTAAACACTTCTGAATGCAGTTACATCACAGTTGTCAGAGTTATTATTATCAACTAGAATAACTCTATTAAACATTGAAAACAAGGAATACACTGTATAACAAACAGCTCATGTTTGAACTTATCTATATCATTTACATTTAAGGCATTTAGGACATAAAAAAGCAGACATAATATAAAGATCATCACTTGAATAAAGTTAGTCAAATGTAGTGTAAGTATAAAATGTATTGTTTTACCAGGGAAAAAAAATCCTCTCTTCAGCTGGTTTTTCACACTTTGCTCTGAAGTTCTGTTCACTCTTCTGAGATAAGCCAGTGTAAACTCAATGTCATAAGTGTAATTGCTGATACTTTTTCCCGGAATGAAAGGGGAAGCAGGTTGAGCTCAGGTGATTATGACAAATGGCAAAGCTGGCCTTTTCATGAGATAATAAGAAGTTTAAAAGCCACAAAAAAAACAATAAAAAGAGAAGTTTTCATAAATATAACAAGTAATTTGCAAGCTGGTTTGGAAACCAGGTGAAATTGCCATAGTGAAACATGTAACACTCTTCAGGTGATAACAGATTACATCCTTTTGCAAGTGTAATAAATCTGAGACCATTGGCATTCATCTTGTTGCTCTTGTCAAATGACTGTCAGTCAAATAACATTGGTTTGATAAAGCTTTGAAAAAACACCATTCTACTAACATGTGCTTTCAATTTCCATTATTTGCTAAAATTCACTGTCAGTATAAAAAGGACATGTAGACTATGAATATCGGGGTTCTTGTTTTCAATTATCCTGCTATCATGTTGGAACATTATTTCAGATTCTGGTATTGTTTGGTTTTGTTTTGAATTTAGATTTTCTTTCTAGTTTAGTTTAATCAAAATGGTGACTCTTGCAGCAATTTCTGTATTAATAAACAACAAAAATAGTCACACTTGTGTTGTTCTTGGTCAAAATTGACCACAAAACATGAAAAATACAGAACAATTGTTTGAGGGTACAACCTACAAATCAAGTTTTAGTCCAAAGTGTTGAAAAGTGAAGTACAACATAAGAAGTATTGCAGTTAATGAGTTAATTAAGTGATTTTATTTTATTTTGATTCTTGCTATTTACTTTTATTTTTGCATTTTTTGTGACTTTATAGTCACCTGTTTTGTGTATTTTTAGAATATGATTTGTATGAGTGTTACAGTTGCTTTGAGTAACTAGTCATTAAACGAATGTTTCATAGTCAACTGAAAGTCATAAACATTTAACTTCAGCTGATCTGTTTCTCTTCTAATTTATTTCTGTAATAATACACAAGTGCTTCTAGTGTTATTGCAATTAATGAAAGAAAATTAAGAGTCAAGTGCTTAACTGACACACTAATAACCATTATGATGACTTCAAATGAAACGTTCAAAACGTCACGTAGCTATTTATTCTCAAGTACTATTACTAGTACTATTTATTCCCTTTTTGGAGCTATTTAATCCTCTGCTGAGATCTTGTGAGATTTAATGTCTTAATTTCAGTTGATTTCATTTAAGGCTGCGTGACTATAAGTCCATTGTAGTTGTTTTTCTGCTCGTCTCTTCTCTTTTTTCTGTTCTTGTTGTTCCTCTTTCCTGGTGTTCATCACTAATGCATCACTCTGCAGAATGGTAGTTCTCCATTATCAGGTTTGGAGACGCATGAACTAGAGAATACATAGGGCTGTACAGGCTTGGATTATTGTTTAGTAACATGAAATCGCCTTAAAATACCACTTAAGAAAAAATATTGAAATGAACTCTAGTACATTAACTTTATAAAAATAAAATTCCTCCAAAAAGAACTCAATTCAGTCTGACTGTGGATTTTTGTTTTGTGTGCTTGACACCTTGCCACGTGCACTTATCAAAATGTCTGTCTTGGTGAGTATAGGTTGTTTGCAATCACGTGATTCTGAGGAGGCGCGAAATGCAGATGGAGGGCAGGAAGTGATTTTTCTCTATAGGAATCAATAGCAGAATCTCAAAATGACTGTGTTTTCAGTTGTTTATGGAAATCGGTCAAACCGAGAAATTTCATTTCGTATCGTGTATGAAAATGTGCTGTTCTTAAGGAGGAAAAGGCAAGGATTGACTGAAAAAAAGCAGGGAAAAGTGGCTTGTAAACCTGCGTCTGCGGTCAGGAGAACAGTCAGATAACGCCTGTGTGCGCGAATGGTTAATAAAAGATATAATAATATTAAGATATATGTAAATAGATACAGGGTGAGATGCTGAGAATTCACTCAATGCTAAATGCCACACGTAGATACAATGTAAATAAGATATTATATTTGCAGTTGATTACAATGGGACCTTGTGAGATTGCGATAAATTGAAGTGAGTGACATTTTTTGACAGACGTCCTTTCCTTTTCCTTTCCTTTTTAGTGACTATATGAAAGCGCTATTTGCTCGGTTTTGTGGCTATTGGTCCTGCTAGCAGCAGGCAAAGTGAAACTTTTATTAAAATTCCGAACTGTTTATAGAAAGCGAGCAAATAGCGCTTCCGTATAGTCACTAAAAAGCTGTCACTCACTTCAATTTATTGAAATCTCACAATGTTCCATTATAATCAATGACGCTCTCGAAACTACAAATATAATATCTTATATTGTGTCTACGTGTGGCGTTTAGCATTAAGTGAATTCTCACTGTCTCATGCTGTATCTACAGTATTTATATATTTCCTTATTAATATCTTAACGTATTATTATATCTTTTCTTAACCATTTGCACACACAAGCATTATCCGACACTCCTCCTGACCACAGACGGAGGTTTACAAGCCACTTTTTCCTGCGGTTTTCAGTCAATTTCTTGCCTTTCCCCCCTTATGAACAACAAATTTTCATACATGATAAAAGCTCTTTTGTGGATTCTCGGTTTGACCGATTTGAGCATCCATAAACAACGCAAAACATAGGCATTTTGAGTTTCTGCTAGTGATCCCTATGGAGAAAAATCACTTCCTGCCCTCCAGCTGCATTTCGCGCCACAGTAATGACGTCATGTGCAAACAACCTATTCACATAAACACAGTTGGTTAGGTCTTAAATGAACATACTGTTTAAAACAAACAAACAAACAAACAAAAAAACTACAACAATTTGTGATGTGTGTCAGTACTGGATCCATGCATTAGTGTAATACAGTGCACTCCACATTTGCTCATGTGACGATCCAGCTTTGAAGGATTTCATAATAGAAATACCTTTTTATTAAAATTACATGCAGAAATTTACATATACTACATATACTGTGCACATAAGGGAAAAAATAAAAAATAAATAAAACATCCAAAATATCTATACATTTGTTTAGTTTTTTCATCTCAGTGTAATATGTTTGAAATGCTCTGTTGACTTTTACCTGTTGTTTTTCTCAGTGATTTCAGGGAAGCATTCATGTCAGCCAGATCTTATGTTATTTGCAGCAGCTCACTGATACTTGGCCATTTGTGTTTGAAGCTGTTATTTCGGGTTCACTGTTAGTGAACGAGACTGAATATTATGTAATGAATATTCACAGTGTCTAGGATGGACAGTAGGCTTTTTCTGTGGTGATTTGTGTTTGCTTATGCTGTTTGATCCTGAGTTTGTCATAAAATATGGTGACCATTACACTGAATGCAAGAGATTCCCATTCTCTGTACTCCTCACATCTGATGATCTGCCACAACAGGTTTAAGTCATGTTTACAGTGTTTACAGTTTCATGGACAATTTTGAATTCTATTTTGCATATTATATTGCTGGACAAATGCACACAAAATTGTGTCAAAATGTCTGTTTTGGCCAGTATTCATTCATGTAAACACAGTTTATTATTAATTTAATATATAACTAAATATAATATTAGTTTATGTTTTTTATTTATATTTGTAATATAATGTAATATTCTATCATTGTAGCGGGTAAAAAGGACTTTTATTTTGGTCTGGTGACGTGACGTCATAAGCCTGCACCGCGCTCCTCCATCTGTTATTCAGCTGAAGAAAGGTGTGTGCTTTTAATCATTTAAAATGTTTAAATCAATACGATAATTGTATGTAATGATGAAATGAATTATTAGCTAGTGTAACACTGTAAATTAACTTATTTGGTTTATCTAGTGATATTAATGAAGGTTATTTGTGTGCGTTAAGCTCATCTAGACATGAGTAACAGAAAAGGTGCGTCTCATTTCACTCCCTGTATCGTGAAACAGTTTATCATGAACATGAATTCAGTCACTAGCAATTAGTGATGGAGATTCATTTGAATCAACTGAATCGCAAAATGATTCAGTGATTCCAAATGCGCACGCTGCTGACACCTGCTGCTCAAAACGACGTAAATGCAAAGAGAACAACAAACATAAATATGTATAATGACAGCTGTTACAAACCAACTGCAAATGCTTTTATGAAGGTGTAACCTGTTAAATGTGATCTAAAATCAGCAAATACCAAAAATAAATCTTAATTTAAAAAAAAGAAACAAATCTCACATATAATTGTATTAATTTTAATGCTAATTTTGGTTGTGTTTGTCTTACCAGTGTGCTGACTACTAGACTACTACTTTCTGTTAATTATTCTCATCTTAAACACACAGAAATCTCAACTGAGATCCACGTGACACACTAAGATGGTGTTTAGTAAAGAAAAGAGTGTGAAGACATGAAGATTGAAGAAGCATTCAGAGTCACACATGAACATACTGAGAAACAAACAAAGATGGCCTTTATTGAAAAGGAGAGTGAAGCCATGAAGATTGAAGAAGCATCCAAAGTCAAACATGACGATACTGACGAACAAACAGGTTGGTTTTCATTCTCAAAGCTGAACTCATTTAATCCTTTATTAAAATGTTCAGCTCTACAGAAATTAATGATATTTGTAAAGCAGTGGTTCTCAACTGGTCTGCCCATGGGACCCACATTTTTGCATGGTGATTAAGCTGTGACCCATATATACTCACAAAAATGGATGGCCCACACTCAAGTACTGTCCCAATTTACTTGACAAGTAAAGTATAAAACATCAAACAGCCCTGGCTGTTTTGGTCCAGTGTTTATATATATGTGCCTACAAAAAGTATTCATACCCTTTCATTTTTTTTCTCGTTTTATGTTGCAGCCTTATGTTAAACTGCTTTACCGCATTTTTTCCCCCACATCTACACTCTACAATCCACACACCATAACGACAAAGTGAAAAACAGGTTTGTAACAAGTTTGCACATTTATTAGAAATGAAAAACTAAAAGGATTCTATTGCATAAGTATTTTTTCCCTTTTCTGGGACACTTCAAATTCAGCTCAGGAGCATTCATATCACTTGTAGATGTTACTACACTTTTCATGGAGTTAACCTGTGGCAAATTCAATTAAATTGGTATGACTTGGAAAGGCACACACCGCTTTACTCCCACTAAACCCGCGGCATGCTATGGGGTCTCGGTTAAAAGTCAATAGGCTCAGGAGAGTCTCCACTATAACTTTACCTTCAGGTGTCGCTGTCAAACAGTGTTACCTTATAAAAATGACTGTTACTTTTAATGTCACATTTAGTAATATTTGTGTTGTTTTATTTCTGTAATAGCGATTATTTTCTTATTCCATTTTTTTTTTTTGCGGAGACACTCCCTCAATTGCATTTCTCAGAGGAAATGCCCCTGATACACACACACACACACACACACACACACACAAACAAACAAACAAAACAGTTTGTTCTGGTCCTGATCTGATTCCAGCTACACTGTAAAAAACAACTTGTTGAGTCAACTTAAAATAATTTGTAACCTAGCTGCCTTAATTTTAAGTTCAGTCAACTCAAAAAGAGTTTATTGAAATTGAAATGTTAAATTTTACTAAGTGACAACTTAGATATTTGAGTTGAATCAACTTAAAATTTTAAGGCAGCTGGGTTACTTACCCATCTGTTAAGTTTAGCAAACACAAATATCTAAGTTGTTACTTAGTACAACTTAACATTTCAAGTTGACTGAACATGTTTTAGTTGACTGAACTTAAAAATTTAAGGCAGCGGGGTAACAAATCATTTAAGCTGACTCAACAAATTGTGTTTTTTATTTTTTACAGTGTATGGTCTTTCTAACCATGTGTTATTCTCCCAGTATCGCCACAGGAACTGTTTCACTGTTTGTATCACTCCACTTGCAGCATTTCTCTCAGCGAGTGTCATGACAGGAGACCAAAGCCACTATAATTTGATAAATAATACTATTTTTGTGTCAATATGCAATTTGTTAATAAAGATAATGTGTATGTGTATAATGAAAATTTGCTTTGACGTTTTCTGAGATGTGAGCTCCAGAGCGTCAGCGGCTGTTCAGTGCTAATGAACACGCCAACAGCAGCCTCACCTCGGCCAGATTTTCTGGAATTTACAGCTGGCTCTGATGTCTCTATAGTGGTTGAGCATGAGATATAATTAATTTTGGGTAAATCTAACAGACAGTCTTTGGTCTCAATCTATTATTTGTTCCAGAGCAAACAGTTTTGGCTGAGAGCAAAATCTCATCACGTTATATTTTATGTAACTTCAGTACTGTATATCAGAGCGTTGCCTTTTTACTTTGGACTTAATTGCCTTGCAGCTTTTATGATGGATGTTGTTTTTTATTAATTGTTATTTTTTAGTAAATGAAGAGTTCAGATGCAAAACCAGCTAAATCGATCTAATGACTTTATTTAAAAAATGCATTTTTATCAGGCTCAGATGTATAGGTTTCTATGTAATTACTGGTATTTCTGATTGGGCAGAGGCTGGTATTTAGTGACGAAAAAGTATTAGATGGACGTATAATATGTGCTGAGAGCATTCATTCAGAATCATTATCTTATTTTTGACCGAGATGGCTTTTAGCTGGTTTTGCTTCTGAACTCTTCAAATATTTCATATACAAAATAGTAGTATTTAATAATGTGTGTGTTAGTCATGGTGATTTTGGTTACATTATTTTTTTCACAGTTAGGTGGGGACAAGAGACTGTCTTTATGAGTCAGTAGCTAAGACTTTGGTTGTAAACAAGGAATTTATTTTTGCTTTTAACAACACCTTTGTAAGACACCTTGCAAAAAACAAAAAACAAAAAAAAAACAAGCAAGAATGAAAGAGTACATGAACAAGATGTTTATTTGCACTATTACAAGCTAACCTGGCCTTAAAGAAACAAAAAAAATCTGTAGCACGTAAAGTTTATATATATATATGGATTTTTAGGGAAATGCTTTTATTCCATTAAGCAAAGTTAAGGGTTTTTTCACATTAAGGGCAACCCCAGTATTACAGCACAAAGTCACATAAGCCATGATATAACGGAAATGAAGAAACCGAGAGCAATATATGTCTTCTTAAGATGTAATGTTTAATCTGTAGATTAGTGTCGGGGTAGAATAATGCTATAATTTCCTTTGCAGTAGAGAAAGCTGCTCACATGTAGCCTACACAGGGAAAAGAGAACCAGAAAGACATTGAATTAAACACGAACAGTTTTTGTATCTCAATCAGCCTTTCGTCAAAAATACCGTCCCTGATAATCATAACGTATACCTACTGATTTTTGGGAATAAATGACTCACTCTACTGAAAATGATCCTTGGTGGAGATTATCGTTGGTACTGTACTGTTATTCCTGCAGTTCCCGGATGTACAATGCTGACTGTTCTGTCGAATTGAATTTATGGAAGCAAATTTGTAAAGTAAAATGAAACCTTAAATAGCATATCATAAATCATATTTTTAAACAGACTTTTCAGAAGTGAACTCTGGAAGGCAAGTAAGGATTAATAAATATCTAATTAAGAAAATGTGTGAGAAATTGAAATATTCAGTTTAAATATACAACCATGATGAATTTCTGCTCTTAAAAATGCAAGCCCTAAGATTACGATGCATTAAAATGCAAGAGCAGTTATTGCAATGCATTTTTTTTTTCTAAGTCTTGCAATTTAGAATGCTTTTTTGTTTCAAATATGCTTGTCATTATTTTACCTCCATAACATATTGAACTTGTGTCCTCGAGAAAAAGATAGGATCTTGAGGCAATGACTACACATTATGTGGACACAAAATAAGAATGTTGTTACTTGATCTCATGGCCATGACAAAACTAAACCAAACATGTTCCTTCCTGGTCACCGTATATTATTATGCTCATTTCTCTTCTTTGTAATATACAAATCAACATATTATGCATACTATATTATGGGGTCACTTGACTGATTGCACAGATACTATTGGAAGAGAGCTGAACTGGATGATGTTACTGAATCATAAATGAACTGGAAAAATGACTCTTTGTTGTTATCCTCTTGCATTATTGACAAATTATTTTCCTGTTTGACACTGTAAAGCTGCTTTGACACAATCAGTATTGTATAAAGTGCTATATAAATAAAGATTACTTGACTTCTGCAGCCTGAAATATTTGAGATTTGATTTTGTATTAAATTCTGCAGTCACAGAATCACAAAATCCTGGAGGGATTGTTTAACTGTGGTGTGGCTTTTGTAACTAACTGCCATGTTTTGTAAGGGTTTAATAACTGCCATCTTGAAATGTATTTGAGTTAATTCCTGAAACAGTAAAGAGTGAACAATCCTAAAGGATTACAGGCAACCCCTCTTTCAATAGCTTAGTGGGTATCTAGCATATATTTTGCTGGTTTTAAA
>JAMKFB010000430.1:600000-768130 GCA_036247105.1 Cirrhinus mrigala
ATGGTAAAACTGAATGAAATTTTAAAATTTTTGTGTACATTTATTCAGTTCTAAATGTTAATGTATTGGGGAAAAATATATACAACTGTTTGCCATCTTACACTATCAGTTTTACTAAAGGTTCAGCTTCTGATTCAAATTGAAAGCTGAAAGTCTGTGTTCTTCAGAAATGTGGTTTGATCTGTTGGGTGGACAAACATCTTGAAGGTGAGAGTGGACATTTACAGCATGTGTGTTCAACTTGTAGTTGAAGGGTGTTTTGTTGTCCTGTTGAAAAGCTTTTTAAAGCTATTAAAATGTGAAGAAAAAAAGTGATGAGACAGAGTGGGGTAGTGTATAGTGTAAAGAGGTAGTTCACCAAAAAATCTCAACACCCATTCACTGCCATTATGAAGACTGGAAGAGCTAGGATGTAACTTTATTGAAAGAATAAACTCATATACACTACTGAAGAAATGAGGCCTGAGCAACATTTCTCCTTTTAGTTAGAAAACTTTTTTTATTATTAACTACTGCACATGCGTGATACGATAAATATTACATCAGTGAATCAACAAACATTACATTTCTTAAAATGATTCTCAGGCATTGTCAGACAAAGAAAATGGGTCTTTATAAAATGAGGATGTGATATTGACATGAATAGCTCTTCCACTAGCGCCGGTAATGATGTAATTAAATACTGAAACTTGCACTGGTATCAAGGTCTAAGTGTAAAAGGTCATAGCATGTTTAAACAGAGATGCCTATTCTCATGAATGAAAATATCAATAGTAAAACAATAGAAGCTCTAAGTTCATCGCAGGAGTTTTCCATTGAAAAGTATCACATTAAAACATACTTTAAAAAGATTAGTTTGATTATCTTCTTATGATAACAGGCACATATCCTCTACTTGATCCTCCTCTTCAACTTTCTGGGGGAAAAAAGAAAAAGTTTAACATAAGACTTAATCAAATATTTTAAATAAAGAACAACAAATAATTACTAAAATGTAGTAAAAATAAATACATATGAATATTCAAGATGAATAGGAAAATTATAAATGCCCAGCCTACATAACAGAAATATGGCCAGTGATATATCAAGAATTAGCCTGAAGTGAAGAATTTCTTGAATGAATGTATGTCATACAGTGGCGTACGGGACAGCCCTGCAGCCACCAGTGCGTGGGGGCCCCGACCTTCTGGGGGGCCCCGTTGCAGGACATTTTAAAGTAGTGTAGTGCAGTGCTTCGAGTCACTGCAAAAAACAGGAGACGTGAACGCAAAGGTAGTGCAGGATTAGGCCGCGATCACACCGAACGCGTTTTTGCAGCGAGAGGCGCCTTTTTTGAATTGTTTTCGATGGGCAGTGAGCGTTATGCGCGGTGTTTATGCGCCGCGGGCGCCTCGCGTTTTAACCTCCTGCTGCGCCTCGCGTTTTTGCCGGAGCGCTCTGAGCGCCTGAAGTTGAAAAAAAAGCAACTCTGTGCGGAAAAGCGCCCGACGTCATCGCGGTTTTTTCCATTATCCAATCGAATGAATGGAGAGGCGGGCCTTCTGTTGCGGTGACGAAAGTTTTACCGTTGCTTAAAAAGTCCGGAGACTGCAGTGATGGAGGAGAAACTTTTGGTGTCTATCGCGGGTTACCCGGAGCTGTATACTTTAAGTTTCTTGCTGATAAGACAGTTTACTTAACAGCTAAAACCCAAATATTTTAGAGCGCTCGCGCTATAATCCTTTGATTAGATTGACAGGACGGCTGATTTGATGGTTGCCTAGCAACCGCAAAAACCGCAACGCACTGCTCTTTTTTTTAAAAGTCACCAGAAAAAGACAATGCGGTGCGCCTCGCGTTTTTAGAACTAAAAAACGCGTTCGGTGTGATCGGGGCCTTAATGTTCTAAAATAAAAATCATTTTTTCTCACATTCCACTTTTCATAAACTCTACTTCTTAGACAACCGCGCCGTAATTAAAAAGGGGATATTTTTTTCTCTTAAAGTGGCTCACGGAGCCCCACACATGACAGGAAAAAAAACTTTAAATCATGCGCACAATATTATTCGCTCCATCGTTTTAAAAAAAATCGTTGATTTGATCCGACTAAATCCTGGTTACGACCCACTGAGCAAAAGTACGTCCAAACGATGTCATTTCAACGTCTTTGTCGGACGTTGAAATGACGTCCCCTGAAGAGCCAGAATGAAAGTTTTTACAACGTCTTTTCATGACGTCTTCTGGACGTCCAATAGTGACGTTCACAGGACGTCTCTAGAAGGTTAAAATTTAGTTCAGATCTGGTCATTGTGGACGTATTTTCAACGTCTTAGAAGGTCAACTGCAGTCTCATTTAGATGTCATTTATACTGTTTCTGGACATAATATATACACTCTTAGGCTGCATTCAAGTAAAAATCATGTTTATTTTATTATAATTTTTTATTTGTACTTGTAAATAAACTTACACACACAGTGTACAAAAACCATGAAAACATTTAAATTTTAACTTAAAATAAATATTAATTGTAATGAATGAGTAAAAGTACGTCCAAACGACGTCATTTCAACGTCTTTGTCGGACGTTGAAATGACGTCCCCTGAAGAGCCAGAATGAAAGTTTTTACAACGTCTTTTTATGACGTCTTCTGGACGTCCAATATTGACATTCACAGGACACCTCTAGAAGGTTAAAATTTAGTTTAGATCTGGTCACTGTGGACGTATTTTCAGGGGATAACAACTGTAACAAATAACATACAAAACATACATTATGTTCACCTGTTGGAGCTGAACTGAGGGGGAAAAAAACGTCTAATTCTGGCAAGAGAAGTTTAAAACCTTCTGTACATACTAAAAAAAATAGTTTAGCAGTTTCAGTATCATATTAAATAAGTTTGTGATAGGCTTAATTTAAAATAAATATTGCTTGTAATGAATGGCTCGTTTTGTCGATGCCCATGTTAATGAATCAGAGGGTAAATGTGAACGCAGAAAGAACAACACAAACAATCTTTTCAACCACATTATAATCATTATTGCTGTGTAACAGACATTTAAGTAACAGAAGTACTGGGATTAAAGTTTATAGTTAGGGTATAAACACTTATTTTCCACAGTAGCGATCAAAACGAAACTATCTTGTATGTATAGTAACGCTTAACCTCTTCCGCCAGGAGGTGGCGACAATTGCCCATTTAAAAAAAGTATGCCATTGAATCATTCATTCAGGAAATTTCAATAGTCAAACAAGTCTTAATGAAGTGAGACACTGACTCCCTTCATTAAATGTTTTTATTATTATTATTATTATTTTGTTTAAATGAATATGTTTTTAAAAGTCTTAAGCAGTGAATAGTTTGTCAGAACCACTAGTAAATTGTTATTTTGTTTAGTTTTCCAATCTTTTTTCTCTAGAATCGTGATCTCCAATTTATTAAAAACAAGTTGGATTTGCAATTTATCCAGAATCGTGAAGCTCTTGTTTAAATGTTGTTTATTACTGCATATTATTCCATTAAAATGGAAGTTTAATTTCATAAAGTTCAAAATACACCTAAATGTTTTTTGCATTTTGTCTTTTTCAGTTGAATAAAAGACTATTTTCCCTATATTTTAATCATTGAGGATTTCTTAAGAAAAGTTTAAAATTCTCGTCTCGTTCTCGTGAACCCAGTCTCATGTCGTCTCGTGGGATAAGTGTCTCATCACACCCCTAATATATATATATCTGTTCTGAATGGCAATTAATTTAAATTATTTGGAAAAGTAAATTACATGTTTACATCGTTTATAATGTTTGTTAAGTTTATTAACATTTGTTTTATTTATTATTTTAAAATGTGCCTTATACACCAATGCAACTTATGCATGTTTTTTTCCTGACCTGGTGTAAAGTCTGGAAAATATGGTAAATTAGGCCTATATTGTGCTGTATTATTACACAGTTCATATAAAATAGAGACAATTTGCACCAATAAAACAATTATATTATGTTCATTATACTCCTATCCACATTAACTTTAGCCTTAAACACTGTTATATTTATGAGGGGGTCCTTGGAAAATCTTCTTCCCTGCAAGAGGTCCCTGGCTCCAAAAACCCATGTGCTAGTGCACAGGCCTCCATATACAGCAGAGAGTCTGGTGTGGGAGGTGGAACTTCTGTCCAGGTTGACAAAACATCTCATATCGTCTTCATGAACTGCCCTGAAAACAACATTGAAATATAAACGATTATTATTATTATAACTACAAATATAGCTTCACAATGCTCATTATGACCTCTTTGGTAAACATATGATCAGAAAAAAACTGCCAGACTGATATTTAGTCTTTAGTGAATTTACTGAAAGTCTATTTTACTACAAGAACACACACTTAACACAAGATAAAGTTTTGAAAATCTTACATTATTGTGAAGTTACGTGTTTTAGTGACTAATTTAGACAATTAAAAGGGATCAACATAAATTTACCTCAGACTGTAACTTCACTGACCACTTTACTCGCAAATTAACCAACAGGGAGATATAAAAATTACAAAAAGTTGAATTTGAAATCGTCATAACACAGAACAAAATACATCTAAAGTGAAATTTAACATTATATTGACAAAACGACGAATAAAGGTACATTTATATCGCTTACCTTCGGCTTAGCACCCGTCCGTGTCTCAGATGACCGTTAGAGACCGTTACTGTTTAAATTTCCAAATAGCAGCGTTGCGTTGTGAAGGCTGTTCGTTGGTCAAGTTGGGTCCCATCCTCTGTAGGCTTTATAAAGTGTCCTTAACGTAAAGTTAAATAAATTACACGACGGATCTATCGTGGTGGTTATATCTTCAGTCTTTGGTAATACACAATATCAATATCTTCCGTCTTCGCGGCTGCTTGCGCCATCACGTTGACGTCACTACGTTAATGCCCCTCACGCAAGCGCACGTTTAAATATAGATCTATTTATTAAATTAAATTTAAATGTATTTATTAAATATATTATTATTATTAAAATATATAATAAACAATAATATTGTGTTAATATTCTGTATTATTATTCAATATTTATCTATTATATTTAAATCTCTTTACATCTATTTAACTTAAACTTTAACTTAACTTAATCACACACACATAGATGTAAGCGGCTGTTTCTGTCAATGTCCTAGTGAAAAATACTACACATAAAAAAAAAATAATAATAATAATATTAATAATATTAATAAAATAATTAAATGGCCGCATTATGTTACTGACATGATGTTTTTATACAAATATTACACTGTTTTAACACGTAAATGTTTTTAAAAAATGATATTTACATTTTTTTTAAGTCAGAACTTTGTCATGTTTAATTGTATAAAAAGTTCTTAAGTCGATTTCCTGAACCTGTTCTGCACGTTCTACAGACGTCCAGGAAAACCCCTTAATAGACGTTCAAATTTTGAACTGCATATCTACGTCCAAGGGACGTCGTAGTCCGACGTCCAGATACTGTACTGGATTTGCACGTCGTGTAGAAGTACAAATATGGTCCTGGACCGACCGACGCAATATAGACGTGATCTGCACGTCGGGTGGACGTCTCATGTTTGTTGGGGATTTAGTAATGTCGTGTGCATGACGAATATTCGTGTGCACAATTTAGTAAAATGATTCGTGCAGACCATTTACTTTTTTATTTATTTATTTTTTTTTGTCCTGCATGTCACGTGCGGGGCTCTGTATGCTTTAAACAAGGCCTTAACACAAAAACAAACAAAAAAACAAACAAAAAAAAAAAAAAAAAAAAGAGAGAGAAAAACCGGTTCAATCCGAGCAGAATCGGTTTCTGTTCAAGAAAAAAAAAAAAAAAAAAAAAAAAAAAACCGAAGCGAGTTTTGATCTGGTAACCTATATATCTTGCCCTTAGTGCTAGCACTAGCATAGTCATATTTTGGCGAAATTTTTAAACAAAAGAAAAAACGTTCACTGCTTTGAAAGACATTAACGTATTTTTTTCCAAGATATTTCAAATGTTTGCTGTATAGTTACAAACACGCTGCTTGTAAAAACAACAACAACAACAAAATCGTTTTGAAAAACATGTGGCATTTAATTATCACATTCAGAAACAGCTGATGTAGGCCAAAATACCGGTAGCCTAAATCAAAATGTTTACAAACATTATAAACACAACTAAGCTTTTATTTTATTCCCTTCTCTCCACACCAAATTATCCACGACATTATCCTTCACAAAGACGTAACAGCACACTGAGGCGCTGGTCACGCTGAATGGAATAACAGCCTATTTATATTAAACATTGTAACTTTTATATGTTTTTTAAAAATGTATTTTATTTCGATAATGAACAGGCTGCAATGTCAAGGTAGCAAAAATGTTGTGTGGGCGTGAGGCGCCAGCGCGAATACTGGTTGCTCATACAATCTTTTACAAAATAAAGAAAACGGCTTTCCGTTTACGTGAACTTTGGATCGTGTCACAATGAATTAAAGTTCAGCACATTTTTTCCCTTTTGTTTTGTTAACCTGTTAATGATTTAAGTGAAATATATTTATATGTTTTTGTGCCCTGGTCCGCTGCTGCGCTTCTCTGACAACCTGTTTCAATGGCAGCGGAAATCGTCACCAGATTTTGTCATACAATTTATCATTCGTTCTCGCAACTGAAAGTGATCAAGACATTTCTCCGGTGCACAATGTTAACTGATAAATCAGTTATGTAAATGGGAGAGACAGACTCAGGTGCACAATATGTGTTGCCCAATGGGGGCCTCTAAGAAGTGCGGTACGCCACTGATGTCATAAAGTAGTTTGATACAGTTTCTTTCTCCCTTTACAATTTTATTTATTGTCATTTCTTTTAAACAAGTATATGTGTCACACGCACCGAGTCACGTGAGGTCAAAAGGACCCGGAAGTAACCTCACGCAGGTATTTAAGCAGGAAGTAGGTGTCTGTCAGCACCAGACATTGAGTTTTCATGCGAGGCTCAACATCAGGTCCCAACTCTCCGTCAACTCACGTGAGTAATCTCTCTGCTCTTCGGAGCGTTTATTTACCTGTCTGTGTGCGTGTGAGAACGCGGATTTCTTGGTGGAAATCCCTACTCCGTGTTGGAGTGTTCTCAGATCAAGCTGCGTGGTTTACCTACTCACTCGTGTGTATCCGCGTTTGAGTTTTCCGCTGTGCTACACAGGGACATATTTCGATCATTCATTTCTGGTCTGACTCCGTGACAGAATGTCTGGACCCGAAATGGTCCCGGCGGATTTGGAACAACTGTGGCGTGTGATCCAGCAGCAGACCGTGGAAATCATGAGTCTGAAGCAGGAGATGGTGGGACTTCGAGCGGAGGTTACCGCGCTTCGTGCCGAGACCGCCGGTCTTCGGGCGGAGTGCGGGGCTCTCCAATCGGATCTCACCGCTCTGCAAGCGGACTATGACGACCTGGCTGCTGCACAGATCGTCCCCGCGGAACCAATCCGCCCCGCCCATCAACCCAAGATTTCACTCCCGGATAAGTGGGATGGATCCGGTGCCCGGTGTGATGTTTTCCTCACTAACCTCTCTCTCATCTTTGAGTTCCAGCCATCACGTTACCCTACAGACCGCAGCAGGATTGCTCTACTCGTCTCACTTCTCATCGGGCAGGCAGCCGAGTGGGCTACGGCGGTCCTGAAGGCCGACGGCGACTCCGCCCACTCGTATCCAGCATTCACCACCCAGCTCAGGGCCGCCTTCCAACACCCTGAGAGCGAGGTGGAGGTAGATTCGCGTCTATACCATCTCAAACAAGGAGAACGCAGCGTCAGCCGATACACCACCAAGTTTCGCACCCTGTCAGTTCAAACCACCTGGAGTGACGCCGCTCTCCGCACAGCCTACTATGAAGGACTTTCCATCCGGCTCAAAGATGAGTTGGCTGTGCGGGAGCTTCCTGACACCCTGGAGGGCATGATCCAGCTGGCCCTCCGGGTCGATCAGAGAATGCGTCACCATCCACATCGCACTAATCCTGTCTCTCGTTCCTCCACAGGCACCATTCCCCGCACAAGGACCCTGGATTCACCCGTCACCTACGCTGTCGCTGCGCCCTCTCCTCCTCCACCTATCGCCTCAGAGGCCCACTCAACCGGAGCCGGGGAGCCCATGCAAATAGGACGCACCTCCCTGTCAGCAGCGGAGAGGGCTAGACGCTACCGCGAAGGGTTATGTGCCTATTGCGCCTCCCCAGATCACCATCGAGCAATCTGCCCTCTTCGTCCGGGAAACGGCCAGACCAGGTAGAGAGGGGGAGGTCTTTACCTGGTCCTGTGACGAAGAAATCCTGTCCCGCCGAATCCTGGATGCTCCTTCAGGTATCAATCCTCGTGGGCCACCAACGGATCGTGACCACCGCATTTGTTGACTCAGGTGCGGCTGGTAACTTTATCGATCAGGATTTTGCCGCCCAGTTGGGGATTGAGACTGAGGTGTTATCCCAACCGTTAACCATCACAGCCATCGACGGTCACCCCCTCAACTTCAGCCCTGTCATCTGTCGCACCAAAGAGATCCATCTCATCATTGGCAATCACACTGAAAAGATTCAACTGTTTATCACCAAGATCACCTCACCACCCGTCATCCCGGGACATCCCTGGCTCATCACCCACGACCCCTTCATCTCCTGGACCAACAATAAAATCGTCCACTGGGGGGCGACCTGTCAGGAGCTCTGTCTCTGGGCTCAGGTTGGGACGTGTTCAGGGGAGTCCGAGGCCTCCGATATCAACCTGGAGGAGGTCCCTGTCCCGTACCGCGACCTGGCCGAGGTCTTTAGCAAACGCAGCACTGCCCAGCTTCCACCTCATAGTCCCTACGACCTCGCCATTGACCTCGTGCCGGGCGCGGTGCCCCCTCGCGGCCACCTGTACTCCCTGTCTGCCACCGAACAACAAGCGATGGAGGAGTACGTAGCGGAAGGGCTTCGGGCCGGCACTATTCGCCCTTCCAGCTCCCCGGCGGCCGCGGGGTTTTCTTCGTCAAGAAGAAGGACGGGGGTCTTCGTCCCTGTGTGGACGTTCTCCGGGACATGCTGGGTCGTTGGTGCTACGCATATCTGGACGATATTCTCATTTATTCCAAGACTCTGGAGGAACACACCCAGCATGTCCGAGCAGTGCTACGGAGGTTGCTGGCCCATCAGTTGTACTGCAAGTTGGAGAAATGTGCTTTTCACCAGCACTCCACCACATTCCTCGGTTTCGTCATCTCATCTCAGGGTGTGGCCATGGATCCCCAGAAGCTGGAGGCTGTGCGCTCGTGGCCCCTACCCACGTCGCTTAAACAGCTACAACGTTTTCTGGGGTTTGCCAACTTCTACAGGCGATTTATCCAGGGCTTCAGCGCAACTGCAGCACCCCTCACTGCTCTCACCAAACCATCTCACGGAGCCTTTCACCTCACCCCCGAAGTCGTCCAAGCCTTCAAGACACTGTGCAACCTGTTCACCACCGCTCCAGTCCTCACCCACCCCAACCCGGACAAACCCTTCGTTGTTGAGGTGGACGCCTCCGATGTGGGCGTAGGAGCCGTTCTCTCACAATGTGGTCCAGACGGTAAACTACACCCATGTAGTTTTTTCTCTAGAAAATTCAATCCTACTCAGCAGCGTTACGGGGTAGGGGACCGTGAACTGTTGGCCATCAAGTGGGCATTGGAGGAATGGCGTCACTGGCTCCAGGGCGGCGGCGACCCATTCACCGTCTGGACCGACCACCAGAACCTCACCGTCATCCGCCAGACCAAACAGCTTAACCCCAGGCAGGCGCGGTGGGCCCTGTTCTTCGAACACTTTAACTTCCAGCTATCATACCGGCCCGGTTCGAAGAACAGCAAAGCGGACGCCATCTCCCGCCAACACCAGCGAGACTCCACCACCTCGGAGGCCGCGCCTGTCCTGCCACCCCACGTCATCTTGGCCCCCCTCCGGTGGGGGTTAGAAGAGAGAGTCCGCCAGAGCCACAGCCAAAATCCCCCTCCTTCGGATACCCCTACTGGACGTCTCTTCGTACCCGACACCTTGCGCCAAGAAGTACTCCAGTGGGGGCACGACTCCACTCTGGCAGGACACCCGGGAGTCCAGAGGACCATCACCTTCATCGCCAGGGCGTTTTGGTGGAGGACGTTGAGGAGAGACGTACAGCAGTACGTCCAGGCATGCAACATCTGCGCTCGCTCCAAAACCACTAACACCCCATCCACCGGCGAGCTGCAGCCCCTCCCCATCCCCAAACGACCCTGGTCGCATATCTCCATCGATTTTGTCACTGGACTCCCCGAATCACAAGGGAAAAACACCATCCTGACTATTGTGGATCGTTTCTCTAAGGCTGTGCACCTGGTGGCTCTCACTGGACTCCCCTCTGCCAAGACCACCACGGAGCTCATACTCGAACACGTAGTCCGCCTGCATGGGTTCCCCAAGGACATCGTCTCGGACAGAGGGCCCCAGTTCACGGCCAAGTTATGGCAGGCCTTCTGCCGTCTGATCGGGACCACCTCTAGTCTGTCATCCGGATTTCACCCACAGACTAACGGTCAGACGGAGCAGGCCAACCAACAGCTGGAGCGCTTCCTCCGATGCTTTGCCGGCGAGCATCAGCGTTCCTGGGCACGCTACCTCGTTTGGGCTGAACTCTCCAACAACGTCCACACATCCTCTGCCACCAACCTGAGCCCATTCGAGGTATGCTACGGGTATCAACCTCCGGTGTTCGAACATCAAGAACCGGAGGTTGAGGTCCCGTCTGCCCAACAGTTGGTCCGCCGGTGCCGGCGGCTCTGGAACCATGCACGCATCGCCATCCAGAAAGCCAACACTCGCTACACCACTCAACATCGCCGCCGGCACCCTCCGGGACGATTGTTTCATGTTGGTGACAGGGTTTATTTATCCACTCGCAATATCAATCTAAAAACGGACTCAAAAAAACTCACTGCTCGCTTCATCGGACCCTTCAAGATCACTCATCGGTTAAACCCTGTCACCTTCAGGCTCCAGCTGCCCACATCTCTCCGGATCTATCCTGTTTTCCACCAGTCCCAACTCAAACATGTCTTCTTCTCTCCTCTGTCTCCCCAGGTTCCTGCCCCACCTCCGCCCCGGATCATTGACGGTGGTCCTGCTTACACCGTCCGGAGAATCCTCGACTCGCGACCCCGGGGCCGTGGCACCCAGTATCTGGTGGACTGGGAGGGCTACGGTCCGGAGGAACGGTCTTGGGTTCCCGGGCGGTTCATCTTGGATCCAGCTCTCATCCAGGACTACTGTCATCGGGTATCCTCCGTTCCGGGACCGTCTGGTGCCGGTCCTGGAGGGGGGGGTACTGTCACACGCACCGAGTCACGTGAGGTCACGAGGACCCGGAAGTAACCTCACGCAGGTATTTAAGCAGGAAGTAGGTGTCTGTCAGCACCAGACATTGAGTTTTCATGCGAGGCTCAACATCAGGTCCCAACTCTTCGTCAACTCACGTGAGTAATCTCTCTGCTCTTCGGAGCGTTTATTTACCTGTCTGTGTGCGTGTGAGAACACGGATTTCTTGGTGGAAATCCCTACTCCGTGTTGGAGCGTTCTCAGATCAAGTTGCGTGGTTTACCTACTCACTCGTGTGTATCCGCGTTTGAGTTTTCCGCTGCGCTACACAGGGACATATTTCGATCATTCATTTCTGGTCTGACTCCGTGACAATATGGTTGTATTTTATTTATTAATTTTGCTTTTTCCTGCTGTCTGCAACATCTTTAGACCATTTTATTCAGTTGTATATTTGAAGAGTTCAGATGTAAAACCAGCTAAATCCATCTGACGTCTTTCTTTTAAAATTGCATTTTTATTAGGCTCAGATGTATAGGTTTCTATGTAAGTACTGGCACTTATGATTGGGCTGAGGCTGGTATTTTAGCGAGTTTGAAAAATAAGTATTTGATGTAGGTGTCCAGAGCATTCATTCAGTATCATTATTCCATTTTTGACCGAGATGGCTTTTAGCTGGTTTTGCATCTGAACTCTTCATTTATAGTTTATATAGTTTAATATTCTAGTGTTTTTTCAAGTAGCTGTACAAATGCATTGTAGTTCAAAATATGAAAGTAACTGAATCTGACTCTGAATCTTTTATTTACCTATAGACACTTAAAGCCACAACAAAACAAAACAAAACAAAACAAAAAAAAAAAAAAAAACATTTAATGACTTACTCAGAGGTCTTGTATGACAACGATACACATTTAACAGCACATTTAGCAGTAAAATGGCTTCTTTTGGAGCTACACTGAAGAAAGAAAATATCTGTTAGTCTTTTATATTATTTTGTGATAGATCATTATACAGACAAAAACACAAGCACACACTGATCTACATCTGACTTACTGCTGAAATGACACAGAGACACATAACATAGTTAGAAATAAATAATCTTACCAATGTATGTGCATTTCTTTTGCCGATCGTTGGCTTATGTAGCATAATGACATAAGTAATCTCGTCTTCACAAATCTGAACTGTTTGAAGAACAGTAATGGAATAAAACTTAAATAGATGGATGAATAATGGACAGAACTCAACTATATTGATTGTTACAATGTTATTTCAGGGCTTTCAAAGTTGAATCACTAATGCATACAATTAGATATATTTGCCTTAGATATAAATGCCTTGATTAAAAAAAAAAAATAATAATAATAATAATAATTCATAAACATTGTTATGTATGACATATTACTTTTTACAAACCACTAGCAGAGTAAAACAGTAAAAACAGAATTGGTTTTTGCATGTGACATGATTACAGACAGCTGCTCAGGGCAGATCATTGCAAAAACTACGAACCACACATTATTTAGGAAATAAATGGTGTTACATTTAAGAATTATATTAAATTACAATACAAGCTATTAGTTGTATAAAATCAGTAGGTAACACTTGCCTTCTTCATTAGTTTTTCTACACTCTAAAAAGTGCTGGGTTAAAAAATAACCCAACCTTGACCCAGCCGCTGGGTAACTATGGGACAGAACACGCGTTGGGTTGTTTTGACCCAAGTGCTGGGTTTAACCATTTGACCCAGAATGCTGGGTTGTTTATTTGACCCAACCAGTGGGTCAGGTTAACTGTGTTGCTGGGTTAAACATAACCTAATCATTGGGTTATTTTTTGTCTTATTGCTACCTTTATATTTACCAATAATAATAAATAATCACAGAAGAATGTAAAATTATTATTGCTTTTCTGTAATACAGTTAGAAAAACAAAAAAAACGCAACTGTAAACATCAATTTAACGAGTTTTATTTCTTTTTAAAACAATTTTCAAATGGGTGCAGCTGTAAAACATTTTATCCAACCATTACAGACACATAAAACAACAATTTTAGTAGATCAGTTACTTTAAAACACAAAACTGTGCAAACTAGGCACTGTAGATTCCCATTCTTTGTGAACATTGCAGCAGCAGAACACTCAAAAATTAATTATTACTACATGAGAATCGTTCCAAACATTGTGCTATTAAAACTAAGCCAAACAAAGTGTCCACCAGACAATACATATGACAATTTAAAACATGTTACAGGTGGCCAGAAAAAAACTGTTGGTCTTAAAAAAATAAATAAATAAAATGCACACATGAAGACTTATGTCCATCAATATAATATACTGCAAGCTGGAGAAATTTGGCGAAACAATGGCGAAGGTCTGGGATGCCGTTGTCTCATCCCCAAGGCACAAATCCACCATGCTGGTCTGCACCTGTTAATTATACAACACTTAGTCTTGAAGACACTTAGGCCTTAAAATATACAAATTTTAGAAGAAAATTTCAAACTGCACATTTTTAGTCTTTTACATCTGAACACTTCATACAGTGGTGGCCAAAATGATTGGAACACGAGTATTTTCACCAGCTAAACAGTTGTTTTAAGTCAGTGATTTCTATTTTTTGCTGTAGTGTGTCAGTGGGAAGTATCAGTTTCCAAAAATTCATTATATATATATAGAAAAATTAAAACATAACTTACAGGTTTGCATGTCAATGAATGGCTTCCAGACTTCTGTGGTTGTGGTTCTGTGGACCCTTCCTCCAGAATGGGCAGGACTTTGAAAGCACTCTCCCCTTTAACGTCTAGACCATAAGAATAATACAGTGCAAATTGTGAAACTTATCTCATAATCAAAACAACACAGTGAAACACTTTCATATGAAATTTTTCTATAGATTGACATATTATAGGAAATACTTTACCTGAAGTCATGTCACCCAGCTCTTAATGCACCTTTCCATCTTGCAAATGTAGCCCAATCTACAAAAAGTCTGCCTCTGGATGTAGCTTCCTGAAGTCTTGTGAAATCTGATCAAATTTGAAAAAAAAAAACAAAAAAAAACAAAACACAAATGTGGTTAAATAAGTAACTATGTATAATACCAGTAACTATGGTTATTTTAATGAAAAGATCAAATTCTAAAACAAATCATGGTTATTGAATGTTATTGAAAGATATAACTTACCTTAAAAGGTTTTAACCAGGGTATCAAGCTGCCTTTCCGTCAACTTCTCTATTACAAATCTGTCCATCTGCACCAGCAAGAATCTCACATATCTACAATGACATTTCAGATTTAGAAAATTAGAATTTCACAAAACTGTTTTTACAATGACTTATTTTATATAGAAAGCAGGATAATGTGTTTACATGCAGCACAATCTTTAAAAACAGATCAGGTGATCACGTGCTTCTCCGCAGTTTCTGATTAAATCGGTCGGGTTTTCTCTGTATCAGAGCCTCCCCTGACATACCCTCGAACAGGCAGCATCTGGGTGGAGGAGTGGACGAAGCGGGCGCGGGCGCAGGCGCGTTTAGGCGCAATCATCAAATATATTTAAAAGGAAGCACCACTGTTCTGACCGCATCACTGTCGTTACCGGGTGTTTTTAAGGAATATTTGCATATACGCACATGCGATTAAATTAGCTATTCATGTGGACTGTCATGATTTTGGCTAATGCAGGACACTCGATGCGCAACAGAGGGGATTTATAAGTGGGTACACGCAAAGCCAGCTGATAAAGAAGTAGGTATAAGCCGTATACCTGCTTATACACCACGAGAGTTAAAGTAAGGTGCATAGCGGAGCTAATGCAGTTACCTGAGGAAAAAAGAACGCGAAAACGCACAGCATAAAAATGACGGATCTATCGTTGGATTCGGCACGTCGCAGACATTGACTTGAAAAAATATGCCCTTAAAATATCAATTTTAGGACGAAATGACACAATTCTGACAAAACATTACAAAGCCATACAGTATTCAGACAGTAACTGAACTTAACCCGTATTTCTAACATATGCCTGGCTTCATGAAGCGTTAAAAATGGACAGTACTGATAAAAAAGGATGTGTACTGTATATAAATAAAACTTTGCACACACACACAAATTTTATTTAACGATAAAGCGGTTGTTGAGGCAAAAACGTACCTCACTATAAGCTGCTACTTAACGTTCGTTAATCATTCACAGAATAAACGCTAACCCCGCACAGCGACATATCAAATATCGCATTAAACAGTGAAATCACTGTGCTTTAAACCACAACTTATTAAAAAAATAAAGGTAAATAATCATATAATCATATTAACTTACCGTATAATCCTGCTTGCAGTGAATTTCGTGACCGCCTGACGAGGAGACGAGTGAAGAATCCAGAAAGTTCGATGAAGTGGAAAAATAAACAAACCGGTTGGGTTAAAATAACCCAACCCGCGTGTTCAGTGGTGAAAGTTCATTTGACCCAGCATAATCAACCCAACTGTGTGTTTACAGTACCTAACAACCCAGAATTTTGACCCAGCACAATTAACCCAGCAATGTGTTTAAAGAAATAACCCAGCACTTTTTAGAGTGTACATTTCCAGCAGATGCAGAAGATCCAACAACAATCAACAGAGATTCAGCAACAGAGATCAACACTGTCAGAGAGTCTTGAGATTGTGAAGGAGAGGAAAAGGGAGACATTCATGGAACAATACACAGAGATCAGCTTAATGAATTAGCAATATCACACTTGTAGTAGTGTGGTGTGGCTGCAGGCACATGCACATGTAGGGCTCAACCTGTGCAGAGCACATGCCCTTTTTTCCATTACATGCAGTTTTTTTTTTTTTTACCAATCAGTGCCTATTGGTCATTGTTTGTTTGTCTGACTGTTTTACAAATATTTAGTCAGTGAAAGGTATTAAAATGACTTTGTGACTAATCCACTCAAACCGTCAGTCAAACCTCATAACTCCACCCCCTCCATCTTGATGGAATGAACGAAGTTCCACAGCAGCTGAGCTAAACAAAGTCTTACAAGGGTAAATAAAGATCTTGTTGTTTTAAGTGCAGCGTTTTCTTTACACAAAAACCTCTGTCTATAAAAGCTCATATTTTATGTATTTGAGGTCTGAGACGTGTGGGAACAGAGAGAGAGGGCTAGGATTTGAAATAAAGTTTTAAAAAAAAAGTCCTTGTTTACAACCCTGTTTCAGTCTCTTTCAATATAAAAGTCTTTACTGCTGACACGAACACAGTTTCTTAATATTAAATATTATTAATAAATACTATTATTATTTATATTAAATAATATTTATTGAATAATAATATTAAATAAGCAACAACAGCCATCATAAAAGTTGAGATATATAAATGGTGAAACGGCTGAAGTTCTGTTATCACTAGTATATCACACCACTGGAAAAGCTTTGAAGCCAATCATATCCAAGAACAAGAAAGAACTGTTGTACAAACATTAATATCACTACTGTCGCACCTGAACATGTGTGACAGAGTTTGCTGATGTTCAGGTGTGTGGTCTGGTTGCTGATGGGATTGTTGATCACACAGCTGTAGGTGTTTTTATCCTGATATTCCACCTCCAGAGGCAGAGAAAGACTGATGCTGTGATCAAACGAACTGATGCTGGAGTATAACCTGTTTCCTTTGTACCAAGACAGAGTCACATGACTCACATTCACCACTGAACACAACAATGAACAATATGATGATAAGGATGATGAAGAAAAGTCTGTTTTTACGACAGGTACAGGCAGAAGAGCTGAAAACATAAGAGAAGAAACAGAAATATGGATAAAAAATAAACAATTTTAGATTTTTATAGTTTTATGGCCGAACAAATGATCGCTACTCACGATAAACAGAAACACTGAATGTTTTTAATGACAGTTTCGCTCCCCTTATCAGTTGTTCATAGAGTCCAGCATTTTCATTTGTGATGTTTGTGATGGTCAGAGATCCAGTTTGTTTGTCCAGCTTCAGTCTGTCTCTGAATTACCCATCAGGACCTTCAAATGTTGAAAAGTTTAGTTTCTCAGTGATTTTAGCGATAAGAGATTTATCAGCTCCAAATTTCCATGCAATGACGTTATCTTCATGTAATTCAGTAACATTAGTTTTTAAAGTGACAGAGTCTCCCTCCATTACTGACACTGACATCTTTGTGCAAAATCAGTGTGTAAAGTTACAGTTTTATTGTGCTGAATATTTTCAATACTTAGTAAATGAGACACTTAGAACAATGTTAAAAAAAAACAAGACTAATGACTTTACATGACTTTTGTAGAAATTTATGACTTTGAATTTTTAAAACATGGAATTATTTTGAAATAGATTTTACATTAAAAAAAAAAAAGAGAAACAAAAACTTTTTTATTACTTACCAGTCAGACTCAACCAGCACAAACCCAACAAAACAAACACGTGAAACATTTTCTTCAGTGGTTCATTGTCTGATCTAATAAAACCTAAGTGCTAAAAACACTTAACCTGATGTGACCCCTCCCCTGACAGAGTGTGACCCTCCTATTTTGCACACTGTATTTGCATACAGTGTAATGCTTTATTTCACCCAGACCTTGTATTTTAACTGTTTTTAATGGGTGAAAATATTCTATATTTTTAGCATAGTTTTTATAAGGTACTGTAGTTGCCTGACTGTGTTAAATGACCAGAAGTAGAAGAAAATTGTTTGAGCTGTGAATGAACTACATTGCACGGTAAAACTGAATGAACGTTTTGTGATTTTTAAATTGCTGTGTTTATTTATTCAGTTCTTAATGTTAATGTGTGGAAAAAAGTTAAAACTGTCTGCCATCTTACACTATTGTTTTTACTAAGGTTCAGCTTCTGATTCAAACTGAAAGCTGCTGAAAGTCTGTGTGCAGGCATTCAAGGGCAGGCTTTAATATGGTTTCAGTCCTACTTTGTTTATTTAAATGGGGAGTCATCTCAGTTATCTCCAGTAAAGTATGGAGTGCCACAAGGATCTGTCCTAGGCCCTCTGCTATATTCAATATACATGCTGCCTCCTGGTAATATTATTAGAAAATACGGGATTAGTTTCCATTGTTATGCTGATGATACTCAACTATATATCTCAACAAAACCAGATGAAACTTCTAAATTTTCGAAGCTAATAGAGTGTGTTAAAAATGTAAAAGATTGGATGACCAATAATTTTCTCCTATTTAATTCAGATAAGACAGAGATTTTACTTATTAGGCCCAAAAAAAAAAAAAAAAAAAAAAAAAACAGTACACAGAATGTCTTGAACTACAATTTGCAATTAAACAGATGTACCGTTACTTCCTCGACAGTCAAAAAACTGGGTGTTATATTAAACAGCAACTTGTCTTTTGAAAATCACATTTCTCATGTTACAAAAAAACAGCATTCTACCATCTTACAAACAACCAAGCTACAAAACATGTTACATGTTTCTGATGCAGAAAAGCTAGTTCATGCATTCATGAGCTCTAGACTGGACTATTGTAATGCACTACTAGGTGGTTGTCCTGCATCTTCAGTTAACAAACTACAGGTTGTACAAAATGCAGCTGCTAGAGTCCTTACCAGGTCAAGAAGATATGATCATATTACCCCAATTTCACAGTCTCTGCATGGCTACCTATTATGTTCTGCATCAGCTACAAAATGTTACTTCTTACCTATATGGCCCTTAACGGTTTAGCTCCTGCATACCTAACTAGTCTTCTACCACGCTACAATCCATCACGCTCCCTAAGGTCGCAAAATTAACTTTTGATAGTACCTAGGATAGCAAAGTCCACTAAAGGAGGTAAAGCTTTTTCGCATTTGGCTCCCAAACTCTGGAACAGCTTTCCAGATAACGTTCAGAGTTCGGACACACTCTTTCTGTTTAAATCTAGATTAAAGACACATCTCTTTAGCCAAGCATTCAAATATTGCATCAACTCTGCAATGAATATTAACATATCCAAAGTGAAAACACTATTTATTAGCACGAACATCTATCCAACATGACTTGAACGCAAACACAAACACACACCTGATGACACCGTTTATCAGTTAAATCAATATCATAATGATGATGACCGAAGTATGGTGCACACATCAGTCAAAAATACAAGTAAAACCCATTATCAGAAGATCATGTTTAATAATAACCGGCTTTCTTAATTACTACAGATTCAGGTCTGTCTTCAGCTCCTATAGCAGCAATATGTGTTGCTATTTTTGTTGTTCTGCTGGTGACTGTGTGTGATTTACTGTCAATACAGCATATGGCAAGCATTGTGTGTACAACTAATATTATAAGATGTTAATATGATATTTTCATCTATTCTATGTTTAACTGAGTCTGTTATCATGGCCTCTGAGAAAAGCGTATAGCGCACTCTATCGGGTATAAAAGTAGGCTAGTGCTATTCGTGACTGCGTGAATTAAGAAAGCTAATTGCGTCTCATACACAGAAACAATAAACTTTAACTAGCATTGTAGCACACGGGATGCTCCTACTTCTCTCTTCATAAGCTCTGTCTCCCTGAAAAACAGGCATAAGCCAAAATCAAGTCGTCAACTACACAATAAATGTTATAGCGAATATAACTTCATCAGACAATACAACTGGCCAAATCACGTTGTGCAGTGGTCTCAGTCTCTCCTTGTGTGTGACTGTTTGAATTCATACAGATAATTAATGTCTATAACCAAAAATCATTAAACAGCAAATTATAGCCTACTAGAATCATTTCATTTAAGAAATAACAGCCACCAAAAAGGGGAATAGTAAATTAAGTTGAGAACTATAATATATATATATATATATATTATTATTATTTTTAATGAAACCAATTATTATGTACTGACATCATC
This sequence comes from Cirrhinus mrigala, assembly GCA_036247105.1. NCBI lineage: Eukaryota > Metazoa > Chordata > Actinopteri > Cypriniformes > Cyprinidae > Cirrhinus > Cirrhinus mrigala. The sequence goes on from JAMKFB010000430.1 coordinate 620,217, forward strand.
AAACAGCAAAACGTCTCTACGTCATCGCGCTGCAGTGCGTAAGAACCCTTCCAAATCACATTTTCGTTTTCATTTGGATGCCAGCCGCCATAAAACAATAATACGAATAAAACAAAGAATAAACAATGGCATCGGATTTACTGAAAAGAAAGAACATAGCACTATTATGTATCAAAATCTGTATTTATTTTTTAGCAAGCCTAATGAACATGAAGCTTTTCTTTATTTCACCCATGTTGTTCTGGCGTTTACTCGACCATGGTAAGACATAGGATTTTATCTATATTCCGGTGCTCTGGCGATTAAATAGCACAACAGAATATGTATAGTGTCAGGGCTGGTTTGTCATAACGTGCTGTATTGCCAAGGACTGGCGCATCATCCCAATCACAGTGCGCCATACATGAAAAGACGAAGTATACTGTTCCGCATGTAGACTATAAACATCGCTTGCTCATTAACCAGCCGAAATCACAGCGCGGACCTACTTGCCTTTTCGCAGCTCAATAAAATGCCCAAGTCGCTTGATCCATTAAAATTTGGCAAACAATTCTGTGTTTTACACTTGTACAGTATGATAAGAGAACATGAAAAGCTCTGTAGTGAAGTTAGCTAAAAACCCTACCATGTAGACTAATCTACATTGACGAGGTAAATTTGAAAACATCATGACAAAAAATTTTCTTGCTGTTAGCAACGCTGTGGAAATGTGTTATTTTGGCAGAAATGTGTTTACTATAAATGTTACAATTAGGCTATTATACCTGTTATATATGGGGGAATGACACTTTTAACTAGGTTGTGTTTGTAGTCATTCCATGGATAATTATTATTATTATTATTATTATTATTGACGCGTGATATGTAGTCACTAACTTTTTCTTAATGTTTTCCTTTGAGATCTGGGTAGTTTTCATTAGCCTTCTTGATGTGTTGACCAGTTTCACTTCTTTCCAGATTTATCCAGAGCTGTTGTGATCATATTTTTGAATTTAGTACTGACTTTTAGTACAGAAGATACACAATATATTTACATGTTTCCCAGAAGACAAAATAAGTATTTTCCCCTGATCATCCAATTCAAAATGGCTTGTATTTAATCATTCATTCATTCATTCTTGTGCATTAGTGAATGTTTTCACCTTGTGTAATATTTGTCTGTGAGTCCTTCAGTTGTCTTCAGTATGTAGATGGATCTCAAAATCATACAACCACTGAAAAAGGTTCAAATATGCAGAAGATGCTAGAAAACTGTGTTTACCTGGTCAGGACAACAAGGACTTCATAAACAATTATCACAAACATAACAGATTTTGATCATTTAAACATTAGCTGGCTAATTTGTGTGTTATTATAGTACTCTCATAAAGACAAAGTGTTTGACATCTCAAATGCACCTAATGGTGTTGCCATCAATGCAGAGGAACAGAGCAGTTTTGTTTAATAGAGTTTGCATTCATTTGGAAGAAATGGTGAATTGATTAAAAATTTTGATTAACTTCTTCTTTAGGTGCATCTGGTGTTGATATAGACAGAGTGTTATTGATGGAGGGAGATTCAGTCACTTTACACACTGGTGTTAAAACAAACCTACAAGACATAATTATATGGTATTTCAATGATACTCGCATCGCTCAAATCACTGGAGATCTCAGTAAGATCTGTACAGATGTTCAGTGTAATGAAGGTGCTGAGAGATTCAATGGAAGACTGAAGCTGGATCATCAGACTGGATCTCTGACCATCATGAATATCACAAACAAACACTCTGGAGTTTATAAACTACTGATAAGCAGCAGCGACATCGACAGTGAAACCAGCTTCAGTGTTATTGTACATGGTGAGTCATGTTTATTAAAAATGTAAATTACATCATTAAAACATTACATTCATCAAAAACACATTTACTGTTGACGTGGAAATTGTAGACTTAAATATAAATTTTGTTCAGTGTGATCTGCAACATTTTTTTCATTGATTATTAGTTTTAATATAATCATCTTTTTAAACCCATCTCACCTTTTTAAACCGTCATTTTTTTTTCAAACATTAATCCAAAGTGCAAAGTATAAAATGTTTAAAATGTGTTAATAGCACAAAATGTGCATAAATGTTGCCTTTCAGACAGAAAGTCAAGAGGTCTTGTATTATTACTTTCATATCCACATTTCTTTAAACTTATGTGATGTTTTCCCCCAGAAGATCCTCCAACAGCTGTTGATTTATGTTTCAGGTGTTGCTGCTGAACGAGATAAAATGAAGAGAAAGTCAGTTAAGGAAGGAGAATCTGTCGCTTTAGATTCTGATGTAGTGAAAAAAACAAATGATTTAAAGACGTGGTATTTTAATGACACTCTCATCATTGTACTCACTGGAGATCAGAGTGAGATCTGTACAAATGATCAGTGTGATGTGAGATTCAGAGACAGACTGAAGCTGAATCAGACTGGATCTCTGACCATCACAAACACCAGAACCACAGACTCTGGACTTTATAAACTACAGATCAACAGCAGCAGGTTCGACATCATAAAGACATTCAGTGTTACTGTCACTGGTGAGTAACATTTTAGTCATTCAGTGTTTTTTTTTTTTTTTCTTCACTTGCACCGTTTTAGAAAACTGACATGTTTAAATTGATCCAGTAAATGTTTTTGTTGTGGCCTGTTTGAAGAAGTGAGCTTTGACTCAGTATTACAGTAAAACTTAAATCGGTCATCTTCACATGCACATCAACATGCACATCAACAAAACTGACAGACAGTTGTCACATTGCTTTTTGTTGTTGTTGTTTTGTTTTTTTGTCACCTTATGAATTTTAGTCTATTGTTTAAAAAAAAAAAAATAATAATAATATTAGTCAGTTTTCCCGTGAACACTGCTATTTCTTGTTTTTCTTGCTGTTTTAGCTGTTGCCCTTACAAATTCAATACACCATAGATGAAAAGATGAAGTATATTGCTCCTCCTGTTTACGTATCACTTACTCATTAACCAGCCAAAAGCACAGCACAGACCAACGTGTGTTTTCGCAGCTCAATAAAAGTAGCCTGATCCATTCAAATTTTACACACAATTCTGTTTTACACACTTGTACAGTATGATATGAGAACATTAAAAGTTCTGTAGTGAAGTTAGCTGAAAACCTACCCTGTAATCTACATTGACGAGGTAATTTTGAAAACATTGTGAAAAAAACGTCCTTATAGTAAGTTTTCTTGCTGTTACCAACACTGTGGAAATGTGTTATTTTGGCAGAACTGTATTTACTATAAATGTTACAATTAGGTTATTATACTTAAATATTGGGGAAATATTGGTGAATGCCACATTATTTAGGTTGTGTTTGTGGTCTTTATGACATTCTGTCACACCCCATTGGACTGTTTGTGTTGGTTTCTCCCTCTGTTGCCCATATTTGGTCCTTCCTGTTCCTGTTCTATGTCAAGTCATTATTAGTTAATCACCCACACCTGTCTGTGTATCATTACCCTGTCTTTAAAAGTTGGATTCAGTTCAGTGTTTGTTGTCCAATCTCAATGTTATGTTGGTGTGTGTTTTTCTGCCTTTATGTCTGGATTTACCTATTGTGGATTAAATTAAAGACTTCTTGTTGTATTTCACCTTCGTATTGCACCTTCCTTACACACAACCATTATTATTAGGTTGGCTTGGCTGATCTGCTACTTAAGCTTTTTATTATTATTTTCTTAGCCAAATTTCTGAACGCTTCTCCTCCTAGAGCTTAACTCTACAAACTCCAAACTCAGCCCAGATCTTCAGACTGATCTGACCGGGTGTGCTATATCTTTTCTAACTGACTCTTACGATTTTCCTAAAAATGACGTTTAAAACTGGGAAAAATCCCGTAGACTTAAATTGACGGAATGTTCAAATGAGCCAACACTATTTAAACTCCAACTGTCAAAACTCCCAGAATCCCTTGAGACTCAATCAAACTTCCCTTCTATGTACTGTATTTCTAATCCATTCAAACTCATCTATCTATCTAGCCAAGCCTAGCACTAGAGTCAAGCTAGAAGCTTGCTAATCATGCTAGTAACAGGCTAATCATGCTAACAACATGCTAATCATGTTAGAAGCAGACTAGCAACATGCTAGTAACTGGCTAATCATGCTAATATCATGCTAACAACATGTTAATTATGTTAAAAACATGCTAGCAATTTGGTGACTATGTTAGAAACATGCTAGCAACAGGCTGGTAACATGCTAATCATGCTAGAAACATGTTAGTAACTTGCTAATCATTATCAACATGCTAGTAACTTGCTAATCATGCTAGAAACATGCTAGTAACTTGCTAATCATGTTAGAACCATGCTAACAACATGGTAGTAATGTGTTAATAATGCTAACAACATGCTAGTAACATGCAAATCATGTTAAAAACAAGCTAGTAACTTGTTAATCAAGTTAGAATCATGCTAACAACATGCTAGTAACCTAATAATCATGATAACATGCTAGTAACATGCTAATCATGCTAATGACATGCTAATCATGCTAGAAACATGCTAGCAAAATGCTAACAACTTGTTAATCATGTTATAAACATGCTAACAATTTGCTAATCATACTAGAATCATGCAAGAAACATGTTAGCAACTTACTAATCATGCTAGAAACATGCTAACATCTAGCTAATCAGCCTAAAAGCATGCTAGCAACATGCTAACAACTTGTTAATCATGCTTGAAACATGCTAACATTTTAAACTTTCAAATTTTTCCAAACTTTCTGGTCCAGCTTTCTCAAGCCAACCTAAAGTTTGTCTTGACAAACTTTTTATCTAGTTATTATTATTATTATACCCCTGGCAACAAGGAGTTTATTTTTTTTTTCCCTGTTACATCATTTCATTAATTTATTTAAAAAAAAAAAAAAAAAACCTAGGTGGCAGGAAATAACTTAACAGAAGGTGCTACCAGCAATGAGCAGGGTTGCCAAACCAGCCCAATTGTTATTTTTGACAGGGATGCATATCATTTGTATTTTGCAGTCTTTTTATTTATTTATTTCTGTGCACGACCATGGCAAGGCATTTATAGAGATATTTTGACTACTACTTGGTGAATTGTGTGTTGCAAATGGAGTTCTCAGCGGGTGAGGCACTGCATTAGTCAGTGATCTCCAATTACAACAGCAAATTCAATTATTCCTCCAGTTACTCATCCACAGTCACCACACCCCAAGACATTGCCGTTTTATTTCATGGCATTTGTTTTTGTCCTTAAAATTCTCTTGTGTGTAATTATTTCTAACACATCTCATATCAAGCCTTTGTTGTTGTCACAAACACATACAAACACTGAGGAGATGTGAGGTAAGTAGCAATCCAATCCAGAGTTTTATTGACAAGTTTGAAGGTAAACAGTGAAAAGAGTTAACTTCTTAAGAATTAAGAATTAATTAAGAGTTAAGTTCTTAACTGACTGTCCTTGAAATGTAGAGCAGATGCGAGTTCCAGAGAGTGAGCCATGCCAAACACCAGAGAGCAATGGAGAGATCCACGTGGAGAGGAGCATGGAGTCAGGAATAGCGTTAGCATGTGAACGGTAGACCAGACAATGGGGAATTGCAAGAGTGTCTCTTATAGGCCGTGACTCAATGAGGATCAGGTGCAGGTGATTAGAATTCGGGTGATGATGAACGAGTGGATGGTGCAACTGGAGGTTGCACCACCCACTTTATCCAGAGCTGATGCGATTATATTTTTGAATTTAGTACTGATCTTTAGTACAGAAGATACACAACATATTTAAATGCTTCCCAAAAGACAAAATAAATATTTTTCTAAATGTTTTCACCTTGTGTAATATTTGTCTGTGAGTCCTTCAGTTGTCTTCAGTATGCAGATGGATCTCAAAATCACAGAGTCACTGAAAAGGGTTCAGATATGCAGGAGATGCTACAAAACTATCACAACAATTATAACAATTATCACAAACATAACAGATTTTGATCATTTAAACACAGTATTAAGAATCAAGGGTATGCAAACCTTTTAGCTGGCTAATTTGTGTGTTATTATAGTACTCCCATAAAGACAAAGCGTTTGACATCTCAAATGCACCTAATGGTGTTGCCATTAATGCAGAGGAACAAAGCAGTTTTATTTAATAGAGTTTGCATTCATTTGGAAGAAATGGTGAATTGATTAAAAATGCTGATTCATTTCTTCTTCAGGTGCATCTGGTGTTGATATAGACAGAGTGTTATTGATGGAGGGAGATTCAGTCACTTTACACACTGGTGTTAAAACAAACCAACAAGACAGAATTAAATGGCATATCAATGACACTCGCATCGCTCAAATCACTGGAGATCTCAGTAAGATCTGTACAGATGTTCAGTGTAATGAAGGTACTGAGAGATTCAGTGGAAGACTGAAGCTGGATCATCAGACTGGATCTCTGACCATCATGGACATCACAAACAAACACTCTGGAGTTTATAAACTACTGATAAGCAGCAACAACATCGACAGTGAAAACAGCTTCAGTGTTATTGTACATGGTGAGTCATGTTTAAAAATGTAAATCACATCATTAATATGTTATTAGTTACTATTTTACTGTGAAATTTACAGGCAATTTTTCTTCTTACCTGTATATTTACATGATTTCATGTTAAAGTGGAATTTGTAGGATTTTTTTTTTATTGATTATTAGTTTCATCAGTTAGTTTTATACTAATAATCTGTTTAATCCCATCTCTTATTTCACAGTCATTTTTTTTTTCAACTAGGAATCCAAAGTGCAAAGTATAAAATGTTTAAATTGTGTTAATAGTACAGAAAGTCAAGAGGTCTTGTTTTATTACTTTCATATCCACATTTCTTTCAACCTATGTGATGTTTTCCCCCAGAAGATCCTCCAACAGCTGTTGATTTATGTTTCAGGTGTTGCTGCTGAACGAGATAAAATGAAGAGAAAGTCAGTTAAGGAAGGAGAATCTGTCGCTTTAGATTCTAATGTAGTGAAAAAAACAAATGATTTAAAGACGTGGTATTTTAATGACACTCTCATCACTGTACTCACTGGAGATCAGAGTGAGATCTGTACAGATGACCAGTGTGATGGGAGATTCAGAGACAGACTGAAGCTGGATCAGACTGGATCTCTGACCATCACAAACACCAGAACCACAGACTCTGGACTTTATAAACTACAGATCAACAGCAGCAGGTTCGACATCATAAAGACATTCGTTGTTACTGTCACTGGTGAGTGTCATTTTAGTCATTTAGTGCTTTTCACATGAACAGTTTTATAAAACTGATAGATTTAAATCGACCAGTTAAACATTTTCATTGGGGCCTGTTTGAAGAAGTGAGCTTTCTCTCAGTATTACAATATAACTGAGATCAAACTCGGGGGACCGGGTCAATATTCTGTTAGCGACACCCCTGATAATGACTGTCTGTCTTTAGCTGTTCCAGATTCAACTGCTGCTGCTGTTGCTGCTATTGTTGTTGTTGCTGTTCTGCTGGTTGCAGCTGCTGGTGTGATTTACTGTCACCACAGGAGATTAAGACAAAATGGCAAGTATTGCATACAGCTGATCGTCAGCTGTACGGGGGGGGGGGGGGGGGGGGGGGGGGCTTGCTTGCAGCTTGCTTTGTTCTACCAATGGTCTGTGGTGTTTACACAATTACCAGTAGATGTGGCTCTAGGGCTCCACCTTCTTTGACTTGGAAATCTTCTCCACTCCGAAAGTAACACTGAGACTGTTTTTCATGTTTAATACTGTAAAGATGCTTGATTTAAAGCTCTGTTGTATAAATTGCTTTATAATTAAATGTGAGATGACTGGAGTACCAAATTGCAGCTTGTGCAAACATATCCAGATGACTTTGATAAGATGCTTTCTTAATGGGGTCCTATTATGCTATTTAAAAAAGTCTTGATTTTGTTTTGGGGGTGTACTAGAACATGCTTTCATGCTTTTTTGATTAGCTGTCCCACTGCGTTGTGATTGGCAAACAGCTTAGACAGTGTTTCAGTACTGCCATGCCCCTTGTCAAAGAAGCAAGTTTCGTGTACAACTGTTAACCCTTTCACGCGTACGATCACACCAGTGTGATCATTCTTGGCTGGTCCCTGGAGCGTACGATCACACCGGTGTGATTCGAACGTTCAGCGCGTCACGTGATCAACCGCTGAATTCAAATCTGCTTTGGCGCTTTGGCTGGCGCTGAGCCAGATCGGACGCGCTGAGCGCTTGTCATATATTCGCAACTATTCCGTGTTTTCAACCATATAATGCCTATTTTAGGTTCCAGACATTTAGATACACATAAGTCCTAGTAAAACGATGCATTTATATTTAGCAAAATACACGCCAATGTCTATGGCAGCGGCAATAATGATCCTTACAAATGTTATCTGACGACATGTTTTATTGATATCATATACACATTGTGTAGGTAACTAGAAAGTTTACTCTGCTCTTCTCCAAGCTCACCAGAGACTTACTTTAATGTTTTTCGTGAGGAGAGGATGAATTTGCGTTTTGTAAATCCCACAGCTCGGATTCAGCGCGAACTAAAATGGCGGCGCCCATCACTCGGCATAGATCAACTAACACGCTCATTATAATAGTGTTTAAACCTCCAAATACATTTACTTGCACATATTTCAGAATCGGAATATCAGATATTTCATAATACAGTCGGCACGTTTGTGAATATTAATAATAAAAAGGGAAAAACTATATAAAAGTGATACATGTGTTATTCAGCGCTATTGTGGCTGCGTTGTGTCAGGTGACAAACACGACGCGTCGCCATGGAAACAATAAGGCTATAAGTTCTAAATAACGGTCGCCTAAAAAAACTCACTCTGGGGGCTCAGCTAGAATATTTTAAACTCACGTGTGAAAGGGTTAATGCACGCTAGATTAATGTGACTCTTACATTTTAAATATGGACATTTTTATTACAGAAACGCATTGATTGGCTACAGGAGGCCTTTATTGACCCCCCAGAGCCATGTGAGGCACTTTTTATTATGGATGGATGACCTTTATTTGACTTGTTTTGGACTAATGAAGAGAAACACCCGTCTATGCCATTCTAAAGCTTGGGAGTGCCAGGATGAATTTTAATTTAACTCTGATTGCGTTCGTCTGAAAGAAGGAAGTCATATACACCTAGAATGCATGGAGAGTGATTACATAATACGCTACAGTAGTGTTTGGTCTTACTGTCAGCCTGCGAGATCGCCAATACATGATATTATAGTGCTAATTTATATAATTATTTACTTAGTTTCATTGTCCGAAACCAGCTCCAGCATAAGGCTAAAAGCAGCCTAACATAAAGAACATCATCACTGATTAGCCTAGCCAAGTCTAGTGCAAATTTATTGAAAAAAACACTCATGTTATACATGAAGGTATCTACACTGTATGATAAATAAATCTCTTACCACACACTGCCCATACGGAAATGTAATATATGACATATATGTCCCTATATCAGAAGTGCTACTATCATATATGTTAAATATAGGGCAATATATTATTATCACATATATCCATCTTCTGGATATATGTAGATATATGTTTATAACATATATGAATTTCCCATAGTACAATTTGTATATAAACATATATTGAAAGTATATATATGGTTAACTTTTATATGGTATTGTATGTTATGACCATATATGTTTACAATATATATTAAAATGGTATATTGTATTATATGATATGACCATATATGTTAACAATATATATCAAAATTATATATGGTACTCTATGTTTTGACCATTTGTTACCAATGTATATATTGAATTTATGCAAGTTTATTAACCATATATGCTTAAAAGATACTGCTTATTGTAAATCATATAACACAATTCATTGCTTAACTTTATTAATTGTTTCAATTTAGTTTTCTGGGGAAAAAAGTAGAGATGAATATATAACCTGTTCAAAAAATGCCAGTGTACCAAAAGTTACTTGTAGGAATGTATTATAGAGTTCAACACTTCATGTAACTGTTTGTCCATATGTGCTCTCATCATCAATGAACTAAAACGCATTTCATTAAAATACATGAGCGATTGTGTGTGAACGTCACAATACCGCTTTTGCGCATGCGCCAACATTCAAACACACCCGCGCTAACGGCAGAGTCTGAGCAATGGCTGCGGCTAAACAAACACTCATCTGCGGTAAGATGTTTTTCTTAGTGGAAGGATAACAAATGTGCCAGTACCTTCACATAATAAACGACAATGATTTTATAGACGGGCACGAAGACAGACCGACATCACTGAGTGAAAGGATGAAACGGCCTTGAATGTGGCAGCGGTGCAGGTAATTTACGATAATTTACTCAACGCTTTATTCCTACGCTAATATTACATAGAAACTAAGTGTTATATGTTTGTTTTGGTCTGCAAGAGTCTCTGTCTCTATGTAGATCAGCTAATGTTTTAAATATTCCCTGTCGTTGTATATATGATGTTATGATTACAACTGCATTGATGTGTTTTGCAATTTGCTGGCGTTAAATTTAATTTTAGCTATTGGGTAACAGGTTAATCTGGAGATACTGTGAGCTTATTGTTTTCACTGGATAAATAATGCCACATTTGGAAATTATTTAAAGCTGTCTGACAAAAATAATGGATGAAAATTATCATGTTTATCTCTGAGATGTAGTCTAGTCTAGACTAGAACTATAAAACTGCACGAAATGTAATTATTTAAATACAAGCACCTTGAATTCATATAGTAAATTACAGTACTTGGTTATATTGCACCAAGTGCATTGACATGTCAGTGTCATGCCTAGAGTGGGTGCATAAGCACATGCATGTGCATATTGCATAAAGGTACAGTACACTAAAGGATGTGATTGTGGGGTTTTAAACATGGTTAATCTATCGTAGTAAATTTTGTTCATATCGTTGCTGATAATTGTGCTATTCTTGTTTGTGTCCCATGACAAGGTAATGAGTCCCGAAATTCTCAGAAATTAGAAATGGAGGCCGAACCTGCAGATGTGGATGGCAGTGATGTGAATGATGGAGCATCTACACAGAAAAGGTTAAATATTTTATTGAAACCAAAACTAGCATCTGCAATATACATGTAAACAAATCAAATCAACAAAATATTTTAGTTAAAAATGTGTCTCCATGTACTATTTAATACAATTCTAGTGCATTTAATCTATTAAATAACAGTAGAGTGAGTGAGTTTTTGGATATGGTAAGATAAAACTTATCTTAGTGAATGAAGTACCACATTTCAGCTATCATTTTGTTAGGGTGGGTACACAAAATATTATTTTTTCCTTGCTTCTAGAAAATCCTTAATCTATCTGCTTTCTAACAGCTTCATGTGGCCGTAAACATTTATTTTTAACGTGGCTTTAAGCACTATAGATTATTAAAGTTTCACCTTGACTGTGACAAAAGCAGTAAATGTGGTGTTTATATGGAATAATTGTAATATTTATGGTAGAAATACAGAGAGAGTCCCCGTATCAGTAGGAAAGTGATCAAATGAGCATCTTCCATCCGAAGACTTGTGTTGCATGCGGGAAACTATTAATTGGTTATTCTACAATTAATTGTACTATAAATTATACTACAATTGGAAAATACTGTAAATGGATAAACTGTTCGGCGTGATGATGTTTAATGCCTCCGACAGGGCCTGTAGTCCCATTTAGCAGCATGTTAGCAACCACCTTTTTTAAGAAACATAACAGTTTAAAAAAAAAATAAAAAAATCAAGAGTGGGTTTTAACTGGTGTGTTTTATGTCATAGAATAAAACGTGAAAATATTATGAGTTTGTGTGAACCGTGGACCTTATTTTAGGGGATTTAATCAAAATTGTCATTCAAAAACCCATGTCATAGTTCCACCCCTCTATTTCTTTTCTCCAGGCCAAAACGATGCACATATTAGGTATTATGAATGTAAACACTTTATTTCATTGATGCTAAATAGCAAATTAAATTGTAACCTTAGCTGTGAACTCTGTCATTGAGCATTTGGGTTACTATAGTTTAGTTCTTCATGTATATAGAGACATATTATTTGAATGGGCATGCAGGCTGTGCTCTGTTGTTGTTCTGCCATGTCCTTGTGGTATCTGGGAATATTTTACAACTACAATTTATAATTATTACATAAATAATGAGTATTCTGCAGTTTTAAAATAATCTTTAACTTTACCAACCATGTTTAATACTAATAGTATATTTAATAGTATATTTGTCATCATATAGTAGTTAATAGTAGTTGGATTGCAAGATTTAAGCAGGTTTTATATTTTAATATCATGTTGACTAAAATCAAGTTTAGTTTACTGTACCACCCAACACTACCAAAGCTAAAAAGTTGCTTTTGAATGTGGTGCATTTCCTGAAATCATATATGGTTCAAAAAATGTATTGTAATTATCTTAAAAACCTAACTTTTACTATTTTTTTTTTTTTTTTTACAGATGCTGGAATCCAGAAATGTCTTCACCTGGGGACTACTGGGGATGGCAATAAACCAAAAACTAACCAAGCTGTGGGAATACAAACCTGTAGACCAGGGGTCACCAAACTTGATCCTGGAGGGCCGGTGTCCTGCAGAGTTTACCTCCAACTTTCCTCAACACACCTGCCTGGAAGTTTCAAGTATACCTAGTAAGACCTTGATTAGCTGGTTCAGGTGTGTTTGATTAGGGTTGGAGCTAAACTCTGCAGGGACACCGGCCCTCCAGGACCGGATCTGGTGACCCCTGCTGTAGACCTTTAGCTGAACCACTATAATTGATGTTCTGTTTCTTATGCCTGTTCAGTGTTTTGATCAGTTATATATGTAATTGTTTCTTTTTTGTCCTGTTTGATTGTGCAGGTCAGTAACTTGTTTTTTTCTATTTAAATAAATTCTGTTTAAATAAAGATGCTTCTTTGTGTAGCTTACTGTACCATTTAACATTTAAGGCTAAAGGTGTGAAATGTGCAATGCACTGCAACTTTGTAGAGTGTCTTACATGTGTCTACAACCTCTATTTAAAGATCACATATTAAAATATTAAATATATGAAACCATATATTTCATGCATATATGTCTAATTTGTATGTAACATAATAAAAACATACATATATCTCACATATTAATAATTATATACATTTCATATATGGCAATACATGTATTATACATACATAAACATATATTTTTGTATGGGGTAGACTTATATGTCAATATATGAAATTGTTCCATTTTCTAATAGGAATCATATATGGATATGGCATATATAAAACATGTATTCAATATATGGGTATTTCATATAAGCACATATATTACATTTCCGTATGGGTGTACATGTCTGCGGCACATTGTGGCTCCAACACAACCACTCTAGTCAATGCTTGTGTTTATACCCACTGCACTGTGGCTCACTGAAGCGCAGCTGCTCTCTGCGCTGCATCAATAAAGTTAGGCTAATCCCCCAACTCGTTCCTACCCACTCCCTAACCATTCAAATTTTCGTAGGCAGGATTTATTTTAATGCTATTCTAATGGGCCGCGTAGTGACATCATAACATGCGGAAAACGATCGTTGTAGTCCAAAGGAGCCATTTGTAGTAGTTCTTGAAAAGGGACTTTTTATAAACAAAATATCTCCCTTTGGAGTGAACGTTGAGATTTGTAACTTTATTGATCTTTTTTATGCCCAAACATACACACCACACACTGACTAAAATTCAAAAAGTGAAAAAGCATAATAGGACCCTTTTATTTTGTTATTGAGAGGACAGAGCAGACCACATATGTACATATTCATCTAAATAGGATGTTTGCAAAAAGTATATCACTGGTCGCATATTTCAAACAGATTTTTTACCTATAAAGTGAATATTGGGGTTTTAGGTGATACAGTATGTATCTGTGTGAGATTTCTGTGAGATCATCATCAGAGGGAAAATATTTGAATCATCATGTTTTTTTTTCTTTGTTTGTTTGTTTGTTTTTTTTACAATCATTTGTATTACCTTCTGTGAATCTGTTTTTCTTTCAGGAGAATGGTGGAGAAGAATCACCCCTTATTGAGGATGAGACTCTGCAGATGGCTAAAAAGACATCTGATGATCTGCCTGTGAGCACGCAGAAGGTTGACGATAAAAAGAAATCCACTGATTCGCCTGTGCGCACGCAGAAGGTTGACGATAAAAAGAAATCCACTGATTCACCTGTGCGCACGCAGAAGGTTGACGATGAAAAGAAATCCACTGATTCGCCTTTGAGCACGCAGAAGGTTGACGATAAAAAGAAATCCACTGATTCGCCTTTGAGCACGCAGAAGGTTGACGATAAAAAGAAATCCACTGATTCGCCTTTGAGCACGCAGAAGGTTGACGATAAAAAGAAATCCACTGATTCGCCTTTGAGCACGCAGAAGGTTGACGATAAAAAGAAATCCACTGATTCGCCTTTGAGCACGCAGAAGGATGAGGATAAAAAGAAATCCACTGATTCGCCTTGGAGCACGCAGAAGGATGAGGATAAAAAGAAATCCACTGATTCGCCTTGGAGCACGCAGAAGTTTGACGATAAAAAGAAATCCACTGATTCGCCTGTGAGCACACAGAAGGATGAGAATAAAAAGAAATCCACTGATTCGCCTGTGCGCACGCAGAAGGATGAGGATAAAAAGAAATCCACTGATTCGCCTTGGAGCACGCAGAAGGTTGACGATAAAAAGAAATCCACTGATTCGCCTGTGAGCACGCAGAAGGATGAGGATAAAAAGAAATCCACTGATTCGCCTGTGCGCACGCAGAAGGATGAGGATAAAAAGAAATCCACTGATTCGCCTTGGAGCACGCAGAAGGATGAGGATAAAAAGAAATCCACTGATTCGCCTTGGAGCACGCAGAAGGTTGACGATGAAAAGAAGTCCACCGATCCGCCTTGGAGCACGCAGAAGGTTGACGATAAAAAGAAATCCACCGATCCACCTTGGAGCACGCAGAAAGTTGACGATAAAAAGAAATCCACCGATCCACCTTGGAGCACGCAGAAAGTTGACGATAAAAAGAAATCCACCGATCCACCTTGGAGCACGCAGAAAGTTGACGATAAAAAGAAATCCACCGATCCACCTTGGAGGACGCAGAGAGTTGACGATAAAAAGAAATCCACCGATCCGCCTGGGAGCAATCAAAAGGTTGACGATAAAAAGAAATCCATTGATTCGCCTTGGAGCATGCAGAAGGTTGACGATAAAAAGAAGTCCACCGATCCGCCTTGGAGCACGCAGAAGGTTGGCGATAAAAAGAAATCTACTGATTCGCCTGTGAGCAGGCAGAAGGATGATGATAAAAAGAAATCCACCGATCCGCCTGGGAGCAATCAAAAGGTTGACGATAAAAAGAAATCCATTGATTCGCCTTGGAGCATGCAGAAGGTTGATGATAAAAAGAAGTCCACCGATCCTCCTTGGAGCACGCAGAAGGTTGACGATAAAAAGAAATCCACCGATCCACCTTGGAGCAATCAGAAGGTTGATGATAAAAAGAATTCCACCGATCCGCCTGGGAGCACGCAGAAGGTTGACGAAAAAAGAAATCCTCTGGTCTGAAAAATTAATTAATTTTATTTTTTTTTTTTTTCTAAGCCCCTCAACCTTTGGCTTACAAGTCCTACTTTCTAACTATTAGGCTATAACTATACCCCCAAAGTGGTGTATTGATCTTAAATGGTCACTACACATAGAATTGTTTCAAAATGTGTGTTTTGGTGACTTTTATAATAAAACTGTAATCTAATCATTTATGTTTGTTGTTGTTGTTGTTGTTGGTTTTGTTTTGTTTTTTTTTAGTTTAGTTTAGTGTTTAAAGAAAATTGAAAATTGTATGATTGCGTTAGGGGAGACCAAGGATGAAAGTAACACTTTTTGTTTGAGCATTATTAACTCAGTGGTTGTTTGTGCTAGTTCTCTAGCATGAATGCAAAGTAAATGCAAAGTAAATGCAAAGTAAAAAAATAAACTAGAGAAAAAGCTACTTTAGGTTATGTAAGTCAAATAATTGTATCTACAGCACAATGATTGCTAGGTAAAAATACTCTTTTTTGGTCATAAAATCTACAATGTTGCTCACATTCATATGTCACTTATCCTGTAACATTAAAAGTGTGAATGGAGTGTATGATATTGACGACATCACCACAGCTCTTTTTTTTTGTCAAACTGACAGTGTTACAAGTAACCCCATGTTACAACACTCCCCAGTCTCCCCTACAGCAAAAATGTAAGTATATTCTACTAATGTATATGTTATAAGTTAAATGGGCGACAATTTAGCTTTTGTCCTCACCACATATCCACCTCTTAGAAAAATCAATAAATAAATACATACATACATACGATACATACATAAAATAAACTGAATTCTTGAGTATCATCCGCTACTTTGTCATGGTTCTCATGGTTTCTCATGGTTATGTGGGGCTTTTTGTAAGAAGTTCAAACTTTTTTTAAACAATACCCAGGTAGCCAAAGCGGTTCGGTCTGAAATGGCCTAGATCTGGCAGGCCAGAAGAAATAAATCAGCCCAGTTGGGGTTGCCAGACTCAGGATGTGTGCGGGATGAATGACGCCCCAGAATCGGCCCAAATACTCTCGCCCGAGTCCGGCAGCTTCAAATGTTAACTACTATAGTTTCATAAAAAACTATACTGTTTACTGTAAAAAAAAAATTGAAGATTAGTGGACAGGCCGTCACTTCATTATGGCTCCCATAATTCTCAAGGGTATATCTAATGCTATGTCAGCCAACTCATGATTTTAGCATTATTATAAATAAACATTTATTCAATATTATGTGTAAAACAATATTTTCAAGTGATATTGTTTGATTATGAAATATTTACTCTGCACAGTAGCGAGAAGTTCTTCTGCTCTTCTGCAAAATGACAGTTAACAGCACAAAAAGCCTGCTAATTGGCCCAATTGCACTGACTACCTGGGTATCCAGCTCAATGGATATTTTCATCTGTTAGCTAGCATGCTTTTCTTATTTTGGCACTGCAGACACCCCATTGAAGACACAACACTGTAGTGCACTTCCAGCAGAAGACAAGGGAAGGTGACAGAATGACCACCGCAGTCTGCTAAGTCCAGTGAATGCATTGAGTTAACATGCATTAAGTTAACATTGCTGTATTTTTACAGTTATTTTTCTATTAATAGGATTGATTAAGTTAAATACTCTCTTCCCATAAATTTACCTATCGAAAGGGAAACTTCTACAAATGTATATTTAATAAGATGAGTCGCCTTTTCAGCACTATTTTTCCACTGTGTCTTTAGTAAATCTTGACACTAGTTTAGTAAATCAATGCCAAATGAAGGTTTGCGCTGGCGCAAGCTAATAGGAAATCTGGCCCTGGTGTGCCACACATGTTCTGAACTGTGAAACAAAAGCACCCTTTTTGATCGCCCCTAGTGGCTGGCTGCAGTATAGGTCATAAACCCCACCCTCTCCATCTAAACCAAGGGTGTCAAACTCCAGTCCTGGAGGGCTGCAGCCCTACAGAGTTTAGATGCAACCCTAATTAAACACACCTGATCCAACTAATCAAGTCCTTCAGGCTTAATTGAAAACTGCATAGTATGTGTGTTGGAGTAAGGTTGGAACAAAACTCTGCAGGGCTGCAGCCCTCCAGGAACTGAGTTTGACACCCCTGATCTAAACAAACAGGAGGCCATTAAGCCATTAAGAAAGACAACATCTGAAGCTGTCAGCGTCAAAAGCCTTGCGGTAAGTGCACTGATATACTGTGCAATTGTGCTAACGGCGACCCGAGTTCGAATTCCGGCTCGTGGTTCTTTGCCGATCCCACTCCCCTCTCCCTTCACCCAATGCTTTCCTGTCTACTCTAAACTGTCCTGTACAAATGAAGGCATTAAGAACAGAAAATATTTAGCATTTTGTAGTAAAACTGTTTTGTCTAAAGCAGAAGTAAAATGATTTCATATGAACAAGAATGGAAAAATGATTTCAACTGCTTTTACACAGGCACTAGATATATTCTTATGCACAAGTTGTTTGTCCACCAAACAGATCAAACCACAATTCTGTACAGATGTACATAAATGAGACAGAGGCAAGTTTTTTTTTAGGGGATCATTTCAATAATCAGTCTTCAAGTATCACACATGGTCTAAACCCATTCCAGGACTCAGAGTCTAGCAGGAGGTTCCGAGTGCAAGCAGTGAGACAGATCTGATAGAAAAGCAATGAAGACTGAAGAGTTTATGCAATCTGTCACCTCAAACTATAGAACAAGAATATGTCAAAGACACAACAAATGATCTCCACTTAATGGACTTGTGCTGCATTTGCCAGCATATCCAACAAAACACACCGTGTGTGATACGATACAGCACACTCGATATTCCATTAAATTTTATACAAATAATAAAACAAGATTGTAAATGACAAGCAAAGGAGCACAGAAGGATGTGATTAATATTTAATAATGAACGTTAGTTAAATTTCCATGTGATGACAGGCATACAAATATTTATGTTGAGATTCTGAATGATATGCTAATGGTAAATCGCTAACTTAATTATAATAACATTTTAGACATCACACTAACACTAAAAGATATGATACAGACAAAACAGTGACATCCTGGAAGATAATGAATGCAGTGAATGAAAAGGTGTGAGGTATTGTCCTGACTTCTAACAAAAAAAAATCCAGTATTTGATCATTGCTTTTTGGGGACATTTCCATACACAGACTCAGTCTTTGGTTTCTGCAAGAAAACACAAAAATCGATCAATCAGGAAGTTTGTTGGTGTAACAGAGATACTTTTCTCACATTAGCTGAATGGCTGAGAATGGTTGTCTTTCTCACAGAAGCAACAGCACAGACACTTATGCAGCACGTCTACAAATCAACCAGTTGCTGCTGAAGCTGCATTTCACATCAGATAATCTTACCATTATCTCTGTTTTTGGTTTACACAGTGCTGAATCAATTCTCTCTTCCTCTTGGGTCTGGGCTGCATTAACAATAATACAAGCATGTTAAAATATCAAAAATTGTGTCTTAAAGATAAATTTTCATGCATCTTGTTCTCCTGACCTGTTTTTCTACACTTCCTGCAGATGCAGCAAATCATGACTGCAGCTACAATCAACAGCGATCCAGCAGCAGAGACCAACACTATGTAAAATAAAGGTAGGCCCTGGTCTGTAATGGACAAAATGAACCATTAATGCAAGTGAATCTGTTCGTCTGATTTACAACAAAGACTATCAAACATCAGTCTGCAGTTTACAGCGTAATAAACAATTTACAGCATTATTTTATTTATTTATTTGAAGAGTTCAGATGCAAAACCAGCTAAAAGCCATCCCGGTCAAAAATGAGATAATGATACTGAGTGAATGCTCTAGTCTTGACACATATTATACGTCCATCAAATACTTGTTCTTCAAACTCTGCCCAATCAGAAGTACCAGTACGTACATAGAAACCTATACATCTGAGTCTAATAAAAATGCATTTTTTAAAGAAAGCCGTCAGATGGATTTAGCTGGTTTTTCATCTGAACACTTTATTTATTTATTTTTTTTTAATTACACCTACAGTACCTCCATATTGGTATAAGGGAATAATGTGTAAGTTTGGGGAAAAAGGGGTAGCAACCTGGAAATTTACAAATTATTTATAAGTATTTTGAAACTAAGTGGTATAAACTCTGTGTGTTCTTTTAAAATTAGAGAGGTTTGTTCGAGTGTCTTGAGTATCTTGTTGAAAGTAAAAAAAAAAAAAAAAGTCCTTGTTTACAACCCTGTTTCAGTCTCTTTCAATATGAACGTCTTTACTGCTGACTCACTCATAAAGGCAGTCTCTTGTTGTCATCTAATGGCAGAATAAAATTACCACCACAAACACACACACACACAAATCACTAGAATATCGCACCGCTAGAAATGGCTTGCAGCCAATCAGATTTGAAGACCAGAATGGACTGTTGTATAAATGTTAATATCACTACTCTCTTACCTGCACATGTGTGGCAGAGTTCACTGATGTACAGATGTGTGGTCTGGTTGCTGATGAGATTGTTGATCACACAGCTGTATGTGTTTTTATCCTGATATTCCACCTCCAGAGGTAGAGAGACACTGATGCTGAGATCAGACACACTGATGCTGGACAATAAACTGTTTCCTTTGTACCAGGAGAGACTCACATGACTCACATTCACCACTGAACACAGCAATGAACAATATGATAATGATAATGATGATGATGATGATGATAATGATGATGATGATGATGATGATGATGATGAACAGTCTCTGGTAATGTCAGGAACAGGCAGACGAGCTGCAAAACATGAGAGAATAAACTGAAATATGGATGAATTTACACAATAATTTTATTTTCAGTTATGTGTGTTGAGTGAGTGTTTTTATAATGTCCCTTTAACTATAAAATCAAGAATATGTAACAAATTATCAGAACAAGGCAGAACAAATGATCTTTGCTCACCATAGACAGAAACACTAAATGTTTTTGATGACCACATAGGTCCATTTATTTCTAGTTTATAAACTCCAGCATGTGCAGTTGTGATGTTTGTAATGGTCAGAGATCCAGTCCATTTGTCCAGCTTCAGTCTGTCTCTGAATCTCCCATCAGAAACATCATCATATGTGAAGAAGATTCTTTTCTCTCTACTGATTTCAGCTATGAGGAAGTTTTTAGCTCCAAATTTCCACAGTGTGCTGTTGTCTTCATGTATTTCAGTAACATCACTGTTTAGAGTCACAGAATCTCCCTCCATCACTGACACTGACTCACCAAACACACCTGGAGAACAAACAGATTTTGCACTGATTAAGGTAATTAAAATGGTAGACTAATGTAATGAAGAAGCACAACATATTATATTTCCTTTTTGACACAAGCAGAAACTTTTTGTCTGATATAAGTACTGTAGCTCTTGCAGATAAAGAAATATGGCTTTATGAACTGCTAGTATTAAAGGCACAATATGTAAGAGTGTGAAATCATGGGAGTTGTTATCTACATGCCCACAGCCGATGCAATGCAATGGTACTCTGTGGGGCTAAAAGTTGTGAAAGCAAAAACAGGATGCTGGGGCGATCGCTAATGAAGAACAAGTGTGATACACGGCTCAAAAGCAGCGGAGCTTTAATTATGCCACATTCGAACACTTCCACTTCTTTCGGTCACGCATACTGTATGTAAAAAAAGCAGTGCTGTTTTTCTTATTAAAAACAAAAAAGCAAGCCCAGCCCAGCTGACAAAATGTAATGAAAAAGTAACAAAATGCCTTACTTTCCATAAGAATAAATTAACACAGTTAGTTACTTTTTATAGAGTAGCGCAATATTGTAAGGGAGTACGTTTAAAAGTAACTTTCCCCAACAATGTTAAGATCTCATTGGACCCTGGAGTTACAACAACACTAAGGATCACCTTCATAATAGCCTAATGCCACAGTGTCTTCTACCACAAGAATTAATACAATAATAATTTCAAATGTCAATTTTAAAGAAGCAAATAATAAAACAGAATAATATGCTGAATTTTTATAGTAAAAACATAACAACTCAATCAACAGAGATTCAGCAGCAGCAACAAAGATCAGCATTACTGGAGGATATGAGACCGGAGGATGTGAAGGAGAGTAAAAGACAGAGATCATCTTAACAAATAAACGTTAAATCACTACTTCCATACCTGAACATGTCTGACAGAGTTCACTGATGTCCAGATGTGTGGTCTGGTTGCTGATGGGATTGTTGATCACACAGCTGTAGGTGTTTTTATCCTGATATTCCACCTCCAGAGGTAGAGAGAGACTGATGCTGAGATCAGACACACTGATGCTGGACAATAAACTGTTTCCTTTGTACCAGGAGAGAGTCGCATGACTCACATTCACCACTGAACACAACAATGAACAATTCTGCTGTGATGATGATGATGATGATGATGATAATGAACAGTTTCTGGTAATGTTAGGAACAGGCAGGCGAGCTGAAACATATGAGACAATACACTAAAATTTGGATCAATTTACACAGTTTTATTTTATGTTCAGTGTGTTGAGTGTTTATATGATCCATCACCTCAAACTATAAAACAAGAATGTAAAAGACAGGACAAATGATTTCCATTCACCATAGACAGAGACGCTGAATGTTTTTGATGACCTTTTTAGACCAATTATGTGTAGTTTATAGACTCCAGCATGTTTAGTTGTGATGTTTGTGATGGTCAGAGATCCAGTCTGATGATCCAGCTTCAGTCTGTCTCTGAATTTCCCATCAGGACCATCATATGTGAAGAAGATTTGTTTCTCTCTACTGATTTCAGCTATGAGAGAGTTGTTGTCTCCAAATTTCCACAGTATGTCTTCATCTTCATGTATTTTAGTAACATCAGTGTTTAGAGTGACAGAATCTCTCTTCATCACTGACACTGATGCACCAAACACACCTGGAAAATAAATATATTTTACACATATTAAGGTAATTAAAATGGTAGACCAATGTAATTAAGAAGCAAAACATATTATATTTCCTTTTTGACTCACTAGAAGAAACTTAATGTCTAACATAAGTACTGTAGCTCTTGCAGATAAAGAAAAATACAACAATAACTTTCTTAATACACTGCTACCATTAAAGAGAGACTATTAGTATCAAGCAGACAGAGAAAACATTGCATTTCTTGAAAATATATTTAGTGTCAAATAATAGTAATATGGCAGCATAATTTATGAATAAGGACAGATAACTAAGCATCTTATGAGACCTTATCAGACCACTTTCTTCTAGTAACTAGTAGCACATTACTTTTAAATTTATAGCAAAATATCTGAGTTACTTTTTCAAATAAGTAACACAGGTCATTTATTTTTACCATTTTGTGAATGACCCCATTTTGAGAGAAATTGGGAGTAAGTGTTGAGGAAGAGGCAGTTCCTTCAGCCTGAAGCTTACTCATTTCACTCTTTGTGTGAAAGGGCCTTTACAGACACCAAAAACACTTTTTTGACTTGTGTTATTGTTGTTATTAAAAATAAAAATGTAAGCCTAGCCCACGTGACAAAAATAACACAAAAGTAACAATGCATTACTTTCCATAAAAAGTAACTAATGTACACAATATCATAATGGATTACTTTTTACTCCAAGAATGTTAAGAACACACTGAACCCTGCAGCTTTAACAACCCTGAGGACCCTTTTCATAAAAGCATAATGCCACAATGTATTCTACCAGAATTAGTATATTATTCATTTTACAAATGTCTATTTTAAAGAAACACGGTATCCAACACTTGGCAATATAGTGGATTCTCATACTAAACATTCATATCTATTTAGTGCATTAAAAACAAACAATGCAAACAATTTTATTTTTTTTTTTTTCAAAAAACAGCAACTTTTGCAGTCATAGATTATTTTAAAGTAATGTAGAGACAAGTCTGCTTATTTTTAAACAGAGTTTAAAGATTGGTGCAATAGAATTGTTAGTTAAAGCATGATTTAATATAGATTTAAGCTCAATCCTTAAACCTTATGATACAACACATATCTGTGTCAAACTTTAATTTGTTCATTTGTAAAGGTATCTTTAAAACAATCATTGTACAACATTTATTAAACAAATACATGATAATTATTGCAGATTGAATAATAATAATAATAATAATAATAACAATAAATAACATAGAATATTTAATGTTTTTTTTAGTACCCAAAGTGTACCACCTCAGTGACAATTTTTCTACTTTTTTTGTTTGTTTGTTTGTCTACTTTATTATTCTGAGATTAAAATAAATCAATACCATAAACACCATATAATAAAAACTTACCAATCAGATTCCACCCACACAAACAGAACAAAACAGACATGCGAGACATTTTCTTTAAAAGTTCTATTAACTTATAACACAATGTGCTGAAAACACTGCAGGACTGTCAGTGTGTTGTGTGAATCCTCCCCTGACAGTGTGTTGCAGAGTTTGATCCTCCTATATTTCACATGCCACTTGTGGGTCTTTATGTGTAGAACTCTGCTCATATGTTTAGCATAATGATGCATGGCTGAATGGGCCATATATATATATATATATATATATATATATATATATATATATATATACATATATGTGTGTGTGTGTGTGTGTGTGTGTGTGTCCAGAGCATTCACTCAGTGTCATTATCTCATTTTTAATTAATTGATCATTAATTAATTAATTAAAAATTAATCTAAAACTAGTAGGTGCCCGTACGGAATCATATCATTCATTTGATTCCTTCGAACGGCTGATTCATTCAGGAATAAAACAAGTGATTGTCTTTATGAATGGGTACTTGATTCATTGACTCACTTGATCCGTTTAAAATCGCATGTTTATTCATATAGGAAAGGCAGCTGTGTTTCAATAGAGATGCGCAGTAGCACAGTTGTGACTTTCGACGAAATAGAGCAAAATCGGGCAATAGTGTTATAGTCAGACATTGTTAGTCACTTATTATTAACTTATTGTTTTTAACTGTTGTATTAAATCAGTATCTCATTTACAAACTCCCTTAAAAAATCATTAAAAGCTGTCACTCATCTTAGTTCATCGCGATCTCACAAAGTTCCATTATAATCAACGAAGCTCTAAACTGCACAGTGAATCTCTTATTTACACTCTCTCTACACTTTGTTTATGAAAGGATTCGTCAGATATATCTCAACGTTACTCAACGTTGAAAACTAGGATGCAGGGTGTATTCAAAGCGCCGCCTTTACTGTTTACAATGCGTGACATGCTGCGCTGTGATTGGCTGAGCGGGTGTATCGCATTTTGCAGAGAAGGGAGACTCGTTTGTCGCGGTTTGGAAAGATAGGGAGAAAACACAATAAAAAAACTGCCTTTACCGACCAGATACAATACTGATTTGGCAGGAACTAAATTTTGTAAAAAAAAAAAAATTTAAATTAAATTAAATAAATAAATAAATAAATAAATAAAAATTGTCGCATTTATCGCTTTTTCGAACCAAACTCTTCATATATATGTGTGTGTGTGTGTGTGTGTGTGTGTGAGCTGAGGGGCTGCCAGGAGAAAGCAGAGGCGAAATACTGAGGAATGGTGCAGAGAGGAGGGAGACACGGGAGTGTATTTTCAAACCTCTCCCGCCCCACTCCCACCCCCCAAAAAAATTCCTCTATACCAGAGGTTCTCAACCTTGTGGAACTAAAGCCCCCCCAAACCTCCCCTATCATGTGGCACGCCCCCCCAACCAAAGCCCCCCTGGAAGAGATCCGCGTTCAAGGGCACGCAATGGGCTGAAAATGCCACAAAGCACCAGCAAACGTAATTACAATGAATGTTTCGTTGGAAATAAGAGGGTATTTGAATTATTTATAAATAAACCAGTGTTTTCAGTGTCGCAAGGATGAAGTTGCCGATCCTGACTCGGACACGCCTTTAGAGAAATGCATCTTTACAGATTACATATTGAAAGAGTTTTTGTGACAGAGTATTTGTTTTATTTCGTTAATTAATCATTTCAAGCTTTCTGTAGATTTATGTATCATGTCTGTGAGGTATGCATTTGCTGAGTTTCGGTTCATTTTTGTGAAGCGCTCCTGTTGAGGTAACAGAAAGCGCATCATGTTTGTTTTCTTTATTTAATAAAAGTACCTTTTGCAATGTTTTGTTGATGCTGTGAGTGCACACAAATAAAAGTTGACCCTTAACAGTTGCGAAAGATGTATTATGAGCAAAAATGACAGAATATTTTAAATAGTTTCCACTGAAAAAAAAAAATGCAAGTCATCGCGCTGGCGCCTCAATGTCCTGCAATGCGCCTTTAGCTTCCACTCTCTGCACAAATTTGGGTATGCGTCTCTAAGTTTAACGTTGCAACTAACATTGTTTTATACTTGAACTCTTTGCCTATATCTATAGATTTTATTTTAAACAAGTCGTGATGATTTGAGAAGGCAAAATTGATCAAACAGTCCTTACTTTAAAAAACAAAAACTCTAGGCTATATTTAATGAACAAAAATGCTCCAAACGTTTTTCTAAATTAACGTAACAAAAGAATGAAACGAAATAAAATCACTTTGCCATTACATACAAAACTGAACTATTTCAACAGATGAAACGGTAGTAAAAGCTGTTTTGGGAGAAGGGGGGAAAAGACGGGCTCGGGCCGATAATTCTGATAAGATGTCGGACAAGGGCCGGGCTAGGAAATATATATGAGGCCCGTGCAGAGCTCTTATGAGCATTTATCCGAATACTTTAATTATTATTCAATGCTTGCAACACAGAAATGTAACCTATACCGTGTATCCTGGTCGTGAAGCTTGTTCAAACAAAGCTTAACTTACATGACCTGGGCTGCGTTCTCCGAGACTACCTTAACGCTACGTCGTTCTTAAGTTGTACCTTAAGAAGTACCTTATCGTTAATACGTGTTTTCCGAAACCTTCTTAGTTAAGTATACCTTCTGTAAGTCATACGTTCGTAAGGTTGGTCTGGAGCGCTCTTAGCTATACTGCCCTACAAAGGCAAAAGACCTTAACTCGCTAGAGTGTGAAAATGAGAAAAATGACTTTAAAGGTTTTTTTATTTGTCCAGCCAAATTAATTATAGGTAGGACACTGGAAATTTGGCAGTTAGATGTTTTAGCAATGAAAATTATCTACATTAAAAAAACTGCTAAAACTTGATTTTTACCCCTATTTCAAAGTTAGCATACTCTGCCTTTGCAGTGTCTGCAAAAAGTAAGAAGTCACACCAAGGCAAAATGCGGTAACTTCCTCTGTGTACCACTAGAGGGAGCCTGAGTAACACTACTGGTCCTCGTACCACAGTTTGCTATGCTCCGTAACGTATAGTCTCGCGTAGCCAGACTGACGGCTGAAGGTCTGGAATTCATAGCAGCTTTCTTTGGCCAAGGCCCGCCCATAAGGCCGTTTGACCGACATGTCAAACAACCAATCACAGTTTGTTTCATTCAGCGTCACGTTTCGGGGCGTGGAAATGTCCCCACAACAACAGACCTGCGTGCAACAAGTCAGTCAGCATAGAAAATCAAAGAAGGAGAAGAAAACAAGCAGTAAGTCATTGATCTGTTCGTGCACGTATAACAACAATGGCGTCTGCATTATATCTCTTTTTGTCTCCACTAAGTGCCTCAAACAAAACTCCTGGACATCTCTTAAAGAGTCTATGCCGTGAACCTCGCATACTTTTGAGAATCTTACGTTTAGCTGATCTTGATAAATGCTCATTGTCACTCATGTAAACACGACAGTTTTTCTTCTGCAATCACACGTCTGCGCTTTGTTTCCCGGCGGACCGAAAATAAACGCGACACTCGCGTCCCCTGGAAATCCGATAAAATTCAACCAATCAGATGACGACTTCGACATTCCTGAAGTGTTTCCAGTTAAGTGTACCATATGCATCAGACGTTTAGCCAACGTTCCGTGGGCGTGACGTCTGAGGCTGAGACTACGTAACGTAAGAGAACGCAAGACATAGCATAATAGTTTTTATATTGACTTGAATGAAATAGCCTAACCTAAAAGAAAGACTTGTGGATTGATGTGAATGCCAGCAAGCAGGAATGGTCAGAATGCTTGTGGACTGATTTTATCGGGTTACAAGAAAAGGTAGGATATGGATTTAATTGCAAACTGTTCGTAGCCTACTGATTTTATAATTGATCATGCTACATGCTAAGGCATTCGATTCTACACGCGTCCAACTAGCAGTGACAGCCTGCTGAATAATCTGCATTATAAAAAGCAAAAAATAAATAAATAAATAAATAAATAAATAAATAAAATAAACAAATATTTAAAGATTATTCACATTTACATATTGTTGCCAAAAATATCTCTGTACAGTGCCTTATTATATGGAGCTCTCTGGCCGATCGCTATCTATCCAATTCGTTTGTCTAATGCTTCAGTGACAGATCAGATGTATGAAAGTATACAAGTAACACTGTAATTAAAATGCGGCAGACTTTAATGGACAGTAAAACAAAGGCAAAACACTGTATAACTCGATCAGCACTGTAACTTTATACTGACGTGTGGCTAAACAAAGGCAGAATGCCCTAACTCAATTTGAGCGTTCCAAACAAAGTCAAGGAGCGAGAACTGGTGTTATAAGGTGCTCTGCCTTGTTTTCTCCAGGGGTTTTTGAAGTTACGGTTAAGACAATTCATTATTTTCTCGGAAAAACAACTAAATTGACTCAAGATACTTATACACATGATAAAAGATGTCTTAAATGTCCCAAAAATATCAATAACTCATTTTTGACCAAAATCGAAATTAAGGTCTTTTGTCTTTGAATGGCAGTATACCATATCGCTGCTGACGGTTCATACCGCTAGTGGCCACCACTACGCAAAAAGCTTTTTTACATCGCAGTTTAATTACACATAGAAAATTTTATATGAACATTTAATATAAAATCTGATTTAGTATTAAAATTACATTTTTACTTTACTTTAAAATTTTACACATAAAATACTTGTTGTTATAGCCTACACCCAGTGTATGGAAGTGTTTTCATTAATAAAGTTTCCATACACTAATGGTTGTTAGCTTTTTTTAATTACTATCCTAAGGCACATCAGCTGGCGAACCATTTGACAGAAAAGGCTTAGGAGTCTATATAAACAAAGATGAGTTTAAACGTGAGGGTTTGGGATTGCACACTTGCTAAATTATAAACACATACTCATATTTATTTCTGCATGTACATATTTCAATGAGCCCCGATAAATGCAGTCTGTACTATTTCTAAAACGCTTCTTTATAAAGAACATTGTTTTCTCAATACTTTACCTATACCGCTGTGAAGGAAAGAGCGCACAATCGATCATCGAGGCATCGATATCAACCTATTCAGCACCTCCACCATGGACAGCACCTGCTAAGGTCGAACTTAAGAAGGTTTACCTTAAGCAACATCCTAAGGTATACAGGGCTCTCAAGTTTTGAAGACAGGCAAGAGTGACATCTCATTCCCCCCCACCCCCCCACCCCCCCACCCGGGGGTGTGGAATGGGGGTGTTCCATTAATAATATTATTATTAGTGTTTTTGTTGTTAATATTAATAATTGCTCAGACTTGCAGAAGAAAATATTTGACACATGACACTGACAATTTAACCAAATACAAAGTGTTTATTAAATTTTTGTGTGTGTGTGTATGAGTGCGAGTGTGTGTGTGTGTGAGAGAGAGAGAGAGAGAGAGAGAGAGAGAGAGAGAGAGAGAGAGAGAGAGAGAGAGAGATTATGACTGGTGTTGTTTGTTGTAAGTGTTTGTTGCCTTTTTGGACTCCTTTATCATTTGTGGTGTTGGCTCCCATTTGAAACAGTTCGGCTCAAGCCCAGCCATTTTCAGGGTCATGATTGAGGACAATGTCCCGTCCAGAGACAAGCTGTTTCGTGTTGAGGTTTTGTTCAAACCAACCATCGAAAATTAATATGTCAGTCATCGTGTGATAACGAAAATATGACTAGGCCTAGACTACTTGTTCTAAGCAGATGCTGTTAGTGAACAGGCTGTAAAACTGTTGGCTAAGTAACAGACACTCATGAAAAACTGATGTTAATTATCTGGGAAACATTCTCTAACAGCTGTCAAGTGGTCATAATATTGTTTGTGTCAAACAAGTTGTGAATTTGCTGTAACAGGAGATCATTACTTTGCTCAAAGTGATGCTCGGGGCTCCAGTGGTTTCCTCTGTGGGTGAACGAGGAAGATGGTGAACAATTTCAGGATGCTTTTTTTCATTGGTTGTTGCGTTAAATCTTACCCAGATACAATAGTGCTATTTTCTGATTGGCTATTGTGTAGCCTATTTCTTTTTTTTGATTGGCTGATAAGTGGCAGGCTCGACTAAGAACTCCAGGGGAGACGCGCTTTAATCCTGCCGGTTCCATAGCGAGAGCGGCGCGGCCAGAGAAATGTTGGGCGCTGCGGTATATTAAATATATTATAAATAGTTTTTTCTGCGTGAGAAATACAATGTGTGGCGGGAGTGCGTGACAATAGACCGAAATGAGTGACTGTCACGCTCAATGCGTGACACTTGAGAGCCCTGGGTATAGTTCGGAGAACACACGTAGGAAATGTATACCTGTAGTTAAGGTGTACCTTTTGAGTCTTCCTAGCGCGCTAAGAGACAACGTTATCGGAGAACGCAGCCCAGAGCTCTCTCTGCATCAGCGGTTGCGGGAAAGCAGGTTTAAATATTCCGATGTGATTGCGATTTCAAAGGTTTTATAGGCATGGCGAAATCATCATCATATAGCAGTAAGATTGCGTGTGTTTGAATTGAGATCGCGACCTTTCAATATGAGTCTACCCAGCTAACAATTTTTGGTTCCCAGAACGTTCTGGGAACGTTAGGTTTTGGTTCCCAGAACGTTACCGAGAACGTTCCCTATTGGTTAGCCAGGAAAGTTTTCTTAACGTAAATAGAACGTTCCCTGTAGGTTAGGGGAACGTTCTGGGAACCTATCGGGAACGTTCCGGGAACGTTCCCGCAACGTTCTGAGAACGTTCCTGGAACGTTCCCTGTAGGTTTCCAGAACGTTCCCCTAACCTACAGGGAACGTTCTATTTACGTTAAGAAAACTTTCCTGGCTAACCAATAGGGAACGTTCTATTTATGTTCCTAGAAGGTTCCCTGAAAGTTCTCTGAAGGTTCCCAGAACGTTCTCCTAACCTCTTCACTACGATACCGCTGCCGTATGTCAGCACTACGGGACCGTAGTAAGCAGCATGGAAGACGGACGGATGTGGACCTCAATAATCACTACTACAAACCATGTCTTGTTTTAAACTATTGTTTAATCCTTACAGATATTTAGAGCACATTTAGCCACCATAAAATGACATTAAATTATCCTTTAATATCTTAGATTTGTTTTATTCGTTAATATATAAGATTAGAAGTACCACCCAGCTAACAATTTTTGGTTCCCAGAACGTTCTGGGAACGTTAGGTTTTGGTTCCCAGAACGTTCCCAGAACGTTACCAAGAACGTTCCCGATTGGTTAGCCAGGAAAGTTTTCTTAACGTAAATAGAACGTTCCCTGCAGGTTAGGGGAACGTTCTGGGAACCTATCGGGAACGTTCCCGCAACGTTCTGAGAACGTTCCCTGTAGGTTCCCAGAATGTTCCCCTAACCTGCAGGGAACGTTCTGTTTACGTTAAGAAAACTTTCCTGGCTAACCAATAGGGAACGTTCTATTTATGTTCCTAGAAGGTTCCCTGAAAGTTCTCTGAAGGTTCCCAGAACGTTCTCCTAACCTCTTCACTCCGATACCGCTGCCGTATGTCAGCACTCCCGCGTCCCGTAGTAAGCAGCATGGAAGACGGACGGATGTGGACCTCAATAATCACTACTACAAACCATGTCTTGTTTTAAACTATTGTTTAATCCTTACAGATATTTAGAGCACATTTAGCCACCATAAAATGACATTAAATTATCCTTTAATATCCTAGATTTGTTTTATTCGTTAATATATAAGATTAGAAGTACCATAACCCAGATTTTGTTTATTAAAGCACCAAATAACACTGACTTCAACAAAATATTGGATTTTAAAAATGTGAATTTTATTTTTACAGACATTGAAAACGAATAACATTTATTTGACTTTACTTAGAATAATATTACATTCGTTTCTTACCACTGAATTAACGACGATGTGCTTCTCTCTTTTGGTCAGTACACAAAAACTTCTCCGTTAACATCATGTTCTCTTCAATTAGACGTGTCAAATTTCCCTGAAATCACAATATTTACTCTCGTATATATATTAATTATAAGTAATTATTAATTAAAGCGATCAATCAACGAATGTTAGTCAGTCAGTGAAACGAAATGACCGTTAATTTTTAAATTACGCGAGTGCGCGGCTTTCTGTGGAAGGCAGGATTGAGCGCGTGCTAGAGAAGCGCGTGCAGATCAGAGGCGCGCAGAAAAGAAATATACAAACAAACCCAGTGTTAATGATATGATTTTCTGACTACGCTTAACCTTGGCTTAATTGGAATTATATTATAATTATAATTCGATTTGACCACTTTGATGTCTACACTTTATTAAACGCTTATTTCAGACATGAAATTCTGCAAAAAAATAGTTTGTTTATGATAAAAAAGAATACATTTTAACATTAGAATGATCAGAAAGATCTGCCAAGTTTTTACTAGTTTACACTGATATGACAGCTAAAAATAACCTGCAGGGAACGTTCTGGGAAGGTTGTTTTTAGGTTATAAAATTAAACCAAAAAATAACCTGCAGGGAACGTTCCCGGAACGTTCCTTGTAGGTTGTAAAAATGCAATCTGAAAATAACCTACAGGGAACGTTCCGGGAACGTTCTCTGTAGGTTCTAAAAATAAAACCTAAAAATTACCTGCAGGGAACGTTCTGGGAAGGTTCTTTTTAGGTTATAAATTTAAACCAAAAAATAACCTGCAGGGAACGTTCTGGGAACGTTCCCTGTAGGTTATTAAAAAGAGAACCTACAGGGAACGTTCCTAGAACGTTCTCATTTGGTTCCCAAAAAAATAACCAAACGGGAACCATAGGGGAACGTTCTGTGTTTGCTGGGCATAACCCAGATTTTGTTTATTAAAGCACCAAATAACACTGACTTCAACAAAATATTGGATTTTAAAAATGTGAATTTTATTTTTACAGACATTGAAAACGAATAACATTTATTTTACTTTACTTAGAATAATATTACATTCGTTTCTTACCACTGAATTAACGACGATGTGCTTCTCTCTTTTGGTCAGTACACAAAAACTTCTCCGTTAACATCATGTTCTCTTCAATTAGACGTGTCAAATTTACCTGAAATCACAATATTTACTCTCGTATATATATTAATTATAAGTAATTATTCATTAAAGCGATCAATCAACGAATGTTAGTCAGTCAGTAAAACGAAATGACCGTTAATTTTTAAATTACGCGAGTGCGCGGCTTTCTGTGGAAGGCAGGATTGAGCGCATGCTAGAGAAGCGCGTGCATATCAGAGGCGCGCAGAAAAGAAATATACAAACAAACCCAGTGTTAATGATATGATTTTCTGACTATGCCTAACCTTGGCTTAATTGGAATTATACTATAATTATAATGCGATTTGACCACTTTGATGTCTACACTTTATTAAACGCTTATTTCGGACATGAAATTCTGCAAAATATAGTTTGTTTATGATGAAAAAGAATACATTTTAGCATTAGAATGATCAGAAAGATCTGCCAAGTTTTTATTAATTTACACGGATATGACAACTAAAAATAACCTGCAGGGAACGTTCTGGGAACGTTCCCTGTAGGTTGTAAAAATGCAATCTAAAAATTACCTGCAGGGAACGTTCTGGGAAGGTTGTTTTTAGGTTATAAAATTAAACCAAAAAATTTAATTTTTACAACCTACAGGGAACGTTCCCAGAACGTTCCCTGCAGGTTGTAAAAATGCAATCTAAAAATAACCTACAGGGAACGTTCCGGGAACGTTCTCTGTAGGTTATAAAAATAAAACCTAAAAATTACCTGCAGGGAACGTTCTGGGAAGGTTCTTTTTAGGTTATAATATTAAACCAAAAAATAACCTGCAGGGAACGTTCTGGGAACGTTCCCTGTAGGTTATTAAAAAGAGAACCTACAGGGAACGTTCCTAGAACGTTCTCATTTGGTTCCCAAAAAAATAACCAAACGGGAACCATAGGGGAACGTTAGTGGAACGTTCTGTGTTTGCTGGGTATAGCCTATGTATTTTTGTACGTCATAATTTGCACCAGACCTCAAAAGTTACCCGCACCCAGGCCCAGGCAGCCCCCCGGTTCCGCGATCCATGATTTGCGCCCCCCTTCCGATCCCTCCGCGCCCCCCCTGTTGAGAACCACTGCTCTATACAAAAGCGCAACGTTTCTTTGTTTTACTGAGTGCACACAAATAAACGTAGTCATTACAGATTCGAAAGATGCCTACCATTACATTATCTGTATGACCAAAATGACGGATGCTCGGC
Source organism: Cirrhinus mrigala (assembly GCA_036247105.1). Classification (NCBI taxonomy): domain Eukaryota; kingdom Metazoa; phylum Chordata; class Actinopteri; order Cypriniformes; family Cyprinidae; genus Cirrhinus; species Cirrhinus mrigala. The sequence goes on from JAMKFB010000430.1 coordinate 654,384, forward strand.
TCTGTCGCTCTCCTCAGCGATGGCTGGTCGCTTGTCAATCGTCTGCGGTGGGCTCAGCCTTTTGCTTCACGCAGCAGGGTTGTGGTAAAGTTGGGCGGTGGCTCACTCCGGTTAAGCCAGACGCAGTTCAGAAAAACAATAAAGCCAGCTGCGTTTAAAAATAGTGTGCTCGCCTGTTACTATGACTACGGCAATTTCAGAATCATATTCGTCTTCCTGGAGAAAGGTTTAGGTCCAAATCAAGTCAAGAAATCAAGAAAATATTACTGGCTTAATAATCAAGTTATACGCTGGTCTCTTACTCTCTTATTTATGTCTGCCAAAACTTAATGTTTGAATTTATTCCTACTGCAGTGTGTTTTTCAACCAGCTCCAGTTTCACTTTCCATTGGAGACACACAACGGCTTCGGGTTCACATCCGAACGGAAGGGGAACATCCAGATGAAACTTCTATTTATTTCCCCCGCACTGTTCTGGTGTTTACTGGACTATGGTAAGACGTTTAGGCTTGTATCTCTCTATCATCATCATCATCATCATTCTCGTTATAATTTATGTGGTAACATTTTCATTCACAAACAAACGTTCACAAATAGTGCTTCATCCTATCCTCTTTTCAAAATTGAATTGACCTCAGGGCTTGAATTGGGGGTTGGCGAGAGCTTATGAGAGTAAAGTATTAAGAGTATTAAGAGTATTAGAATATTAAGGAGCTGCATGCAAGCTCGAGCATCATTTTTCGCGCAAAATGTTTCAAACTTATAACGTGCTTAAAAAAGAAGACAGCATAGTAACGTACGACATGTCCTTGTTTAGAGTGTAAAAACATTCCTCTGATGTGCTGTACAATGTGTGACTGTGATGAGGGGCGAAACTAGGGAGAGAGACGAGGGATGCGTTTCATTCAGAAACGACCACCCAGTTTTAATTCAAGCTAGCTGACATTATCATGCCAATGACTTTGCAAAAAAAAAAAAAAAAAAAAAGTATTGTGTATTGAGAGTACTGAGAGTCCAAGAGCATGCATTGCATGAGGAAACCTCTTAGAATGCAGTTAATGCTTCTATAATTCGAAAAATGAAAGAAAAAAAAAATCATGTGTGAGTTTTTATTGTTTATCTTTATATAGTTGTAAACAAGAATCAGCACGTTTGTGTCATCGCAAATGCTAAATTTCAACAGTCAAGAAGTTACGCAAATAACTTACACAATATATATATATATATATATATATATATATATATATATATATATATATATATATATATATATATATATATATATGCTGGTAGGTATGTTTTGATGCTGGGATGCTGGTTAGGTAGGTTTTGATGCTGGTTTAAGCTCGTCCTTATGATTTATGCTAGTCCTTTGCTGGTTTATGCTGGTCCATTGCTGGCATCCCAGCATCAAAACCTACCTACTAGCATGCTGTTGTTTCAATGGGGTAGTCTTATAAATGAAATAATTCAAAGCCAGAGCAATGCAACACTGCCTTGTATCTTTCCTGAATTAATGTGCTTTTGAACGAAGCACTTATTCAGTAATCCATTCAATAAAACAGTTAATTTGCTTCGATTCCAACTGAATCAGTCATTTTGAACGAATCGTTTGATTGAAGGATTCAATTAATCATTTATTAAAACAGACAATTTCCGCCATCTACTGGCGGTTTTAATGTCATATTTATTTATTACAAGCCTTAAAGGGGTCATCGGATGCCCATTTTCCACAAGTTGATATGATTCTTTAGGGTCTTAATGAAAAGTCTCTAATATACTTTGATTAAAAATTCTCAATGGTTTTGTAAAAAAAAAAAACACCCTTTTTACCTTGCCAAAATCAGCTCAGCCAAAAATCATCTCATTCTAAGGGGTTGTTGCTTTAAATGCAAATGAGCTCTGCTCACCCCGCCCCTCTCTACTTTCTGTGGAAAAGACGGCGTTGTTTACATTAGCAGCATTTAGCCACGTTTAGCCGCTAAACTGTCTAACTATCACGTTATAAGGAAAGGCGATCGCAAAGATTCATAAAAACCCTTATACTCACTTCTGCTGTAAGTGAAGCTGGATCACGAATGATTTGCGTGAACATAGACGGATATATGTAGATTGGGAGGCGCATTCCCTTCACAAACAAACATAATCTACTGCATCTTCAGCGGCTCAGATGTCGGGAGTAAATGACAAACACTGTGTTCATTATTACATCCAGCAACACAACACCTCAATTGCTCAATCGGAGATATTCTTGTCTGACTTACATCCCTGCTCCGGCATCGAAACAAAGAAGACAGACTGTGACAGCTGATCTGAGGTAAAACGCTCATGTAAAACGCTTATCATTATAGGGTAGATTTGTACATACACTGCCAACACATATTAATGTTCAAACAACATGAAAAAGTGCACTTAGCATCCGATGACCCCTTTAAACAGCACAAAAGCACATTCAGCAAAATATTACTTATCATTATTGACAAAAAAAAACTTGTCAATATCACACACCCCTTTCTTTGTGTATTGTTTGATTCTCATTGTACTATTTAATTCTATGTGCAGTCTGTGTTAAGGTTTTGTTGTTGTTGACCTTGTGCACTGTATGTCTGTGAGCCCTTCAACTGTCTTCAGTATGAAGCTCAAATTTGTACAGTCACTGCTGGAAATGGTTCAAATATGCAAATATAATTTAGATTATTATTATTATTATTAATAATAATAATAATAATAAATATAATTTAGTATTATTAATCCAGGGCATGTAAACTTTTTAACTGGTTCATTTGTGTATTATTGTAAGCAAAATGTTTCACATCTCAAATTGTGTCACCATTAATGCAGAGGAACAGAGCAGAATAAAATCTGCATTCATTTGGAAGAAATGGGCAATAAACATTGTGATTCATTTTTTCTTCAGGTGCATCTGGTGTTGATACAGATGAAGTGTCAGTGATGGAGGGAGATTCAGTCACTCTACACACTGGTGTTAAAATAAACCAACAAGACAGAATTAGGTGGTATTTCAATGACACTCGTATCGCTCAAATCACTAAAGATCTCAGCAAGATCTGTTCAGATGTTCAGAGTAATGAAGATACTGAGAGATTCAGAGACAGACTGAAGCTGGATCATCAGACTGGATCTCTGACCATCACAAACATCACAACCACTGACTCTGGCATTTATAAGGTACAGATGAGTAAAGGCATTAAGCAGTTCAACGTTACAGTCACTGGTGAGTATCATTTTAATCATTCTGTGCTTTTTTCAGTTGCACATTTGAACAGAAAATGGATAAGCTTTCATACTATAGTCTAACTCAGATCAAATCTGTCATCTTCACATGTACATTGTAATGACAGTTGTCACATGGTTTTTGTCACCTTAGGAATTTTAAACTTTTGAAGTTTATTTTTGTTAGGGTTAGAGAAAAAAATCATATTAGTCAGTTGTCCTGTAAACACTGCTGTTTCTTTTTGCTATTTTAGCTGCTGTTCCTTACAGACCCACCAGATGGCACCTTTATCAAATAAATCAATGTTTATCAGTCAGTCTCCAGTAATAATTACTGTCTGGCTTTAGCTGTTCCAGAGTCAGATCTGTCTACAGCAGTAATAAGTGCTGCTGTTGCTGGTGCTGCTGTTCTGCTGGTTGCAGCTGCTGGTGTGATTTGCTGTTGCTGCAGGAGATGTAAACAAAGCAAGTATTGCATACAGCTGATTTATCAAGCTGCAATATCTTTAAAAATATGTTAAAGTATGTATTTTTATTCTAATTGACCAAAGTAACATGTTGTTGTTATTGTTCAAACAGAAAACGGGACACAGCACAGTGATGCGGGTCAGGTGAGATATTATGTGAATAAAATTTGTCTGTAAAAATCTATGAATTTACAACCGATTGACTCACATTTACATTTAATCATTTAGCAGATGCTTTTATTCAAATATCGACTTATGACAATTACAGAGGCAATCAAAACCAAAAAAAAAAAAGCAATAATATGTTCTTTGAGAACTGTTAATGTCTATACTTTAAGCAAAATTTAAGAACTTAGTGGTGTGATGACATTTTAAACAATATTGAGCCAAGATAAAGGTTTTTTTTTTTATTTTATTTTGAGTTTGTTTTGAGAGTTTGAAACAGCTTGCTTTAAACTACCACTGTTCTGTTGCGATTACACAGCAGATGGGTAATCTTCTCCAGTTCATTTATTATGCTTGTCCTTCAAGATCAGAGTAAGTAAAAACATGAATAATCTGGAGAGCTGCTTTATAGAAACAGAAGATGTTAATCTAACTGAAAGCAACACCAACACTGTTTTCGGTGTTTAAAAGTATAAAGCTGCTTGCTTTAAATCTGTATTGTATAAATATTAGTTATACTTATATAACACTGTATTGTGTTATATAAGTTAAAAAAAAATGACTGGCGTGCCAATTTGCTGCTCGTGCAAACATATCCACATCACTATGATAAGATGCTTTATTAACTGCTGTTTTCTTAGCGCTGTTATTTTTGTTGTTTGCTTATTTTGCTATTGAGAGGAAAGTTCACAGCACATATTTACATTTTCATCTAAATGCTGCTCTCAATGGCATCGGGATGTCTGTAAACAGTTTATTGCTGGTCACATATTTCAAATCACTTCAACAATCATTTGTTTTACCATCTGTGAATCTGTTTTTTTATTTAGTTATTTATTTATTTTTTCCCAGGGGAAAGGTGGGGAAAAAAACAGTTTGGAGAATACTGGAAGAACATCAGATTCTCAGTCAGGGGAGTCAAAGGACAAATGAGTGACATCCACTATACTCAGATGTGTGTTGTGTGTTGGCATCAATCAATCCATCAATTTATGTATTGTTTGTTTTGTAGTGTACTGTAATTTTATACTTATTTAATACTGTAAATGAGGTTATAGGGCTATTATTTAATATTTCCTTGTATTAGATCATAGTATTCAAGTATCTTCGCTTACATTAAAACCTATAGATTAAAGGGTGAGTCCACTTCCAGAATAAAAATTTCCTGATAAATTGGATTTTTCCAGGATTTTTCTCCATACAGTTGAATTTATGGTGGCCAGCGGATTGAAGGTTAAAAGCACAGTTTCAATGAGGGCTCTACACGATCCCACCTGAGGAATAACGGTCTTCTCTAGCAAAATGATTTGTCGTTTTCTTACTTTTTTTTAATACATTTTAGTTAATATAATTAGATTACTTTTAGATTACTTTTGACCCAACTTGTTTATCACATCGATTTAAACAGGATAATTTTCTACCATAATAATGCAAAAATGCAAAGAACAAGAATTAAATATTATGCTACATTAAGGTTTCCCAAACGGGGGTTCGTAAAGGAACTGCAGAGGGTTTTTAATAAAAGCTAATAAGTAATTTAATCATATAAAAAATAAATAAATAAATAATTAATTAAAAAAAAAAAATAAAATAGTTCCCGTACTAAAAGGAAGAAATATTTTATGTTTACCTGCATACCATATATATGTCAGAGAACCATTAACATACAAATGTCATACTTAATAATTAAAATATTTATTTTAAAATCTCAGGGGTACTTAAAGGGGTCATTGATTATAATTTCACTCTTTAACTTTAGTTAGTGTGTAATGTTGCTGTATGAGCATAAACAACATCTGCAAAGTTACAATGTTCAAAGTAAAAATATTAGGTTTCAGAGTTTCAGATGAATATATAGTTCATGCAGTGTTGAAACACTTCTTAAACCTGAAATGATTGTTGTAAATCCAATAATCAAATGTTGTGTTGCCACCTGACTCATGACTAGTTTATGTGTGAATGCCTACAAAACTAGACTTTGAGAGTGTATAAGCTGTAGACTATTTTAGAAAGGAAAAATGTAAAAGATAAAAAAGGAATTAGAGAGAATCAATACATGATGAATCATTTATTGCTTTTGTGTGAATAATATGTAATCATGTAATCAAACAAAAAAGTAAATAGTCTGATTGCGAGTATTTTAAAATGTAACTTAGTGACGGAGTGAGATATTTATGCTTGATTATATTAAACTATTTGTATCGAAAATGTTATAAATCTGTAAAATATATAATCGGGATATGAAAGCTGTTTAAAAATGTTAGATAAAATTCAGATAAGTTATTTAAATAATTTTGGTTAATCTGTGATCAATTCGTTTGGCACAATAAGGTGTGCAATCTATTAGTCAGGCCTTGTTGAACACTAGGGGGGGAACTCGCGGTGTTTCGCCATTACACAAAGTTTGGCGGGGAAACATCGTCGAGTGTAAATGCGCTTAATCTTCTCCCCTTTTTCGGGCATTCACTTTAATTCTTTGTTAGTATAGAATGTGTTGCTGGTAAATGATGTTTTAAGAGTGTGTAGATGTCATAGATTGTGTTCTGATTAACATGTTTAAAAGTGTAGTCCGGATATGTGTAAGCTCTGAGCTCCATTTTAAGTATTAAAGTGCTGCTAGTATGCCTTTTCAAACATGACTTTTCATGCAGTGTGTCATGTAGCTGTATTTAAACATAAACTATCTGCAAAGTTGTAAAGCCGACAAGGTAATTAAAATGGTAGACCAATGTAATTAAGAAGCAAAACATATTATATTTCCTTTTTGACAGACAAACAGAAACTTTCTGTCTGATATAAGTACTGTAGCTCTTCCTGATAAAGATGTAGTTTATATGGTTTTATAAACTGCTAGTATTAAAGGTACAAAGGTGTAGTTTGATGAGGCCATGATAGAGTGTGGAATCATGGGAGTTGTTATCTACATCTAGATGGGTAGGGCTAAAAGTCATGAAAGCAAAATAAGAATGCAAGAGCGATCGCTAATGAAGGACAAGTGTGATACACGGCTCTGTAAGATGTGAAATTATTTCCTCATGAATTCAAAGTCCAGGAACCCTGACAAAAACAGATGCCATGCAACAAAACAATAAAACTAATCTGGAGAAGAGATCTTCAAAGAGGGCAAACAACACCACCTCTGTTGCTCATTTACAACCCCCTTCCTCCCTCTCCTCTCCCCTCCCTGCATCTCACACTTTTCCCCCAAAAGGTTCCACTGAAAGTCACTAAGAATGTCCATATATTACATGTGTTACATTTTGTGAATATGTTGAAATTTCCCTTTCATGTTTGGTATCATTCTAAAGGTCTTAGTGCGATTGGTAAAATGGTCTCAATTTCACAGAAGTCACTTATATTATGAGGAAGACTGAACACTTTTGTAGAATTGTGTTTTGCTGCTGAGGGGTGCGTTTTTCCCCTTAGGTTCGGGTGAGAATCTCCAGCCAGGTGTGACCCTGGGTCACGAGATCTCCTGACAAACCAAAAGGTCTTTTATGTTTTTACAACTGATTGGAAGATTTGTTTGTTTTGGTCTGGGTATATAAGCGAAGTGACAAAACATTACTTTGGGATTCTGTATTCAGAAGAACCCCACACTGTGTGTGAGAGTCTCTGGAGCTTTGCCTCCAAATCTCTCACATGCTGCTGTGTATCTCTATGCGGTCAGGTATGCATCTCCCACTCTTAGACTTATCTTGAGTAATTGATGTTATGTATTTATTTTAATTGGAACTGAATTTAATTCTGAACTGGATTCTCATTGTTAAACTATGTAATTGGCATGATACATTTTTACCTGACAAATAAAATGTTATTATTTGATTCATTTTAGACTCGTCTGAAATCCTTATTTCTAGTAGATTGTGAGGAGGCTGGTGCTACCGCGAATTACGACCAGGATAGAGCAAACTGCAGGCTCAGGATTGAATGGAGCAGTAGGCACATCATCTGAGACCTCCTGATTTCTGTCTATCACTGATGTTAGCAAGTTGTACCGGCGAAGACTAAAAGTAAACTACACTTTTTGTGAAGGCAAGCAGTAGGCGGCCGTCAAAAAGGGTATTTAGTCACCTACATACCTCTGACTCAACAATCAGACTGGCGTTTTCGTGATCGCGAGTATAGCGAGTCCGAAATAATCAGATATTTAAATTAATACTTAATTGATATTTGCGATCAGCCTAAATTAAACACCTAAATTCTAACGATCATATGAAATTGGAGTCAGATTAAACATGGAGCTAGATTAAAAATGAAACTAAATCCTGATAAATTAAGCGAACTTTGCAGAAGCGCTGTGAAAAGACCGAACATGCATTAACCTTCAACCAGACAACCGGACTCTGCGTTTGGGCCAGTGGATGGATCCTTACAGCTCGAAAGCAGTGGAGCTTTAATTATGCTACAGTCGATCACTTCCACTTTTTTCAGTCATGCATACTGTATGTAGTAAAAGCAGCACTGTTTTATCATACTAGATACATTTCAGTGTGTTGAAAGTTCTCTAATAATGCTACTCTGTGTGTTCATCACCTGTCTAATAAAATTGCATAACGTATTGAAGTGTCTTTGGTGTTTCCGTGTTTTCTAAAAAATAAAACCGGAAAATTGAGGCTGCATGATGTCATTGGCTGGTGATGCAATGACACAGCTTATTACACAGGTTAATATTGCTTATTTCTCTGGATTTAAACATTTGAAACATTTGGGATAATGACAAGTCAGCAAAATATATAACACTGTTTTAGCGGTTTTTGGATATTTTAATAAAAAAAAAAAAAAAATCTGCTTCTAAAGAGAGACTGTTAGTATCAAGCAGACAGAAAAAGAACATTGCAGCAGCACTTACAGATTGCCTGAAATATATTTAAAGTATCAAATAATGGAAAGATAGCAGCATAATTTATGAAAAAGGACAGATAACCAGGCCCAGTAATCATATTAGATATAATCATATACATTTCTTCAAGTAACTTCAAGTTTTTTTTTTTTCCAAGTAACTTTGTTTTCACAGCTCTCCTGTGACAGCTGAGAGAGATTGGGAATAAGTGCATGGGAAGTACACACTGATGCTGGACAATAAACTATTTTGAAAGTAACTTTCCCAGTCTGTCTGAGAACCCAACCCCCCTCCTTTTGAAAAGCCCAGAATATTCTGATTGACCAACAAACCCAGTGTGCTGTGATTGGCCAGACAGTTCAGGCATGTTTTGGAAATGTAATGTCCCTTACCACAAACCAAGCTTCAGCTTCCAGGACTTCTAAAGGCCCCAATATACTCAAAACAAAGTTAGAAATCATTGGTATACTGTAAGCGAACATCCCAACGTCGCCTATTCTGATTAAAGCAACGTTTAAATGAATATGTGCTGTTCACTTTCCTCTCATTAACAATATACATACAACAAAAATGTGATGTAATTGTCACAAACTTTTAGCGGAACAAACTTTTCCAGAAAGTTTGCTTTGGCAAGTCGTCTCAAACTCCCAGAATGAACTTGTTTTGGCCAGATTTTTTTCAAAATTATATTGCATCAGTTCGTTCTGTGATTTTGTTTGAAGTATATCGGGGCCTTAAAGTAACTACAAACAGTTAATCCGTAAAATGCATTGTATGCAAGCTAACTTTTGGGTTGTACTGCAAACACATTACAAACTAAAGAAAAAGGAAAACAAGAAAAAGTCTCATATGACCCCTTTAAACTATACTTGGCAGATTTGGTTTGATTAAAAAAGCCCTGCTACTGAGGTTCTTTTAAATAAGTATGCTGGTGCACACCAAACAAGTGTAGCCCTTTTTCGATTTTACTTGCACTACTCTGAGTAGGATTTAAAACTGTTTCCAACATGGGAGATGGGCACACAAGCATGGATGCTGAAGACCACAGCCTCTAGCATCAAAAGCTAGTGCTTGAGGCCAGTGATGTCTTACTTGTGCAGCTCTTTACTAGCTGGCCTTTGTTACACTAGCCAACCTCAGCCAGAATTCCAGAGGGTCTCTGTCTGCTTCAAAATTAACTCTGGTATAGTTCGACAGAAATATGAATGCAGCATGGACCAAAGACGTCAAAGCAAACTAAAAACAGGATGTGATGTCACAAGATATGGTCAAGCATGCATTGTTTTTCTCATTGTGTTGCTTATTGCAGTTTGGTACAGTCATGAGAATCACATCTTCTGCATTTAAACTGCATTTTGGAAGTTCAAACTCGCAGGCACCATATATAAGTCCACTACATGGAGAAATGTTCCTGAAATGTTTTCCTCAAAAAACAATTTCTTTGCGAATGAAGAAAGAAAGACCTGCATATCTTAGATAATAATGGGGTGAGTAAATTAGTGAGTCATGGGTGTGGAAAACTGGATGGCAGTACGCTGAAAGAAAGGGATTGGGTCAGATATAATTCTTTGACCACTTCATATGTTTTGCACATTTGTTGAAAAAAGAAACAGCTGCAAAAAATTATGCTTCTATTATGCCATTTTAAAGGTTGCTAATATTGTTTTATGAGTCTCCTTAAAACAGGTTTACATGTATGCAACATCAAAAAACACTTTAGTTTTCTCCAAATATAGATTTAATTTTACCTGAATTCTAACTGATTCGTAAATGACTTGTGCGAATTAGTTTGAAGAATCAGTCTCTCTAAACCCCTCCTTTCTTCGAGCCCTCACTGCTCTGATTGGTCAGATGGCGCAGTCCTTTATGATTGGTTTACCATGTACAGCACGTGTCGGAGAACGAAACGCCCATTGCCATAACTGAATGACAGCCCTGGAGACTTGTCGATACATAGAAAAGATGGCATCAATTTTACCTTACCAATTCAAACCGGAGTCTGATGATGAAACGGTTGAAGTGGCTGATCAACAGTTCAGCAAGGACTACCATGGAAAGTGCTCGCAATTTGCTTATATAAGCGAACCGGGCAAACCTCTATGTTGTAAACTTCAACATTGTATGATGCATTAAGTGGCTTTCACAGAACGCAGAAAGCGCTGCGCTGGCCGCTGGGTTCAGTGCAGCCCTTCAGAGCACTACGGCAAAAGTTCAACTAATTTGAACTTTGAGCATGGTGTTCGTGGGTTGTGCACCAGTGGTGCAACTACATCTACAACTACAACATACGCAACTACATATTTTGAATGATTGCTAGAAAATACAATATTTGTAGACTCATCTTTTGGAAGTGAATATAAACCAAATTTACTCACAGCACAGGATACAGCATCTTCTCGACATAGACCACATAAAAATTTTACTCTGTGGACAGGCATATTAGTTGTGACATAGAACGTGGGCAGGCATTATGCAAATGTGTTACTTTGTAACGTATAGCTGTAACAGAATAAGATTAGAATTCCTGATGACTCATTCAGGCGATTGTGACTTACAGTTTTTCTCAGTCGCTTTGGTGCATTTCTCACAACACTATTTACATTTGCACAACACTTACTTCAACCTCCACAACATTTAGTCATTTGTGGACATCATAGTAGCAGTTTCTCATTCCTTCCAACAAATTGCAAATGCTTTTGGACATGCATCAATTGCTTTCATACAACTCTCTGCTGTTTTATAACATTATCATTTGCTTTTGTCATGTCAGTTAAAATTAACTAAACTTGTGAATGCTGAATAGTCATTCCATATAAAACTGATAGTCCTAATTTCATTGCTTGAGTCATTACATACAAAAATGTTGAACTAGTTGTCAAAATCTGTCAAGAAAATTGTATAAAAAATTTTTTATCTTTTTTTTCTCGAAAATGTCTTCTAAATTGAACAATTTCTGCAAATGTGCATGAATGATTTACAGACCTATGTATGTTGTAGGCTCAGTTCCAATATGTACTGCAATATTGTTTGCAGTTGTGCACAGCTCTACCCAAAGGGAGTTTATGTTTGTTGTAAATAAGGGTGTATTTATTCGTTTGCACAATGCTTTGAATAAATTAGAATTGCAAAGAGCATATGCAGTAAAAATGTGAAACATACATATTCAGTGTCTTGTACTCAGATACCTCACTAAATACAGTAATGTCTAACTTTACTGTAGTTTTCAAATGGCTGTGCAAATAGTATATAGTGCTGTTTTGAGCATTTTCAGGAAGTGTCACCAAAATCTGACTTTTTTGCATTGGAAAAAATTTACAGAGTAAACTGTCATAATGAAAACATGACAAAGCCATTTGACTATCTTGTTCATAAACAATGGTGTCAGGACTTTTCATCTTGATGACACTGACACTTTCACTGACATGAATACTTGCTTTTGAGGAATGAACTATCCATTTTGAGCAAGTGACACGCTTTTGCAGGTTATCAACTAGGTTTTGCAGTTTGTACTATTTGTTTTGAGAAATGCATTAACTGTTGTGCAAATGTAAATAGTGTTGTGAGAAATGCACCAAAGCGACTGAGAAAAACTGTAATAATAAACTGAGTAAAGGTTATGCATATTTGCTATTTAATAACACGCCTATGTTTTATGTAAGTTTCTTGTTGTACGGATAAGCAATTGACCGAATTGCGCTACTGAAATTGAAAGGAAAATGTGCAAGGGCATTTATAAGCTATTTAAACAGCTATATATACAGTGAGGTCAATAAGTATTTGATCACCCTGTGATTTTGCAAGTTCTCTTACTTAGAAATCATGGAGGGGTCTACAATTTTCAGCATAGGTGCATTTCCACTGTGAGAGACAGAATCTAAAAATAAAAATCCGGAAATCACATTGTATGATTTTTTAACAATTTATTTGTAAATTACTGTGTCAAATAAGTATTTGATCACTTGAGTCAAAAAAAAATTAATGTTTGGTACAGAAGCCTTTGTTAACAATTACAGAGGTCAAATGGTTCCTGTAGTTCTTCACCAGGTTTGCACACACTGCAGGAGGGATTTTGGCCCACTCCTCCACACAGATCTTCTCTAGATCTGTCAGGTTTCGAGGCTGTCGCTGAGCAACACGGAGTTTCAGCTCCCTCCAAAGATTTTCTATTGGATTTAGGTCTGGAGACTGGCTAGACTGCTCCAGAACCTTGATATGCTTCTTACGGAGCCACTCCTTGACTCCTTTCCTGGCTGTGTGCTTTGGGTCATTGTCATGTTGGAAGACCCAGCCATGACCCATCTTCAATGCTCTGACTGAGGGAAGGAGGTTTTTGCCCAATATGTCACAATACATGGGATGATACTCATCATTCTTCTTCCTCCATACATGGCGAATGGAGTTAAGACCAAAAAGTTCTACTTTGGTCTCATCTGACCACAGGACTTTCTCCCATGACTCCTCTGGATCATCCAGATGGTCCCTGGCAAACTTCAGACGGGCCTGGACATGGGCTGACTTAAGCAGGGGAACCTTACGTGCAATGCAAGATTTTAAACCATGACGTCTTAGTGTATTACTGATAGTAGCCTTGGAAACGATGGTCCCAGCTCTCTTCACGGCATTGACCAGCTCCTCCCGTGTAGTTCTGGGCTGATTCTTCACCATTCTTAGCATCATTGATACTCCATTGATATATATTAACTTTTAAGGTAACAAAAATGCTCCAGCACGCTGAAATCCCATACTACTGTTAGGTTTTTTTTGTATTAAAGTTTACAAAAGGGATATTACTAATTATTTCGTTTTGTATGAATACAGTATTGGTTAAAAATATTTGTTAAACTCATCAAATGTAGTTGTTAATTTTTGTATTACGGAGAGCTAGCTCAGTTCAAACGAATTATACTTTGATTAATACATTTAATGTTTATATGGACGTTTGGTCAAATGCTTAATTTATATGAAGCTTACAGAAACAGTCTAATGGTTATATCAATTTATGTGGAATAAGCATTAATTAGATTCCAGTAATATGTTTTATGGATGTACTGAATAAAAAGTGAAAGCATAAAGAAAGAGCCAAGACAAGGGTTTGGTTATGCAGAAAACACTGTTTATTGATTTTGCTGAATCATATGTAAAGCAGGGCTCTCAAGTTTTGGAAAAAGTTTGGAGTGAGATTATTGTTAGGGGAGGAGACACTCAAATAATTGCAGCAGCAGCCCCTCCACCCCACACAATTCTCTCAAGTTTTTGCTAGAAGTTAAATTTTATCTATTGTTCAAAATTGACCAGCACAAAATAGGAATTTTAACAACTGGTAAATTTTATAAAAGTCAAATGAATATGTTTTATATATTTCAGAAATACAGATCAAAGATAAAAAGAAATTTGGCCCCAAATTAGCCAACTTAACAGCAGCGCTCAATACTGTACACATACAGTAGGATTGCAGAACTTGCCCTCAGCATGTAGCCTATGTAAAGCTGGGCATTTCAGTTTATGAATGGCATTTTGTATTGCAAGTGTTTTTTGCACATTTTGATGCCTTGATGATAGTGGTAGGGGCTTGAACTTAACTAGAGTAGCTAGTAATGGAATTATGTAATTTAATAACAAATGTAACTAATTAGTGGCAGTTCAGCAATTCCATGCAAATGTCAACCTTACCATCAAAAAATAAATTTTTTACCAACAGAATAAAACCCTGTTTAACTTGTGCATTTAGGTCTGTATTTTACTGTACTGATGTGCTTTAATAGAAATTTGAAGGAAATCGCCATGTTCAACCACCACATATAAGGGGTGCGCCTAAAAGTAAAATTACATTTTTATTCGACGGTATTTCATGTTTTCAAATGAGAGATCAAAGACTGCCCATTATTTAATTGATGTCAACAGTAAGTATTTTGTAGAAAAATGGAGGCCTGTCTGAAAAGTAAATAAACTCACTTTGTCTAAACAGCGATGATTTTCGGATTTATAAGGGCTTGATTTATGACGTCTGGACGCTTCAGCGCTGTGTCACGTCCGTAACATTTTAAAGATTACGTTTATATCATACAGTAATTATTAATGCAATTAACTTGAAACTTTCTGTACAAAGCCAACTTATGGCCATGCTAATTATGACCAACAGCTCATCTCTATTCTTTGCTCTTATCAATCATATAATGCGTTACGGACGTGACCGTTACGGACGCTTCATATTAAATCTTATACCGGCACGCATGTTTACCAAGTTGCTGATGATTGATAGCCTATACTGTGTAGGTCTAGACTGCTGTGATCTGTTTTAGGCTTTATGTATCATAACATTTTAGAAATGAATTAATTCTAACATTTTAGAAATTGCATTCTCAGCGAGAACATTCTCATTCTCAGCGTTTTAGCTAAGACTGCATCTGCTGTGCGGGTCAGAAATGCACATACGGACTGAAGGACAAATCGCTAAAACTATTTCAAATGTCATAATGTTCATGTCATCATGTCGTCTTTAAAACTTTTATGTGTTTCACATAACTTGTGTCGCTGTGTGCTGCATTCATGTAGAGAGCAAGATTTGAATGTACATGCTGCTGAGCGTGACGCGCAAGAAATGTGCTGTGGAGTAACATCATTCATTATTTGTCTAAATATTTTTTCTTCATTACAAATCTTTTTTGGTGTTATTTTGTATTCACTTTGTTATGCAGATGCAGTTGCAAAATGTGAAACTGTAATCTTATTCGCAGTCTAGCATTTTATAAATATTTATGTGTGTACAATATTCAGTAACTTATCCTGTTTGATATCTTTATTATTTAATGCATTAGCGAATTATTAAAACAGGTTTATGAGAGTCATTGAAAAGTTTCAACAACAACAACGAATTGGAGCGGCATCGACATCAGCCCGTTATTGAACAGCCTTCAATACTAATGCGGATCCACACTCTAGTGTTAACCTAATATAAATGTGCTCAAAGCTATTTTCCATATTTAAACGTTTGTTCGGAAACGAATTAATGCTCAAACATTACAGGGAGGCGCCCGCGTGGTCACTTGCATTTTTTCCGATAATGAAACAAACTTAAAATTGGGGTGCCTTAAATACATAAGAAATAAATCTAAAGAAAGCTTGCCTACTTTTAGCGAACCAATTCAAAACGAAATCAAATAGGCTACTAGCCTACCTGTTTATGTAATCTGTGAATGCATTTCTCTCTTTAGTAGAGATTTAGTGGAGATTTCATATTTGCGGAGTCAAGGACTCTGAAAACTTTTCCATAGTGTTATAAATTTCGCTTCATTGATTTTTTTTTTTTTTTTTTTCCCTCTAAAACACAAAAACGAAAATTGAAATCGAGCCCCTGCCCGACGTGGATAAAAATTATACTCCGAACCCCACGTGGATTTACACAAACTGACAAATTCAAGAAGTGTTAGGTCGTACCCCGCGCTCTCCTAGGCCTGTTATATATTTAGAATATTTTACTTAACCTGTTTGTATCTTAGTTATGTAATAAAACATTAAAAGCATTTTTTTTTCTTCATGAAAGCATTTTTTTTCAGCGGCAATCGTTTAGTCTATCTCGATCAGGGGCGATTTTAATTTTTTAATTTTATATATATATATATATATATATATTTCTAGTACAACCCTATCTGGGTTGTAGAGGACACACCTTGTCCTCTTTTTCTCACTCTGCGCCGCCGCGGTCTGCGGACTAAAAAAGAAGAACGCGCTGAAAGACAGGAGGAGCCGATCAAGGTTAGCTGCAACTTACTTATGAAATATAAAAGGGACTGAGACGATCACGAATTCGTGTACAGTTTATGGAGCTAATCGCAAAATTTTAAGGAGCCTGAGCAGTCATTTTAGGGGGGCTAAAAATGGCCTAGCGACGCCCATGATCTTTATTAACAACTATGATCAATGAATTTGAGCGCCGTTGGGCAGTTAAATGAAAGTCAGCCTTCAATTTATAGGTTATAACTGCACCTGCCTGGGATGTAGACTGGTGAGGATTTATTTTAATGTGTATCCCAAACTTTAGCGTTAACCTTTAGGCTATACATGTGCTATATTTTTGGCCCGTGTTTGTGCGGAATATCAGTGCGCATGAAAGGGGGCGCCTGCGGGATCACTTGCATTTTTTTCCTGATAATAAAACAACTTAAAATCAATTCGAAACTGACTTTATGTAAATTTATAATAAACGTTCTGCTATTGTAAAATAATGAAAACAAACAGGATGTGCTTTCTGCCGTCTCTGAACTGGAGCGCGTCTCCAAAAAGAACCAAAACTCAGCGTGTGTGTCTCACATAGAGAAATATATCTACAGAAAACTCGAAATGTCTGCTTTTAAATAAACAAACAAACAAACAAACAAGCAAAAAACCCGAAATTAAATACTCCCTGATTATGTCTGAATTGCAATTCTCTCTAAAGGCGCAACGAGTAGGCTACTGTGGAGATGAGAGTTACCACTGTGAGTTTCATCTTGCAGCCGATAGAAAAACATTAGTTTATTAATAAATAATAAAAATATCTGCTTTTTCTATACATTAATAATCATAAGGCTACTTTTGCCTGTGCTTTGAGGCAAACTTTATACGTGTGCTTGAGCGCAAAATATATTAAAGGTTATTATGGATTAGAAGGCCTATTGATTTAATATAAATGCGCGATTAGTTGAATAGCTTAATGGCTTAAACGAACGACTAGTTAACTAGAAAAATCTTTATCGTGGGGCACCCCTATTAAATACCCACTAAACAGCTCTATTATAGTTTTGAAAGTATTTTTATAGGCGTTTTTATAGTCGAATCAATTCCGCTTTTCAGATCGGTCACGTCCGTAACGGACAGATGTCACGTCCGTAACACTGATTTTTCGTGTAGAACACAAAAACGAAAATATAAATCAAATTAACATTTCATGCATCGTAAATAGCCAACCCTTCTCCATTCGGCAGATATTGTTGCTTCTAGTTTGTGCATTGCAATTCGCAGAAAGTTCACAAAATATATTGTCTCCTAGAAACTCGTGTCTTTTTTTGTCACGTCCGTAACGCATGTGTTTTTATCTCATTTAAAATATAAAACAGGTTTATAGACCGATACTTTTCTGATGTCTGGACTCTCTTTTAAGGGGTTTAGAAAAATATAAAGAGATGGTTTAATATATTGGTAATAAGCATAATTTAGAAGAATTTATATTTCAGGTTTTGACTGCAAATGTCACGTCCGTAACGCTGGAATTGCTCAGTTACTGAAAAACAATGTAAAGTTAAATTACAGTTACTTATGATAATGTTAACGATTACATCTGAATATTTTCACACACATACAGATTTGATTTCCCAAAATGCATTGACTGCTCTAAAATATGAGACACCAATATTTTAGGAGTTTAGGACACAGAACCAAGGCATTGTTAGATGACAGTGTTTCCAGTCATAGCTATGCAAGGATTTGATTTCAAAAATGGTATTATAGCTACTAAACTATCTTATAATTTAAAAAAAATCTGTATTTAACCTCAGAATGATCTCAAAGTAAAAAAAAAAATGCTAAAGTCTGATTTTGTGGTGACTGTGTTTTAAAATTAAAGTATAATAATCATAATTCAAGTGATGAAGGATTTCATAAGTCTCACAGTATTAGTGTTCAGTACTACTGTAAGGTTAAACTTGCCTGCTTTAAAAGTTTTGAAAAAAAGAATTAACAGCTGAAAACATTCCATAGAATTTCATAAAAGTAATCAAAAAGTAATCAAATGTAAGCAGCTGCATTACTTTTAAAGCACTTGAAGTAGTTACACTACTTATTACATTTTAATTAGGGTAACTTCTAATCTGTAACATTTTCAAAATAACCTTCCCAACAATGTTGATACATTTAATGTATTTTTGAAATGTATATATAAATTATTTGGATTAACTTGTCTGTCTTTTATCAGATTTACCAATTATCTAGTGCTTACCTTAGTTTCCAGTAGCCAAAGTTGTTGGAGAGCTAATAAATTTGCAAGAATTTGGCTATATTTCATATATTCATATATATTTCATTTGGCTATATATCAGCTCTCACTATCTTTGATCACAGGCCAGGAAAGTGATTTCGTCCAGGAATCGTATAATGAATAATAATAATAATAATAATAATAATAATAATAAAACAGAAGGGGTTACCTACTGCATTGATTTGGTTAGTTTTTAGAAAATACAAAGGGCAACGTCCACTCCGTGACCGCAACGCGACCACCGCCTCAACTGCACAAAACGCTTCCACTGGGAGAGAAAGCGGCAGCCCCGCGACCGACGATTCCACAGTTTGCCGCGTCCAGTGTGTGCACGTCCATGTTGCCTAGTGACGAACGTTACTGTAGCGGGATCACGTAATTTTCCCGAAAAAAAAAACTAATTTCTGATATTTGCTGCCCAGCCAACATGTATATGTGGGGCCCACATGGTTTCTGCTGGGTCTACATGGGTACCAAGTGGGCATGGTCCCAAAATAGGCATCTTATCTGGGGCCCACTTGGGTCTGCTAAGTAGGTCCCACATGGGCAAAAACAGATGGGCTCCCTATGTGGGACCTAGTTGGGTCACAAATGGGAAATGAGTGCTTGGGCTCGAAATGGGCAACACAAATGGGGCCCATATGAGTTTAACAAATGGGTTAGACATGGGCAAACACAATTAATCCCATATAGGCTACCTACACTGGCCCAAGGTAGTACCCACATAGGCCACCTCTATATGGGCTCAGAATGGGGAAACACATATGGGGCCCTCTTGGTCAAACCATATGGGTCAAATAAGGGCACACACAATCAGTCCCAATAGGCTACCTACACTGGCCCAAGGCGGGACCCACAAAGGCTACCTCTATATGGGTTCTGATTGGGGAAACCCTTATGGGGCCCTCTTGGTCAAACAATATGGGTAAAAAATGGGCAAACACAATCAGTCTCATATAGGCTGCCTACATGGGCCCAGGGTAGTACCCACATAAGCTACCTCTATATGGGTTCTGAATGGGGAAACACATATGGGGCCCTCTTGGTCAAACCATATGGGTAAAAAATGGGCAGACACAATCAGTCCCATATAGGCTGCCTGCATGGGCCCAAGGTAGTACCCACAAAGGCTACCTCTATATGTGTTCTGAATGGGGAAACACATATGGGGCCCTCTTGGTCAAACCATATGGGTAGAACATGGGTAAACACAATCAATCCCATATGAGCTGCCTACATGGGCCCGAGGTAGTACCCACATAAGTAATCTTTGTATGGGTTCTGAACAGTGAAAGACATGTAGGACCCTCTTGCCAAACTATATGGGTCAGACATGGGCATACACAATCAGTCCTTTATAGGTTGGCTACATGGGCTCAAGGTAGTACCCACATGGGTAATCACTGTATGGGTTGTGAATGGGGAAATACATATGGGGTAGTGATCTTCCCATCACTAATATGTGGTAGGGTGACCAAACGTGCCGCTTTCTGGGGACATATTCTGCACAGGATTTCTATATTGCTTAAATTAACCAGGTTGGTTGCTTCATCATCCAGGATCATTGCATGACAACAAAGTACCACGAGAATGATTCGAAAGGATGGAGCATCTGCTCTGCTCTGCATAGCTCTTGCAGTACTTTGATGTCGTACAATAATCAATCAGCACAGTGAAAACAACCAACACCTGGTTATTTTAGGCAATTTAGAAATCATGTGCTGAATGTGTCCCCAGGTAGTGCCATGTCTGGTCATCCAAATAGGGGACCCTCTTGGGTAAGACATGAGCAAACATAATCAGCCCCATATAGGCTGACTGCATGGGCCCTAGGTACTACACATATAGGTACTAGGTGGAGTTTGGGATCTATGTGGGTACAGTATTGACCTTATTCACCATTTTTAAAATATTGTCTTTGAACTTCCATTTGTGTGGTAGCATGGCATTTCTGTCTAAGTAATTTAGCTGGTAAAGTGGATTTATGTATTGTAGAGTTAACAAAAGTTATTGTAAACACAGTAATGTTTAAAGCAAATGTCTTAACAAATGTCAGTAGACAGACAGAAGAAAGACAGAATGGACATTTATGTTTCTGATGGGAAAAATCCAGTGTATATCCAGGAATCGTATTTGCAGCATATGATACAGGGGTTCAGAATAAAGTGCTGTTTCATTTAGTTAGCATATTGTGTTTTGTGTTCAGTTTTCTTTTTGAACCAACAGTACAGACTTTTCTTTTCAGTCTAGTATGGGATTATTTTTGTGCCAATAAGAATGAACGTAACTTTATAAAACTTAACGTAACTTTCCAAGAAACGATCAAAAATATGCCACTGCAAAAGAAGAAAAACACAATAAAAAAGAAAAAAATGAACTCAGTCGCACGAATTTAACATGCTCTTCAAATATGCTTCATTCTTTGTTAATGATTTTCAAAGAATCGTTTTCGCGAATCATGGATTCTGAATGCGTTGCCACAGCTTTCGCTTACGCTTCGCAAATTTTCGTTTGCTGTTTTGGCACAAACCTCTCGTGGGGGCGGGCTTAACAGCGATCTACTCTGATTGGCTAATGAGCTTTTGATGGACAGTTGCTATCTGACCAGGAAGCACAGACGGTGACGTCAGTGGCGCGCATATTGGAAAGTTGTTGCGGTGTGCAATTATCCCTGATATAGATTCTTTTTTACTCATGTACATGCACTTGTTCTTTTGTGTGTTTCTTTTTATTTTATTATTATTCTCTCTGTATACTCTTTTTCTACTTCTGTTGTGAGATGTATATATTTGTATTAATATGCACATAATTGCAAAATAAATGAACAAAAAAAAAAAAAAAGTCGCGGTGTGCGACTGGTCTTTATATTCTACAGCAAGGCATTAATCTTGGTGCAGATGCTGCATCTGCAGCTGTACATAACATCCTTGAAATTCTTAACCAGTCGCTCATATAAATATAAAGACCAGTTTGATACCTGCACTACAATGACACGTCCTTAAATATAATAAGTATAACTGTATAAATAACATGAAATAACATCAGCGCATTGCAAACTTGTGAATAACAACAATAACCCGCAAAATAACTGTTGCACATTGTACATGAATAAAACTTTTATCGATGTTATTGATTAACGTTACTTTAGCAACACGAACTTACTTCAAGCTGCCCTGAGGGACAAGCTGAGGTGGAAGATGATGCCGCTCGTGTCTCTCCTGGGAGCTCATAAGAGACGACCGTAGGTGAAATACTAATAACATTAATACTTAATATAAACAAAGCACGACGTATTGCACACCGCAACTTTTTTTTTTTTTTTTCATTTATTTTGCAATTATGTACATATTAATACAAATATATACATCTCACAACAGAAGTAGAAAAAGAGTATACAGAGAGAATAATAATAAAATAAAAAGAAACACACAAAAGAACAAGTGCATGTACATGAGTAAAAAAGAATCTATATCAGGGATAATTGCACACCGCAACAACTTTCCAATATGCGCGCCACTGACGTCACCGTCTGTGCTTCCTGGTCAGATAGCAACTGTCCATCAAAAGCTCATTAGCCAATCAGAGTAGATCGCTGTTAAGCCCGCCCCCACGAGAGGTTTGTGCCAAAACAGCAAACGAAAAATTGCGAAGCTTAAGTGAAAGCTGTGGCAACGCATTCAGAATCCATGATTCGCGAAAACGATTCTTTGAAAATCATTAACAAAGAATGAAGCATATTTGAAGAGCATGTTAAATTCGTGCGACTGAGTTCATTTTTTCATTTTCATTGTGTTTTTCTTCTTTTGCAGTGGCATATTTTTGATTGTTTCTTGGAAAGTTACGTTCAGTTTTATACAGTTACGTTCATTCTTATTGGCACAAAAATAATCCCATAGTCTAGTCGGCACATGCCCGACCTTCAAAGATGAAATATGATTGAAATAATGTCAGCTGCTGTTTTAACATTGACACAAATTGATAAAATAAAATGCTAAATCATTCAAATTTGTTTTTAACAAAAAAATCTTTAAAAAATAAATAAATAAATAATAATAATAATAATGATAATAATAACAGATCTGTATGTTGAATAAATGTCATGTCTATAACAAGAAATATCTGGCTTTTGAATAATTATGATTATTAACATTTTATTTATTAGCATTTTACGATATTTTGATCAAAACACCTCTTCAAAATCCAAATGTATATGTATAATTTTAATTATTAGCATTAGTAACAATAATTATAATAGATACAGTTTTAATCTCAAAAGAGCAGTGAGATTCTGTGTGGACTTTTACATATCACTATTACATTTATATTCATACACTGTCATGAAAACAATGTTTGACCAATTAATCAAATAATACAGCCAAAAAAAAAAAAAAAAAAATACACACACGTTTGTTAAAAAAAAAAGTTTATTTTCCATTACCACTCTGAAACAATTTCTATTGGTTGTTTCACCTGTTGCTTTCATCAGGATTGGTTAATCTGACTGTCATTCACGAAACTGGCCAATGACAGCCTCGCGCGCCTTTTTGCTAGTGCAGTTTGAAAATATACTAATGAGTTTGGTGATGTGCGCGCTACTGATCCGCAAGATTACGCGCTCAGTTCCTGATTATGTGCCTGTTAAATTCTTATTGTAAACTCATTTGAACTGTGAGATGTCAACGGAGAACAGAAGCTGGAATGTGAACACAGAGGAAGGGGCAGACTGGATGTATGAGATCCCGAAAACATATGGCGATGTCAGGTAACAAAACATTTTTCAGTCAAACCATCATAAAGTTATGATTTGTGCCCACAATTAATTAATGTGAGTGAGAGGAAATTAAAGGGAGAGGCTAATCGCGATTAGCATATTAGCACGTATTTCAGTGTAAATTAGTGTTTGACCCTGGTGAAAAAAACAGCATATGCTGGTAGGTATGTTTTGATGCTGGTTTAAGATGGCCCTTTGCTGGTTTATGCTGGTCCTTGACCAGCAACATGACCAGCATAAACCAGCAAAGGACCAGCATAAACCAGCATCAAAACATACCTAACCAGCATCCCAGCATCAAAACATACCTACCAGCATATGCTGTTTTTTTCACCAGGGGAAGTTGGTGTGTGTTTGTGTGTATTAATGTTTAGTTTAAAACTCAAACTCATGAGCAGTAAAGGAGCACTGGAATAAGTGAAGTGAGTAAATAAACTGTAATTTACACTCGAAAACACTGGAATATATAGGAGAGTTGAGAGTGTTGTATGAGAGTGTTATGTTTTTGTAGATGACCGTTTCTGAGTATATTTTTTACTTCACCTCTTCAAATACTGATAACTTCTAATGATAAGATATTGGTTCACATTTTTAGATCAAGCACACGTTTTTCAGGGAAAACAGGCACCCAATAGAGACTACAGTAAAATGTTACCACTGTTTCCAGACCTGAACTATGATTATAATAATTATAAGTACATTTGTAAGACATTTCCTCCACTGATAGAAAAGTAACTTTTTTCCCTGTTGTCTTTCTTTTTCTGAGGTGACCCAAAGAAAAGGAAATAGAACTTGTCATCATCTTCAGTCCTTTATTTTATTCACTGGAGAACATCACAGCCTTCAGATGTGTCATATCAGGATAAATGCAACTGCAGGTAAAATTATATTATGGTTGATTTAATTGTGGTGTACAATTTTTTTAAGATACAGCTTTTTTAAGATACAGTTGTATTTACCTTGCTATGATATCTATGGGAAGAGTCCATTTTTTTGTGAATCCTCTTTGTCTTTCTTTTGGGGATTCACATTTTTCTGATGGTATTGTTATGCATTAGGTTCATGTTTCGATCATAACTAACAGTTTCAAAGCTGACAGTTTGTTTATGTTGCCTAAATGGCTTATAATGGCAAATTTCAGTACAATTTAAATATGTTTTGTTTAAGATTGTAAAGGAATGGTAAAAAAAAAAATTATTCTTTTTAAGGACTCGTCGGGCCCACCCCACTACAGATTCACCAAGGATCCAGCTGATCACTGCCAATTTGGAGAAGGATTGCCCTTTATCTGCTACATTGCACTCTCACATCTGGTATGGATTCACTGACTTTTTGTAATGTGTGAGATGTTTTGATTTTAGTAAATGTAGTGATTTTGCTTAATTTTATTCTACATAATTTTCTTAAAAGGAACGTTCACCCCAAAATGAAAGTTCTGGCATCATTTACCCTTCATCACCCTTATGTTTTTCCAA
Source organism: Cirrhinus mrigala (assembly GCA_036247105.1). NCBI lineage: Eukaryota > Metazoa > Chordata > Actinopteri > Cypriniformes > Cyprinidae > Cirrhinus > Cirrhinus mrigala. Next base: position 679,348 of record JAMKFB010000430.1, read on the forward strand.
ACATGTATGAATTTCTTTCTTCTGTTGAAGACAAAAAGATTTTTTGAAGAATGTTGATAATCAAACAGTTCATTGTAGCCATTAACTTTCATAGTAGGAAAAAAAATATTATGGAAATCATTGGGGCCCATCAACTGTCTATTTACCAACATTTGGAACAACATAAGGGTGAAGAAATTATGACAATTTTCATTTTTGAGTGAACTATACCTTTGATACAATGTATAGTTATGATTCTGAATTAAAAGTGTAATGTTTCTCTTCAAATATTATCATAAATAGATAGAGACACATATATTATCAGAAATTATAGCTGCACGATTAATCAAATAAAGTTCATAATCTCAATCCAAACCCCACTTAATCTTATTCGTAAATGACTAACACCGTGTCTAAAACAGAGGTGACAGTTGTCATGGCGTGACAGCTAAAGTCTGTCTACACTAGATGTGGCCAAGCGACCATTGAAAATCATTTAAAGGCGTCATCGGATGCAAAACCTATTTTTACAAGTTTGAACATAAATGTGTGTTGACAGTGTGTGTACACAACCACCCTATGATGATATAAATTCACACAGTGGATTTTTTTTAATCTTAATATGGGAAAAATCCAATGTAATCCAAGTAATATGCCTTTTTTCAAATAAGGTCATTGTCAGCGTCTTGTCAGTGTGATGTCACACCGACCAAGGCCGCTCCCACGATAGTTGATTGACATGACAGTCTTATCTTAAACCCACCCTAACTGAGCCGAGTGAGCGCTGAGAACAGTCCGACCACCATTATTGTTTCGACTCCAGTGCAGGGGAAGACAAGACTATCTCCGATTGAGCGATTGAGGTGTTCTATTGTTGGATGCAGTAATGCACATAGTAGCACTCATCATTTACTCCTGACATCTGAGATGCAGAGGATTAACATTACTTTTGTTTTTGAAGGAAATGTGCCCGGCAGCATAAATAAATGCGTCTATGTTCACGCGAATCATTTGTAATCTAGTTTCACCTACAGCGGAAGCGAGTATATGGGTGTTTTTTATGCATCTTTGCAATTCGCCTTTTCTTAATAATGTGCTAGTTAGCAGGTTTTGCGGTTAAATGCGGCTAAAGTAAACATTACTGATCATCACCTCACAGGAGATAGAGGCGGGGCGGCAGAGCTCATTAGCGTTTAAAGGAACATGGAACAGAATGGCTCACTCTAAAAAGGGCTGATGGTAAAATGGGTGGGGTTTTTTTATACACTACCACTGAGAAATTTTAACCAAAGTATGTTAAAGACTTCTCATTAAGACCCTAAAGAATCATATAAACTTGTGGAAAATGAGCACCCAATGACCCCTTTAAACTTTGTCAGTACATCATAAATAAAACGAGGCATCAGTTTGCCAGCTGGGATTTATTGTGCCGTGCCGTGCCGTGCCGCGCCGCATCCAGTATAGACAGTACACTAGGTGCATTTCCATCACGGATTTGCACAAAACTTTTGCGATGTTGTTGATAAAACAATGTTGCGAAATTACAGCAGTTTCATTAACCAATGTTATGAGACTAAAATGTAATTTTTTCGTCTCACGATAAGTCATGGCGATGGATGTTGATAGGTTTACGTATGTCGCAGCCACCGCACTAGCCATTAATTTTAATCGTAGGAGAAGTAGGCAACTATCTTAACAGATGTGAACACAAGCTTTGACTAGTGTAACCATCAATTTGTTTTAAAAAGCAAACTTAACATCTTATCTTTTTCGATTCCTGATTACGAGCCACAAAGCTTTGTGTTGTGCTGCTTATACTAACCAAGCAATAAAAACACCCTTTCTCATGCTTAAAACAAGGTGTCTGCAAATCAGAGTCTGAAACGGTCACTTGGACAGTGTTGTCTTACACCACTTCACAGTTGATAAGTAGAAAGAGAATTTTTGATTGACATTGCAGTCATTTATTATGTTCTTTAATATAATATTACAACAACATCAGCTCATTTTGTGCATCATATGTCATTTCTACTTCATTACACATGCGCAAAACTTTTCTAGTTCAGTTATCAATTTGATCAAGTGTTTACATGTCATGTTTACATGTACATGTGACTGTTAAACACATGTATTTGTCATTGAATCATTCAAGAGATTCATTAAAAAAACACAGATTCATCCAGTAATGAAACAACATATATTCATGAGTCATTTAATCATTAATTCATACAATTAAAAAAAAAAATCATTCAAGATTAAACATTTTAAATAGACTCCAGTCATAGAAAAAAAGATTTCAATCTCACTGTGTACTGCTGAATGCTAATGCTTTAAAACTTTAAAACTTTTTTTTCAATCCCACTTTATCCCATGTAGTTCCCACATAGAGTTTGAAGATGGGACCTAGGTAGGTTTTGTGTATGTTTCATAGTTGGGCCCCACCTTAAACCCAGGTAAATCCTGCATAAAACCCACATGGGTATGTTGCATGGGGCCAACATGGAACCCATGGACAAACCCATGTAAAACCCATATTTAAATGGAACCCAGATGGGTTTTGCATATGATCCCTAGATGGGCCCCACCTAAAGCCCAGGTAAATCCTGCATAAAACCCACATGGGTATGTTGCATGGGGCCAACATGGAACCCATGGACAAACCCACTTAAAACCCATATTTCAGCCCATGTAGTAAAGATGGGGCCAAGATGGGTCTTTCGCATGTTGCCCAGTTGGGGCCCACCTGTTGGCAAGTGTAATCCCACATGAAACCCATGTGGGCAATTGGCATGGGGCCATTATGGAACCCACGGACAATCCCATACAGAGCCCATTTTTCAGCCCATTTCAAACCCACATGGGCCCCACATGTAAATGTTAGCTGGGTTAAAGCTGGGACCGAGATGGGTCCTGCAAATGTTTCCCAGTTGGGTCCCACCAAGTGGCAAGTGCAGTCCCATATGGAATCCATGTGGGCAATTGGCATGGGGCCATTATGGAACCCACGGACAATCCCATATAGAGCCCATTTTTCAGCCCATGTCAAACCCACATGGGCCCCACAATCAAATGTTATCTGGGTTAAAGCTGGGACCAAGATGGGTCTTGTGCATGTTGCCCAGTTGGGTCCCACTTTGTGACAAGTTCAATCCTATATGAAATCCACGTGGGCAGTTAACATGGGGCCATTACGGAACCCGCGGACAATCCTATATGGGGCCCATTTTTCAGCCCAGTTCATACCCATATGGGCCCCACATACAAATGTTGGCTGGGTGGTAGGTAGCCTGCGCCTCGTCCATTAACATTATATAGCGGGATAAGTTATGCTTTACCTCTCAGCGTGAGAAATACAAGGTGTGGCGTGAGAGCGTGTGAACTGGTTGAAATGCGTGTGTCTCAAGGTGAATGCGTGACACTTGAGAGCAGTGGCGGACTGGGACAATAATTCAGGCCGGGAATTTGACTCCACTCCCAGGCCACCTCTGCTGCTGCAGTCACCACCACCCTGTTCATGTAATCTACTGATAAACTTGTAGGCTAACCCTATTATTATAACAGGTAGACTACCAGATGCAATATGAAAATGAATAAAAAAATAACCCTTAACAACTCACTAGGAATACACCATTTATACTACCAAACCAATGACAAATAGAAAATTGGCTTTTTAAAAGAGATAATAAGAAACACATTCACATGTTGAAATATTTACATGTTATGTATTTTCAGTGCTCAACTCTAGTATATCAAATGTATCAGAAACACAAACACAAATAAACTTAACAAAACCTATGACAGCGTAAGTAACAGATAACAATGTTTACTCAATTATGGCATTATGTGGAACAGACCAGTAAGAGTAAACAGTAAGTAATTAGCACTACTAGTACACCAGTAGGCGGCGCAGTAGCTCACTGCTCTCTGCCATCTTGTCAATTATGTCATCTTTATCAAGTTCCATAAGAATCTCCTTCTCAGTTGCCATCAAAAGGAATGCTTCAAGGTTATCTTGACTCAGGGAGGTTCTCAGATGGCTCTTCACTAACTTCAGGGTGGAGAAGGTCCTCTCACAGGCAACTTGAGTAATAGATAGTGTGAGGAGGAACTTGTAGCCCAAACCAATGATGTGATAAGCATCAGTAAGCAGATTGTACTGAGACAGGAGGAGATAGCAGCATATTGGACAGTTTTTGCATGTGGAACAACTTCTGCTTACAAACTCCACACTTTCATTAGGAACCTCAGAGCCTTCCCCTGCTTCATCATTAGAGGCAGCACCCCTAATGTTGTAGTTCTCCATTAGTGATTGTTTCAATCTTTCCCAGTGCTGTGCAAGGCTGATCAGTTCAGCCGGCAATGTCTCAAGACTGGCACGTTCATCAAATTGCAGTAGGCATTTGCTGAGCTCCTTCATGGCTGTCCCTGGAAGGCCTTTTTCTCTGATTTCAGGGAAGTTCCTAGGATCCATGCAGGAGACATCTGAACACAGCACTGCATTTTCTGCATAACGGCTATGAAAGCTTTCAATAACAGTGTCCAAGATCACATTGTGGATGTTGATTTTGTAGTCAGTGTCTGCATTAGCAATAGGCTCATCTTGTGCCAGCTCACCTGGTTGCCTCTTTGTTTTCTAATTCTCTTCTCTGGGAGAGAAGTCTGAACTTCAGCCTCACTGTCCTCAAGCTTCTCCAGAATGCCATTGGCCCATTCAACAAAGTCATCTGCTGCCCTCATTACACCCTGAAAGTCCCGGGCACACTTTCTCAAGATCTCCTCTGTTCCTGTCACCAAGTGCTGTGCTGTGCTGAAGCAATATTCATGCCACTTGTTTGTAAATATTTAGAGAGAGGGGTTGTCTGCTCAAAAATCCTGAGGAAAATCTCAGCTGTCAGTATGGTTTCATACTTTAGGAGAGCAGCCTTGTACCCTTGGGCCTTGTTTCGGATGACAGGTTTCATGGTCACATCCTTTTCAATTTTTTTCCATAGTGATTACCAGATCTGTGTAAAGTGCATTGTCAGGCTTTGCAAACCTTCCAAATACTTTCCTCAAGGCCTCATCTTTGGCCCACCAGCGCGTTTCACCAATTACACCAAGCCGTCTGTGTCTCTTGTCCTCACTGTTTTCCTCCCATAGCTTCATGCGCTTGTAGGAATCATGAATGAACACTGCAATGTCATTCAGTAGTGAGAAAAGGGACTCACTTGCCACAACAACCCCTGTAGTGTCAGCTAGAACAAGGTTGAGGACATGTGAGTAACACCATATGTGTACTTGGTTAGGTGATGCTCCTGTGAGCAATGCAGAGAAACCTTTGTATTGTCCCTGCATGTTTGCAGCTCTGTCTGTTGCATTACCAATGCACTTTTTGATGTCTATGTCCATCTTCTCTAGGGTCTGTTTCACAAGCTCCACAAAGTACTGTCCAGTTGATGACTCACGGTCAATGACTGCAATGAGTTTCTCGTGGACAACATCAGTAACATATCGCAGAACTACTGCACACTGGTCTTTGGATGTTAAATCCTGTGTTGTGTCAATATGTATTGAGAACATCCCTGCCTTTCTCACTTCAACAGCAATTGTCTGTTGAATCATATTTCTTATTAATTCAACTACTTTATTTACTGTTGTTTTGGACATCAGAGTTACCATGGACCCTCTTCCTTTAGTTCTCACCTGCTTCTTTTTATTCTCAATACAATCACTAACATGTTCCTGTAGGCAGACATCATACTTGCTCAGCAAAAGTATGAGCTCAAGAAAGTTACCATGATTGATAGCCGTGTTTTCAAGGTCATTTGTAGCTTAATGACTGTGCCCTCTGTAGCTTAGCCCACATTTACCAATAACTTTCACTACATCAATCATACGTTCCAAGACCTGCCTTCTCTTTCTAACCTGGTCTCGATGGACGGTCATTTGCTTATCAGTCAGAAGGGTATGGATATCTGCTTTGTTGACTCTAAGAAAAAAGGCTTCAGCACTTTCTCTATGGATACTGCTTCTCTCATGTTCCTGTACTCTCTGATGGGCATGTTTCCAGGCCTGCATACCTCCTTTGACAAATGCACTGTCACTGCCTAAAGGTTTTGCAAATGCAAGACATACTGAGCAGAATAGGGAGTGATTACTTTCATTGTATGTCAGCCATTTTCTGTTTGTGCCATCTTTTGAATGGAATACATCAGGAATGGCTCTTTCAGATGTTTGAATTGGGTGATACTTAAAAAAAAAATCTAAATCCTTAGACTGTGGACGGGCAAAATAATCAAAAGAGATATCAAGGCTTTCACTGTCTCCTTCATCTTTCCCTGAATCCTTCTCTCTCTCACTCTGCACATCTAGTTGCTCTGAAATATGAAATAAGCGTGTTCAATAATCTGTATTTATAATTGTGCAGCCATCAGTTGTATGTCCCCAAAATCACAGTCCTACTACTGATCTTATAAATCATAAAAAGCACATGTTGTTTAAAAAGTATATCCTGCTGCCTGCATGTTTAGTTTTGCTTATCTTAAACTTTACCTGAAGGTTCCTGCTCTGACTCAAACGCTGAACTGTCCACCACCTCTAGCTCAACAGCAGGAGCATTTGCAGCACTAGTGCTACTGCTGCTTCCTTCGTCACCTTTTCAAAATAAATAAATAAACAAACAAACATTGTAGGCTACATATTGTAGACTAGAAATGAAAAATCAAAATAACTAATACTGTATTCTTTTCCATACCATCTACTTGATTTATTTATTATTTAAAACAATTTGACCCACTAACACTATTCTGTCTACTTTTTATTCATTTTTATTTATTATATAAAAAATATGCTACATGTAGACGAAACGAGACTTGACACAGCACAGCAGCACTTACATATTGTTGCTCGTTTGTTGGTTTAATTTTATCTATTGTGATTATCTAAGTGATTTGGATGAAAGTGTTCGTCTGCCAAATTATTATAAATATAATGTAAATGTAATCTTGACCGACCTGTTCCCTTACTGGCGAACATGGCTGGGATTTTGCAGCAGCTTGCTGCGTCTGCGGCCAGGGCTTTTTTCCTTTTTATACGCTCCCTCTCTGCTCCTCCTTTGCGTTTACGCTCCATTTTTTGAACGATTTAGTCAGATATACCCTGTCTCTGGATATAGCCAGATATTAGGCAGTGCGTCGCTGACGTTGGGTCATGTGGGAGTGTAATTTTCCCTCCGCCATTGCCTGATTCGTAGATTGAGAGATCCGTCAATTAATTCGTAGTTGCACACCAGCCTATCACATGCCAGGCTGATCGTCTGCACAGCGGCAGCCGGCAGGCCAGAACGACCGTCAGGCCACCGGAAAATGTCCCGGTGCTCCCGATGGCCAGTCCACCCCCGGGTGACAGTATGTCACACACAGTCACCAGCCGAACGACAAAAACAGCCGCACATATTCCTGCTGTAGAAGCTGAAGACAGACCTGAATGTGCAGTAATAAAGACAAGTGGTTATTATTAAACATAATCTTTTGATAATGGGTTTTACTGATATTTTTGACTGATGTGTGCACTGATCTTGGGTCATCACCGTTATGATATTGATTTAACTGATAAATGGATCAGGTGTGTGTTTGTGTTTTTAAGAAATAGCTAAAGTAGCTAAAACACTATCATAGCTCTCAGGGACTTTTATAGAATATGAAATTGAAAGCATCATATTTACATTTTATAAAAAAAAAAAAAAAATCTGTTCATATGTAAGTAATCAGTAATCAACTTCTGCTAGCTGATATGGCCTCACAAAGCGTGAGTGGATTTAACAAACTAACCAAGTTAATTAACTTTTAAAAATAGTTAAAATAGCTGCAAACTGGTTAAAAAGAATGCACACTTAGCTTTGGGTATAGAGTCAAAGTGTCATGGACATGCATGTGCAACACCACACAGCCCACATCCTTCACTCCCTCCTCCTCAAAGCATAGGCAGGTGCGTTCATGCAACCAAGTAGTGATCAAAGCATACTTTTTTTTATACAGTCTTAGCCCCTCCTAAATATTATCTTTTCTAAAGTATTTATTCTATTTATTACCATTTATCAGCATAATATGATTTAAATAACACAATTTCATGTTTTTTTTTTTTTTTTCATATTTTCAGTTTGATTCTCAGTGTTTGTGTGTGTTTATATATCGATATCTATATACAGTATCTCTATATAAATGTTCTATATAAAAACCCACTCAACTTTTCCCCTCTCCTACAAACTAAACACACATGCTCTCAGTGCCCAATGTCATGCATGAGACGCTATGTGACCCAAAAGATCAAACCCCATTTCTTAAGAAAACCAACCCCAGCAGGTTTCAGTCTGACTCAGAGGCCTGAGTGCCAGAATATATTTCAGTTAAACTTACAATGTGAGATGCGAGACATTGTACACTGCAGTTTTTAGTTTAAAGAGCTATTTCACCTGATTTAACCCTGATTTAAAATTAGGTCGTTTGAATAAATGAATGCATGTAGGTTGGTTCAGTGATCTTAAAATATTTTAAACTTGAACAAAACTAGTTAATACATGTGATCCTATTTTTAGGTTACCTTTTTTCAGTGTACTTTGATTATTCTATACACAAAATCTGAGAGAGAAAAAATAAATAAATAAACAAACACACACTCAAAATCACTAGAGATTTCAAAAGTTAGGCTCTATTTGACTATGAAATGTAGTTCATTTAAAATACACACAATATTCTTACACATAGACACATTTAGCATTCCAATATATTAAAGAGAAAGTTTTTTTTTTGGCTAATATAAAGTCTTAAGAACATTTCTATGTAACTATATATAACATGCATTCAGTGTGTGTGTGTGTGGACTAGGAGGGACAAACTCTGTCGTGATGGACCCCAGGAAGAATAGCCACTACTTTGGTAGTAGCTAATGGGGATCCAAATAAATAAATAAATACATTATAGATACATGGAGAAACACTGAAATCAAAAATATTTATTGTTTCTGTCTATGGTGAGTAAAGATCATGTTTCAAAAGTTCACATATTCTTGTTTTATTAAAATAATATTTCAGATTAAGCTCAGTTCACAGTATTTTTGGGCATAACGTTGAATAACACAAAAATGAATTTTACACAAGAATTGTAACGCAGCCTCAAATAAATAAATAAATCTCCCAAAATTAAATACATAAATAAGCAAACGGTTACAGTGAGTCACTTGGAAGTTAATGGTTCTCATATTTGGCACATGTAAAAGTAACAAAAAGAAGCTTATGATTTAATGGTTTATGATTTAATGTTTTCCAGCTCATTTGCCTGTTCCTAACATTACCAGAGAGTGTACTTCTTCTTCATCGTCATCATCATCATCGTCATGTTCATTGGTGTGTTCAGTGGTGAATGTGAGTCATGTGAGTCTCTCCTGGTACAAAGGAAACAGTTTATTGTCCAGCATCAGTGTGTCTGGTGTCAGCATCAGTGTTTCTCTACCTCTGGAGGTGGAATATCAGGATAAAAACACCTACAGCTGTGTGATCAACAATCCCATCAGCAACCAGACTAGACATCTAAACATTACTCAGCACTGTCAGCCATGTGCAGGTACGTTGATGTTGGCATTAACTGTAATTTACTAAGCTGATATCTCACAGTTAAACAGCGGTATTGTACGATAATGATTGTTGTAGATTAGACAAACAGATTCAGTCACACTAAGAGCTCATTTTGTCCATTACAGATCAGGGCCTACCTTTAGCAGTGATCTCTGTTCCTGTTGCTGTATCTCTGTTGATTGTTGCTGCAGTCGTGTTCTTCTGGATCTACAAGAAATATAGAAAAACTGATCAAGAAGGCAAGTGTTACAAATCAATATTTTAAAAATATTCTCTAAATATTTTTGATTAATTGATGGCCCTAATAATCATTTAATCACAAGTATTCTTATAGATAGCATCATGTAGTTCCTTTTTATATAAAAAAAAAAATTAAATAAATAAATAAAAATAATAGTGTGTATATGTCGGGTTTGCCAGTTCCTGTGGATTACATATCAGAAAATATGCAGTATCTATATAATGGAACTGGGCAGCTATCTGTACTCGTTTCTCTAGCACAAAAACAGATTTTGCATTTCACAAACTGCAACAAAACACTGGAAACACAGGAATGGAAATTTACATTAATTCAATAAATCAACATTCTCCATAATCTTACCTGTGTAAAGATGTAGTGGTGTTCATCTCTAAATAATGAGGTTCTTAAAATGTCAAATTAAATTAGTAAATGGCGTTTTTCAAAACTGCAGCATTAAACATTTATCTTAATATTTGCATTAACACTTTAGCTTTAACAGCCCAAGTAACATGTTTTGAAGAAACAGATCTAGATAAGCATTTTGTTTTAATCCATGTATTATTGCTGTTGAAACAGTTGAGACTCATGATGATGAGATTACTTACAGTGAGCCAGTGTTCTACAAAAGAAATGCACATAAATAGATTCCTCTGTCGTGTGTCTGTATGATTTCAGCACTAAACCGTATTTAGATCAGCACTTGTGTTTTTGTTTGTAAAATGATCCATCATACACATAATGTCCAATAATTATTAAAGCCTTTTTTTTATCATTAGGCCAAATTTTATTTTATATTTAATTAAATATTTCAGTATAAATCAATATTGACAAATTATGACTAACATCCAACAAGTCCAAACTTCTCAAAACTTAAAAAAAAGAGTGTGGAGATCAGAGCGTTCTGAGGAAAAATACCAAGTTTTATTAACTTCATCTTATATTCATCCATTTCAACTGACAGATGAAGGCTGAATTACCAATGCCGTCCACTAGGATTAGAAATACTTCTGAATCTTGCTTTTTATCTGTTTTTACCTGTTTGAATGGCTAAAACTTTACATTTTCCATTCAAAATGGCCATATTTGAGGGCGAAGTCGAGTAGTATGCATCCCTGGATATTTCAGCCAGTCGTTTAACATTTCTATCGTATCAGTTTTAGTTAATTACCCTGGTGCTTCCAAAAGAATGGACCTGGTAGAGCAGAGTATTCATGTGAACAATGAATTTGCGGGATTTTTTAAATCAAATTTCAGGCTTTAAGACCTGTGCATATCAAATTAATACAATATGAGTGGGGTAGGCCAATGTCTATGATAACATTGCACTTGCTGTTCCTCAAATTAAGATTTTTCTTGTACCATTCACAATTGTTTATGCCCTTAAATTTGATACATTTTTTTTTAAATATTTTAAGGACCAGCAGAAGCTCTGATGAAGGTGAATAATCTCGATCACACAGTGATAATAACGCTTTACAGTGTAAATTTATGTTACACCCTGACACTAAAGTGAGGACATAACATCCTGGTGATAAAAAAAAATTAATTTACACCACTGTTAATTCAGACAGTAATTTTACACAGTATGTGTTACAATACATCTCTGACATGTTTTTTCTTATGGCCCCTACTGCAATACCAGCGCCAGCACTTTACACAAATTACAGTTACAACCACTAGCACAATAACAGCAGCAGCACATATTCCTGCTATAACTTTGAAAGTCTTGAATCTGTAAAGATAAAGACAGACAGTCATTATTACAAGAGGTCAACTAATAATCAAGCTTACCACTATCGTTTTCTAATATTTACATCCTTCTACTTTTGCCATAAGTTGTATGATATTGATTTAACTGATAAATGGCGCCATCTGGTGTTCTTTTGAAGAACAACAGCATCACCGCTGAGAGCTCAACATGAAGCAGCAGTATTTAGAGGACCACTGACTATTACACGAAAGTGAAATGAAAAAAAAAAACTCACCAATGACAGTAATGCTGAATCTCTTTATGCGGATGATGCTGATGGTGTGACGACGGTGGATGCTGTGGAGAATCTTTAATTTATAAAGTCCAGAGTCTGTGGTTCTGGTATTTGTGATGGTCAGAGATCCAGTCTCATGATCCAGCCTCAGTCTGTCTCTGAAAATCTCTTCACACTGATCATTTCTACAGACCTTACTTTGATCTCTATTGATTTCAATGATGAGAATTTCATTAAAATACCACACCATCAGATCATTTGGGTTTTTAATTACTTGACCATCTAAAGTGACAGATGTTCCTTCCTGCACTGTCGTTTTCTTCATTTCATCAGCAGGAACATCTGAAACACAAAGCAACAGCTGACTGTAGCTCTATACTGATGAAAGAAATGCCATAATACACGAGAGCTGTAGATATGTGATTTCTTGGCTTTCACTCAAAAGCAATATTTGTCCAATTTTTAATCTGAATTTGTATCATTTTATTGGCAAAATTATATGTCTACATGTTATTTAAAATACAGGAGAATAAGTAGTATACATCAATATAAGGTATTTGAATGTCACTACTAGGGGTGTGCAAAATACATTGTCTATGATAATATTGTAATTGTTGTTTAAATGATATGTAATTTGACAAGTATATCACAAAATACAAATAAAAACACACCCAGACAGTGCATGCTTTCACTGCATGATTTAGTCTATTAAAAGAATGTAGAATTCAACCAAAATTCAAGAAAAAAGTGCCCCAAAACGACTTTATGTCTTTTATATTTATATCCCCTTATTCTGATATAGTTACTGTAATATAACACAAAGAGTGACATTTTTTCTCCAAATATCAGCATGACTGCAAATGTGATGTTGATTTGATGAACAGTTCATTAAACAAGATGTGACTTACTTGCATCTCTGAGCAACACAATAGTGTTTCGTTACTGAAAATTATAATTTAATATCACTGCATGAGTGAGTTCAGTAACGAAACACTGTTATATATATATATATATATATATATATATATATATACCCTATAATTTCCTTTAATTTTACCGAAAGGTCATTTCCAATTTAAAAGTTAAATTCCTGCAAACTAATCACCTCATTGAATATGAAAAAAAGCAAAAGCTTTGGTCAGCGGTCCACGGTAGTCCTAAACCTGCACAATATGTTGCTGAGCATGTTATTGTACCAGCACAAAAACACTCTCTGCAAAATATTGTCTAATTATCATTACCAACAAAATATTGAGATATTTTTGTCATTATCACACAACCCTATAGTCACTACTATAATAAACACAAAAATAATGTTGTGATTCAAGCATATAAATGTTAAGTGATTCACCATAAACAGCAACATGGAAGATCTTTTGAATGAGTTTTATGCTGCTTATCAGTAGTTTATAATCTCCAGAGTCTGTGGTTCTGGTGTTCGTGATGGTTAAAGATCCAGTCTGATGATTCAGTGTCAGTCTGTCTCTGAAAATCTCTTTACACTGATCATCTGTGCAGATCTTACTCTGATTTCCAATGATTTGAGCAATACGAAAGTCATTGAAATACCATTTCATTGTGTCCTGTTGGTTAATTTTAACATCAGTGTGTAGAGTGATTGATTCTCCCTCCATCATTGACACTGACACTCCATCTGTCTCAACACCAGATACACCTAAAGAAGAAATAATAAAAAAATAAATAAATAAATAAATAAATTAGTTTTTAATAAGGATTATGTCTATTTCTATATGTCTGCTTCAACCTTTTCAGAGATGTCTCTATAGTGTTTGAACATGAGTAATAACACCTTGTAAAATGCAGCCAACAAATGCACTGAGCAGCACTGTCATCGGAGATCACCCTTTAACAAAGTGCACTGACTGACTAAATTACACTCACCAGTGACAGTAATGTTGAATTTCTTAAGGCTGATGATGCTGTGGTGAGGATGGATGTGGCTGTTGATCTGTAGTTTATAAACTCCAGCATCTGTGGTGTTGATGTTTGTGATGGTCAGAGATCCTGTCTGATGATCCAGCTTCAGTCTGTCTCTGAATCTCTCTTGACACTGTTCCTCTGCACAGAGCTTACTTTGATCTCCAGTGATTTCAGCAATGAGGTTGTCATTAAAAAACCATATCATTGAACCATTTGGGTTTTTCCCTAGACCAGGATCTAAAGTGACAGATTCTCCCTCCATCGCCGACTTGGTATTTGTTTTATCCATTTCTGTACCAGACACAGCTGAAAAAAAAGTCCAAAAACAGATGTGAAAATGATTTGATTTGATCTGATTTATAAGCATATATTTAACATGCTTTGAAATGTTATGTGACTCACCAAGAACAGTAACATTAAAGATCTTTTGAATGATTCTTTTGCTGATTGTGTGAAGTTGGAAATCCCCAGCGTCTGTAGTTCTGATGTTTGTGATGGTCAGATCACCTGTTCGATTGTTAAGGTTCAATCTGTCTCTAAATGTCTCTTTGCACTGTTCATCTGTACAGATCTTATTCTGATGTCCACGGATTTGAGCGATGCGGATGCCATTAAAATACCATGTAATTCTGTCTTGTTGGTTTGTTTGAACATCAGTGTGTAGAGTGACTGAATCTCCCTCCATCACTGATACTTCATTTCTAACATCATTATCATCATTGCCTGAAAAAAGCAATGAACAAATAATTATATATCACTTCTGGAAGAGAGGGATAAGAATATACTAAAGGAAAGTGCTGTACCTTTTTTCTAAAGATGATGATTATAGTTCGATTCATATATAGTTAGATATATGATATATAAGATATAGATATATTAGATGTACTTAGAGTCACATTCACTCATCTCATGTATAATCCCATATAATGACTGACTAGCCTACTATAACAATCGTGAGTCATAACTATAACACTAGCTATGTCAGACATCAGCTATCTAAAACAGCAATAACTAACAAGTAATACATTTCTGTCTAGTTAAAGCTGCAGTCCGTAACTCTAGCGGTTAATGAACAGAACTGCATGCGTCTTGCGGAAGAACATTGTACCCGGAACCTCTTTTCTCTGTTTACTTCTATGATGAGTCACACAGGTTTTCCCCAGCGGTTCCGACTAAAATCAGTCTATAGTCCGAATTTAAAAACTTATTATAGATGTACCGTAGTGATTGACGATAAGTCAAAACACGCTTTGAAAAATAGATTCATGATGTACTCACTTATTATATACGTCTTATATATTATGAAAACAAAAAGTTAAGCACTGCAGCAGACCTGACACAAAATGAAAGCCAGCTTAGCTTTTAACGTTTATGGAAGTATATATTTAAACGACTTACCAGGAAGGAAATGTAGACACAGTATGAACAAAACAAAGATCCTCATTTTTAACACTTTTTCCGCTGAAAAATGAGTGCTGATTTTGTGCCCATTTTGGTTTACACATACACCAAGACGTCCACACCAAGAATGAAAGCGAACGTTCACAAGTTCTTTAGACGTCAAATAACCGAAACTTATGTCAAAAATAGATGACTTTCGATTACTGAGATTCAGTGGACTGTGGATACTCAGTCACCTGCGCTTCCTTCTTCTTCTTTTCTTATAGATCTTATTCTTGTTCACTCCTTTTGAGCGAGTATTGCCGCCACCTACTGTGTACATTGCTCACATGGGTAATGAACCTGTATTGCTGTCAAAAAATAGTAGTAGTAGTAATAATAATAATAATAATATTAATAAAATATAATGCCCCCGCCCACCCCAGAGGATCAGCTCTTCGAACTCATGCTCTGCTTTTTCTAAAACATTACATTTATCACACATACGCGCTTCCTACTAATTAATGCAAGTGTTGAATTTAGCCCTGTTTGTCCCAACCTTAATCTAGAAAGCATTACTACTTCTTTTCTATGCCGTCCACAAAACTGTTTTCCCCCAATGATTTTACAATGTCATAATACCACCTAAATGTGCTGCTGTTTTCCCACCATAAATGTATTATTTTCCTGTTAATCACTGATTTTATCTCACTTCCTCCCAAAGGTACCTTTATATTCACCAAGTTTTTCTTTAATGCTTCTTTTGCTTAGTTATCAACTGCGCTTCCTCTGTCCGTGACGTCACTTGTAATAGACACCGCCCGTGGATTATATAGGATTCAGAATTACTTCCAAAGAAGTTCAAAAATCATTGCTATGTTGTTGTTGTTTTTTTCAGCAAGTACAGGCCTATAAAGATATGCTGTGTTTCTGCCTTTATTCGCTGGTATGCAATATTTAAAATGTATATTGACTCACAGACTGCTGCTCTTATTGTTCTGACATTTATTATGATTGTGGTGTCTACCCAGGATACCACTCCGTTACTAATCGTATTTATAATATATAAGGTTTATCACATAGCGTGCACAGTGATACATGTTATTCCGTGGCGTCCTCTAGAGGACATTACGTGATGTGAAGTTGTGTTTATATTGGATGTGAAAGTGAAAGTGACCTGAAGTGTGGTCAGTTATGGTGACTCATACTTAGATCTTGTGCTCTGCTTTTAACCCATCCAAGTGCACACACAAGTAAATACTGAACACACACAATATATATATATGAAGAGTTCAGATGCAAAACCAGCTAAAAGCCATCTCGGTCAAAAATGAGATAATAATACTGAGTGAATGCTCTCGACACATATTATACGTTCATCAAATACTTACATAGACGTTCATCAAATACCGGTACTTACATAGAGGCCTATACATTTGAGCCTGATAAAAATGCATTTTTTAAAGAAAGACGTCAAGAGAAATTTAGCTGGTTTTGCATCTGAACTATTCATATATAAACAGCTCTTTTAAATAGCTTATAAATGCCCGTCCACATTTTCCTTTCACTTTCAAATAGCGCAATTCGGTCAATTGCTTATCCGTACAACAACAAACTTATATAAAACATAGACATTTTTATTAACAAAACAAGTAAAAATACACCATGCTATGAGCCTAATATACAATAACAAATAACTTAAAAGGTTTAAATGTAAAAGACAACAGGAAAAAAAAAAGACACTGTGGAACCACATGAATAAAAAACGGAACGATTATTAGCAAAACAAATGAATTCTGGGGGCACGGAATACATTGATATAATATAAAAATAAATGCATTTCACAAAATTGAAATTAAGTAAAAATAAGCAAACACTGTAAATAGCCTAAGAATTGAATGGAGAGAAGAAGAAAAAAAAATCTGTAAGACACAGCCCTCCGGGACTGGACTTGGAGACCCCTGCTATAGAAACAAAGTATAAGTTCAAGAATGGAAATTATATTTCAGTGATGCTTATAATGCTTTTTATTTGTAACATTGTTAATTGGCAGACCAGAATGTGATTTTTACACTATAATAAAAATACCGAAAATGTGAATTTGTGAATGTAATTAAACACACATGAACCAGCTAATCAAGGTCTTACTAGACATTCTACAAACTTTCATGCAGGTGTGTTGAGGAAAGTTGGAGCTAAACTCTGCAGAACACCAGCCCTCCAGGACTGGACTTGGAGACCCCTGCTTTAGAACAGAAGTTCAAGAATAGGAAATTATATTTTAGTGACCTTTATGTGGCTTGTTATTTGTAACATTTTCCATTGGCAGACCAGAATGTGATTGTTACACTATAATAAAAATACTAAAATTGTGAATTTCACTTCACACTACTTATGTGACTTTAGCAAAATTGCTATGCCTAGAGTAAATAAAATGGCCTAATTTGATCCTACAGTGTTGTTACTCTGCACATGTTTATTACTGTTACAAATAATAATGCAAAATGCTTATCTTAGAATAGAAGATAGGCTGTCTCTTGCATCACAGATTGAAGATTTTTTTTTTTTTTTTTTTTTTTTTTCCTCCTTTCTCTATTTTGACTGTCATTTTGACTTGGACTTGACGCTCTCTGGACTCGGTCTTGACTTGATAGTCCTACTATCTAGCTACTGCTAGCATATTTGACCTACACACGTTCACCATGATCTGCCTTAAGACTTTCCACTTTATTTTTTGTATTTTTTTTTCTCTCTCTTTTGACATCTGCTTTTATATAAGTAGCATTTCACATAAAGTGTAATTTTACAGGAAAAGTCAACTCTTTATCAAATGCACATACAATATTTTTCCAGCATCATCAGGGTCCCCCTCAGTCAAGTAAGTATGTGCATTAATGCCATCCAGCTGCTAGGAGAATTTTGTGAATACAAACAGCTGTTTATAGCAGTGTGCTCTCAGAGCCAGATTTTTCTCCCTCTCCCTTTTTGTTACTCACTTCTGTTGACCTCTCCCTTGTTTTGTTGTTACTCTCTCTATTTGTATGCTCACATCTGCTTGAGAGGAAGGGAGGGGTTATGGAGTCCATTCTCTGGATCGCAAGGCACAGACGGAGTAAAATCTCTCATTTGTTCCACTCATCACAAGTTATTGTTTCCTAACTAAATAATAATAATAATAATAATAATAATAATAATAATGATTTATTATGGGATCTTCTTCAAAGAGTGTATGGCTTTTCTGAATTGTACTACTTACTTATTGATTAGTTGACTAATTGATTATAGTTGTTACTGATTGCACACACACTAGTTTCACAATAGTAACAACAAGATTAAACAGGCTTGACAAAGCCTTGTTTGAAAGTTTGAATTAACTAGCTTGATGTTCAAAAATTTCACTCTTTCTTTTTCTCAAACATTTAATCAGTAGTCAAACATACAAAGGTAAAGAAAACAAAGATTACAAATGTCCCACACATTCTGTTCATCAAACCAATCATTTACAATATTTAAGCAAATAATAAAAAAAAAAAAAAAAACAACAAAAAAAATATCTGTAAAACTAAAGCACCCATGTCCAGTTAGTTATGATGTAATGTCCTAAAACAGATTTTTGTGCAGAGTTTTGTATATGACCTAAATAAATAAATAAATAAATAAATAAATAAAAAATCAAAACATTTACATCATAATAATAGTCTTCATCATGTACCTATATTGAGGCTATCTAATAAATACACTCAAATTAAACTCAGTGAAAATGACAAATGTTGCTTTGGCAGCAAGGTGAATTTTTTCTTTCTTCTTTTATTTCAGTTAACACTTTTGCAATGGTTGAAATATAGTGATTTACCCGCTTATAAACTGCTAGGCATTACATAGATAAGATTAAATAAAAATTCTGTAATAATTGTCTAAGTGTATAAGTGCACGCTTTCACTGCATGATTTAGCCTATTAAAAGTCACAACTACAATAAACACAATAATGATGTTGTGATTCAAGCATATTTAACCTGCTAATAAATGTTAAATGACTTACTATAAACAGCAACATGGAAGATCTTTTGAATGATTTTTATGCTGCTTATCAGTAGTTTATAATCTCCAGAGTTTGTGGTTCTGGTGTTTGTGATGGTCAGAGATCCCGTCTGACAATTCAGTGTCAGTCTGTCTTTGAAAATCTCTTTACACTGATTATCTGTGCAGATCGTACTCTGATTTCCAATTATTTGAGCAATTCGAAAGTTATTAAAATACCATTTTAGTGTGTCCTGTTGGTTAATATTTACATCAGTGTGTAGAGTGACTGAATCTCCCTCCTTCATCAACACTGACACTCCATCTGTCTCAACACCAGACACACCAAAAAAGAAAATTTAAAAATAAGTTGAAAGTTCACTCTTTCTGCTTTTTAACAGTGAAACCATATGTTTTTAGGCAAGAATGTAGCAGTTTGTTAATAAGGATAATGCATATTAAAATTTGCTTCAACCATCAACCTTCAAACATCATCATTGTCTGAAAAAGCATATATCACTTCTGGAAGAAAGGTATAATAAGAATATACAAAAGGAAAGTCCTGCACTTTTTTTTTTTTTTCTAAAGTTAATAATGATTATAGTTAGAGTCTAGATTCATAATGTAATACACATTCACTAACCACTAGGTGGTGGTGTTGTTATAAGTTTCATTGTTGTAATTCGGTTCTTTGATAATATTTAACCTGAGTGTTCAATAAGAAAATTAAGCATTTCATTCGAATGTTTTGAAATACAATTTTGAGTCATGTAACTTAATCTATTATTTATTCTTTCTTTATTGTAGACCACACCCACACATTCAAACAAATACTTATTTGATCACCTGCAATGCCCGTGTACAGCTGTGTTGTGTGCATATTGGTTGGAAATTACTCGTACGTTAAGAGAAATTAAACTTTTGGACGAAGCTGATCAGACCCTGTGTTTTGACTGACACCCCTTGAGGAAAGCTAGATATCACACCTCACCTACTACAGTCCTTTCAGTCTGACTCCAAAACAGAATTACTTCCAAAGAAGTTCAAAAATCATTGCTATGTTGTTGTTGTTTTTTCAGCAAGTACAAGCCTATAAAGATATGCTATGTTTCTACCTTTATTCACTGATATGCAATATTTAAAATGTATATTGACTTACAGACTGCTGCTCTTATTGTTCTGACATTTATTATGATTGTGGTATCTACCCAGGATACCACTCTGTTACTAATGGTATTTATAATGTATAAAGTTTATCACATAGTGTGCACTGTGATACATGTGTGGTGTTCTGAGTAAGCCTCTAGAGGGAGCTCTTATATGTGTGTTGAGGATAAGGGGAAGGAGAAGGAGAGTTGGACATGCTGAGCAGTGAATAAAGGATTACACAGAGTCCCAGAAAAAGTGTGTATTTGCTTTTACTACAGACACTCAACATATTGGCGACGAGGATGACTTTGAGTCTAAGCCAACCCGCCCCATTCCTGCAAACACCGGGTGAACCACCGATACCGTTGAGGAGCGAGGAGCTAACTGATGCAAGGAAGCGCGCTCTTCTGATACACTGCCTCGGTGCCGAGGGCCAAAGATTGTTCTACACCCTTAACGTGAGTGATCAGGGAGACAATACGTACGTGTCTGCTTTGAGTGCAATACCGGACTTTTTTGTCCCTAAAGTTAATGTGGTTGCTGAACGCTACCGCTTCCGCCAACGGAGCCAACGCGCGGGTGAGACCACAGACCAGTATGTCACTGCTCTACGTGAACTGGCTGCCACCTGCAAATTTGGCGCGATGGAGGACGAGATGTTACGCAATCAGCTGGTAGAAAAAACTAATAATTAACTGCTGCTAGAAGTGCTGCTCGACCTTAAGAAAGCTGTGACTATCGCTTGGCAAATTGAAACTGCTATATCGGAGGCTAAAGCGATGATCAGGTCATCCGACAACTCGGTACAAGTGGTTCAACAATATCACAGGTCACAACGGAGCAAAAGTAAAGGCAACGTCTTGCACGGACCTCAACGATTTACCTGTGCACGTACTTGCTACCATTGCGGATTTGAATAGCACGCAGCTAATTTTCCCGGATGCCCTGCTAAGGATGTGGTGTGCAGGAACTGTAACAAAACAGGATATTTTGCAAAGACATGTAGTGGAAAGAAACGGGTGAGTGAAGTTACGGTACCTGAAGTGACTGTGTTAAATATCGAACATTCTGCTTGTGATTGTGGTAAAATAATGTGTACAGTACAAATATGTGCAAGCACAGGACAAAAACAGGACATTCAGTTAATGGTTGACACAGGATCAGCGGTGTCCATATTGCCGATGTCCACATACACTAGATTTTTCAATCAAGCACCCCTCTCACCACTGAAACTCAGTCTAGTTACTTTTGGGGGCGACGCAATTGAAGTGAAAGGATGCTTGCCAGCCAGCATCTCGTATGGGGGCCATTGCACTACCACAGACTTATACATTGTACAAACGGGATCGGCTGTGCTGGGCAGAGACCTCTTTACTGGACTGTGTTTACAACTCTGTGACGGTCAGGTCAGTACAGACTAGTGTGCGCATCCTGTTTCGTCTATAGATGCAAAGTTGGAAAACAGGCTGAGATGCACAAGAGAATTTGTGCATCTTGTTCATGTTTGGCCTGGTGTTCAGCCTGTGCAGCTGAAACAGAGGCGGTTACCTTTATCAATCCGCAATGAGGTGTCCAAGGAATTACAGAAGCTCGTACAGCAGGATGTAATCGAGCCTGTGGATGCATCTGAGTGGGTCTCCCCAATAGTAGTCTTCAGAAAAAAAGACGGGGGGATTCGGCTCTGCGTCGACTTACTTGAGCCTAACAAGGCAGTGGTGGTGGACAGTTTTCCTCTTCCGCATATGGAGGAGATGTTTGCTAACCTGTGCGGAGCAACAGTATTTTCTACATTGGACCTCCAAAGTGCTTATCACCAGGTAGCGTTGCATGAGGACAATCGAAACCTTACTGCGTTTATCACGCATGATGGATTATTTCATTTCAAAAGGGTTCCATATGGATTGGCCTCAGCCCCAAGCTGCTTTCAGAGGATGATGTCTGAAATCCTTAAAGGTCAGTCTGGAGCTCACTGTTACTTGGAAGACATCATGGTCGCAGGAGCAACACTCAAGAACATGATAAAAATCTGCAAGCTGTGCTGCAGCGAATTGATGAAGCAGGCCTCAGTCTGAATATGGCAAAGTGCCACTTCAGAAAAACAGAACTGTCATTCTTGGGTCACACCCTGTCTGAGAAGGGATTACAGCCTGATGCTTCCCATGTCTCTGTGGTGTCTGATGCACCACCTCTGGTTGATGAGGTTAGTCTTCGTTTATTTCTGGGCCTCACGTCTTGGTATTCTAAATTCATACCAAATTACGCTACAGTGGTGGAGCCACTACGTGTTCTTTTTACGAGGCTCTACTCCATTCATTTGGTCACCTGATGCTCAGGAGAGCTTTGAGACTGTTAAGGGACTGATTGTGAATAGTGCTGCCCTGACGCTGTTCAATCCAGCACTACCTACTTTAGTGACCACAGATGCCTCAGATTATGGAATAGGAGGTGTTCTTACCCAGATACATACAGACAACACAGAGAGAACAGTGGCTTTTGCCTCGCGTACCCTTACCGCAGCAGAACGGAAGTACTCCACGGTAGAAAAAGAGGCACTAGCATGTGTTTGGGCCACAGAGAGGTGGAGGACCTACTTGTGGGGACGACACTTCACACTACGGACAGATCACAGCCCGGTGACCACCCTTCTGTCATCCAGGGGTCCAGGCAGAGCAGGTATGCGTATAGCAAGATGGTCAGCTAGGCTGATGGCGTTTACCTATGATATTCAATACAAGCCGGGGCATGAGAACGTGACTGCAGACTGTTTATCTCGCTTACCACTTCCTAGTACTGAACCTAGTCTGGAACATGATTTGGAAGTCGTAGCCCTCACTTCTACGCTCACTGTAGTAACCAGCTCTGAGTTCAAAGAGGCGTGTGATTCTTGTCCTATCCAAGCAGAGCTACACAGATTGCTTGCCTCAAAATGGCCAAAGTGTGCCAAAGCACTGCTTCATGAGCAACGACCGTACTTTCAAGTGCGGAATGAACTTTCACTCCAGGATGGTTGCGTGGTGCGTGGAACCACACGGCTTCTGGTTCCAGAATGTCTCCAGCCCAAGTTTATTGCACTCACACATGATACACATCAGGGCATTGTAAGGACAAAAAGGAGACTGAGAGAGCTCTACTGGTGGCCAGGCATGGACAAACAAGTAGAAACAGCTGTCAAACCTTGTGTCACTTGTCAGTTACATGACAAATCTGCTGTCACACATACCACACCACTCCAACCTGTACCATACCCTGCGGAGGCCTGGGAAAAAGTGGCCATAGACATCATGGGTCCTTTTGATGCAGCACCTGCCGATTGTCGTTTCATGGTCACTTTGGTGGACTATTACAGTAAGTGGCCTGAGATAGCATTTGTCTCACATCCCACTACCCAGGCCGTGATGCAGTTCCTGTCTACAGTGTTTAGCAGAGAAGGGAACCCAAGAGAGATCATTTCTGATAATGGAGTACAGTTCACTTCGCACAACTTCAACCTGTTCTTGCACACCAGAGGAATCATACACAAGACATCATCTGTGTATTACCCAAGAGCCAATGGGGAAGTGGAACGCTTTAATCACAGCTTAAAGGATAGTTTACAGACTGCTTCACTGGAAGGAGTTCACCAAAGACTTTCTGCAGGCATACCATCCAACGCCACATGCTACAACACAGTGCACACCTGCTGAACTCTTGCATAAAAGAGCCATGTTAACCAAACTTAACATCTCGGGTCTTTGCTTTGCTCGGGTCTTTCCACCTGCAGGGAAACTGTTCACACCTCAACAGTTTGCTTCACACGTGAGAAAGAAACAGGAAAAAAGTGAACAGTACAGTGACAGAAAACGCAGCGCAAAGCATGTTTCATTTCAGTGTGGATCATACGTCTGTGTAAAGAAACCCGGAATTGTGCCAAAGACTCAGTCTAAATTTGGAAAACCCCTAAAAGTTGTGGGTAAGAAAGGACTGTACACATATAAGTTGTCAGACGGACGATGCTGGAATGCATCCCACCTGGCACCTGCACTCGCTCCGTGCACAACTGATGAGTCCAGTGAACTGTTACTGTTTGACTCTGGGGATACTAATCCTGTAGGGGGTGAACAACCAGCAGTAGTTACTCAACCTGTTCGGAGTAGGCGTGCTCCTGCATGGACGCAGGATTATGTGATGTAAAATGTGCCGAATGCATTACTCGTACACAGAGTGTGTCTACGTAGTATAAAAAAAAACAAAAAAAAAACAAGGTTGCTCTTCTGTGAATATTGTGTTTGGATACTGTTATGGGATGCTTATACCAAGTGTTTAGAAACTGTATTACTGTAACAAAACTTGTTCACTAAAAGTTGTTTTGCAAATTATAATGTTGGGATTACAAGGTCACAAAGAGACAAAAAGAGAAGAAAAATCATAGTAACTTGTATCTTAACTGTTAGCAAATTGCACTGAGACCATGTCCCTGTAGTATGTTTGTTCTTAAGAGAGAGGGATCTGTGGTGTTCTGAGTGAGCCTCTAGAGGGAGCTCTTATATGTGTGTTAAGGATAAGGGGAAGGAGAAGGCGAGTTGCACATGCTGAGCGGTGAATAAAGGAAAGGAAAGGACATGACATGTGGCCAAGTATGGTGACCCATACTCAGAATTTGTGCTCTGCATTTAACCCATCCAAGTGCACACACACAGTAGTGAGAAGTGATCAAACACGCACACACACACCGTGCACACACACACATCCAAGGATTAAAGGATTACACACAGTTCCAGAAAAAGTGTGTATTTGCTTTTACTACTCAACAACATGTTAATCCGTGGCATTCTCTAGAGGACACGTGATGTGAAGTTGTGTTTATATTGGATATAAAAGTGAAAGTGACCTGAAGTGTGGTCAATTATGGTGACTCATACTTAGATCTTGTGCTCTTGTCCACACACACACACACATATATACATATATATATACATATATATATATATATATATATATATACATATATATATATATATATATATATATATATATATATATATATATATATATATATATATTAGGGCCGGGACTCGATTTAAAAAAATAATCTAATTAATTAGAGGCTTTGTAAGTAATTAATCAAAATTAATCACATATAAATATTTGACCTGAGAACAGTGAGAAGTAAGTTTTTTCATATGGATTTTTAGTATACCACTGAATAATGACTGAATACATAAGCTTAAGCAACTAAATATTGTTTATTTTTGTTCAACCAAGTCCAACAGACCAGTGCAATATTGCCATTAAGTGTAGCAATAGGATATTTAGAAATATAGTAGGCTACATTTCAGAAAATCAGGTACCCTATAGGTAGGTAGACCTTCTGTAAACTGTTTAAGTAAATCACAATATTTTCAAGTACATTCAGAACATTGGAAACCCTGACTATTACTGTAGACAACATCTCTGTTGCTTCAGAGGCCATAACAGACTTTGTTGATTTACCAACAGCTGGTTTAAAAAAATTAAATTAATTTCAGTCCAACTCTCAATAACCTTGGCCAAAACAATGTAGAGTCCAACATAAAGTGCCAGTTGCACCAACAACATAATACATAAAGTTTCAGTTGCACCAACAACATAATACATAAAGTTTCAGTTGCACCAACAACATAAAGAGCCAACCAAAGCGGTCTCATCAGCTTCTTTGTCCATGTTCACTGTGGTTTGTTTTTGTCTGACCGCTAGTTGGTGCTCCAGTATAATCGGTCCGCCGAAACTCATCCAGTGAGAAACGTTCCGCGGTGCAAAAATAAGTGCGATTAAAATGCGTTAAAAAATTGAACGTGTTATTTTTGTGTAATTAATTAATCTAAATTAACGCGTTAAAGTCCCGGCCCTAATATATATATATATATATATATATATATATATATATATAAAGGCACTGGGGAGCTATATTTAGCTATATAGCTAAATTTTGCACAAATATCTCATTTGTGCAACTTTGCATTTAATAATACAACAATTTTCCTGAGACTTCACAAACATATTCTTACATGTGTTCCACTTAAAGTACATTTCACCATACAAAGAATGCAAATGACTTGTGTTAAGCATCAGGGTTTAATTGCTTATCCGTACACGACAAACTTATATAAAACATAGACATGTTATTAACAGAATAAGTAAAAATAAACCATGCTATAAGCCTAATATACAATAACAAATAACTTAAAAGGTTTAAATGTAAAAGACAACAGGAAAAAAACAAAACAAAAAGACACTGTGGAACCAAATGAATAAGAAATGGAACGATTATTAGCAAAACGATTGAATTCCGGGGGCACGGAATACATTGATGTAATATAAAATAAATGCATTTCACAAAATTGAAATAAAGTAAAAATAAGCAAACACTGTAAATAGCCTAAGAATTGAACGGAGAGAAGAAAAAAAAAAAAAAAAAAAAAATATATATATATATATATATATATGTAGGACACAGCCCTCCGGGACTGGACTTGGAGACCCCTGCTATAGAAACAAAGTAAGATATTTTATGACGCTTATGATGCTTTTTATTTGTAACATTTTCAATTGGCAGACTAGAATGTGATTTTTACACTATAATAAAAATACTGAAACTGTGAATTGCACTTCACACTACTATGTGACTAAATTGCTATGCCTAGAGTAAAAAGGCCTAATTTGATCCTACAGTGTTGTTACTCTGCACATGCTTATTACTGTTACAAATAATAATGCAAAATGATTATCTTAGAATAGAAGATAGGCTGTCTCTTGCATCACATAAATTATCAATAGATAAGTATGTTGTCTTGAAGAATATTTTTTCCCCCTTTCTCTGTTTTGCTTGTGTCATTTGGACTTGGACTCGATCTTGACTCGATAGTCCTATTATCTAGCTACTGCTAGCATATTTGACCTATATACATTCACCACATTCATGCACATTTTCCTAGCCCTGCATGAAATATGCCTTAGGACTTTCCACTTTATTTATTTATTTATTTATTTTTCTCTTTTGACACCTGCTTTCACATGTAGTAGCATTTCACATCAAGTGTAATGTTACAGGAAAAGTCAACTCATAAAATGCACAATGTTTGTATCAGTCTGCTCTCAGAGCCAGATTTTTTTTCCTTTTTGTATGCTCACATCTGCTTTGAGTTCATTCTCTTGGTCGCAAGGCACAGACGGAGTAAAATCTCTCATTTGTTCCACTCATAACAAGTTATTGTTTCCTAACTAAATAATAATAATAATAATGATTTATTATGGGATCTTCTTCAAAGAGTGTATGGCTTTTCTGAATTGTACTACTTACTTATTGATTGAACAAGATTAAACAGGTGTCACAACGTGTTGTGTGCGGGGAATGAGCCGGAAGAGCGAGGAGGTGCAAAACACAGAGTTTATTTAATATAATCCACAGGGAGAACAGAACAGAACAGAAACGAACAGCAAACAGCAGGGAACCAGCAAACACAACGTAACTTCACAGAGAAACATCCAAACTGACGGAATGACAATCAAGAACCGACGATCTAACAGAGGACACAACCAAACTTAAAATCATGGAAACAACCAATCAGGGGGAGACAGATACAATCAAACAGTGACGAAATAAATGAGAAACGGAACAGGAAGACCAAATAAGGGCAACACAGGCAGTGTTGCCAACTTAGCAATTTTGTTGCTAGATATAGCAACTTTTCAGACTACCCTAGCAACTTTTTCTTCAAAAAGCACCTAGCTACAAATGTAGCTATTTTTTAACATTTATTTGGGAACTTTTAGCAACTGTGACTTAAATGATAAAAAGGCACAAATTTTCCCTCTAAATTACACAAAAAGAGGAAATCAAAGGTGTCTAGCAGTACACACATCATGAATTGTATTTATATTATTGTATTTATTTTTTTTAGTAACAAGCCTAACTCAACATTTCAAATCTTTTTAATTATTTATTTTATTATTATTATTATTATTTTTTTTTTTTGGCTGAGATTAGAGTAATCTGAGTGTGTTTCTATGCAGTTTTGCCTTGTGACATCACAATGACATTTAGCAACTTATAGCAACAAATTGTCTGGCCTTTAGCAACTTTTCCTGAAAATTAATTGGCAACACTGAACACAGGGGAAAAAACACACAAAAACAGTCCAAACGGTCTGACAACAGGCTTGACAAAGCCTTGTTTGAAAGTTTGAATTAACTAGCTTGAAGTTCAAAGACTTCACTCTAAATTCAGTTCAAATATATACAATATCATATGTCTCCATGAATAAGACTGTAGAGACCAAACTGAACAAGCACTTTAATGCAGGACATACACACACACACACACATGTTTGTTTTTGTGAATTATGGGGACTTTCCATAGACTTCTATAAATTTTATACTGAGCAAACGATATTGTCTATCCCCTAACCCAACCCTAACCCTAAACCTAGCCCTCACAGGAAACATGTTTGCATCGTTACACTTTCAGATAAACATCATTTACTATTTTTAATCATTTTTTAACAATGTGGGGACCGCAGGCCTATTATGCCTTTTCAAATATGACCTTTCATGCAGTGTGTCATGTAGCTGTATGTGAACATAAACTATCTGCAAAGTTGTGAAGCCGACAGTGCACAATATGTGATGTTTTCTTAACAAATTTTGGGAGGAGCACGCACAGATAATTAACACGACCAATTCATCATCAGCAATCACACCCCCTATCCAGTCAGTATGAGAGAATCCCTACAAATAACCAAAGCAGTCTTATCGTCTTTTTTCTCATCACAGCACTCGGTTCACTCATTTGCAATTATATCACAGACCCATTTTTGGATCCTCCGCAGCAATCCGCCAGCCCCAAGATTACTCCCTCTCCACCAGTCATCGCTGCCGAGCCCCAAGCTCTATCGCGGCCACCGCTCTGCTCAACAAGCCACACGATTTCCCTCCACTGCCAAAACTACCAACTTCCCTGGCCTTCTCGTATCTTTCGGTCACGCCAACAATTCTTCCAATTGGATAGTGTACAGTATTTAAGCCGGAGACAAACGCTCCTTAATTCTAATGCATCGTTCTCACGGAAGGTAAACAAAGCGGATCCGTACAATCTATTCGGCATGCTCCAAATCAGCCAGCCTCACTCCTAAATCCACCCCAGCCGTCCAGGCGGCCAATAGATCGAGCAAAGCCCCGAACTAGCCTCACTTGACACCACCATTGTCCAGCACAAGATCCGGCTTCTCGCAAACATCGGGCCGCAGCAGCAGGCCTTCAACGAGTCTGGACCGCTCCCCAGTTCTCACCTCACTCACTCGCTTCCCGCTTCGGCTCAGCCTTTCACCGCGGCTCTCCAGGCCTCAGCACCTATTGCAGCCGGGCCTCTAGCTTCCGTTTCCAGAGGCTAGCGTGAGACTCCGCTAGCCACGCAGGCCATCCGTGTCGTCTAATAATTTTCAGGTAAAAATCGCTAAAACAGGTCATTCATTGCTATAAGTTATTAAACGACCTCGCGACAGCATTGGATGTTAATATCATTATGTAACCACGACATAAAGCGCCCGGTATACACACTAAAATTACTCAAACTTTCCTTCTTTTTCATAAGCATTTTACCTGCATTTAATTTACATTTCGCATTTAGGAAAATGAATAGACAAGAGGGATAAGATTAATTATTAGTTTCTTGGAGGAGATCAATACTGGCACAAGACTTTCACCGTTGATCACAGTGGACCAAAAGCACATAACTAACAATCAATAAATAAATGATTTAATAATTAATGATTTAATAAATAATAATAACTTTTATAAAGGTATTTATTTATAACTTTTAAAGGTTGTTACAACAGCTGCATTTGTTATTAGCTGCTATGAAAAAGAAGTTGCTCGGGTAGCCTGAGAAATCACTAAATATGGCAACACTGCAGGCTACCCGGACATCTCAGCATGTCCCGCAAAAAGTCACAGCAGCAGAACCAAGCACGAAGCTGCCTTCGCTAGCAATGCAGGCCCTCACGTTTCAGAATTTCTCTCTACTACCGCTAACCTCTTTTCCTTTTCAGCAGCTTCCAGCTCCCGTAGAAGACACTAGCATAAGGTCACCTCTGCTAGCAGTGCAGGCTACACAGACTTCCAGCATTTTTTCCTGAATGTCACAAACCCCACGGCCTACAGCTACAGCAGCTGAAGCAAACACAAAGCTGCTTCTGCTTGCAACACAGGCCCTCGCATGTCTTTCCTCCTGTCACTTCTGCTCCCTTTTTCTTTTTCAGTTGCCTGTTAGTAGAGGTTGCCTCCACTAGCAGGACAGACTACACAGGCTCTTCAGGATATCACAAACTCCACTCCCTTCCCAAGACCTACAGCAGCTGAAGCAAGCCGACCTCCAGCTCCCATAGCAGCGCTAGCGTGAGGCTAGTGGTGCAGCCCAATCCACAGCTTTTTCCTTACCCAACTCCCAACCTCCTCCCCAACCCATGGCCCAGCCCCACCCTAGCGTGAGCATGCCTCCGCAAGCGGTTCCGGGAGCTATCTTTCCTCCTCCCCCTCACATGCTCACCCTTTCTTCTCTCTATTCTCTGCCATTTTTTACCCATCCCTCCAAAATGCTCCCACCTCGGAACCACCACCCCCCATAGCCAGAAGCATCAGGACTCAGATTTTGTCAGAAGTGTTCCTACATGCGGTCAGACCGCTTCCATATCAAAGAAGCTCACCGAATTCTCATCAGCCAACCCTTTTAACTCCAGTCTATCACCATTCACTCACTCTTCAGACCTCCATCACCTTGAACACCACCCCAGCAGCACCCCGCTCCCGCAGGAGGCTTTTCCGGATTTCCCCACTGCCGCAGCAGTACCTACCTTTTTTTCTCTATTCCTTCCCACTGCCGCAGCCTTTTCTCTATTTCCTCACTGCCGCAGCAGTGTCTGCTCCCGCAGGAGCCTTTTCCGGATTTCCCCACTGCCGCAGCAGTACCTACCTTTTTTTCTCTATTCCTTCCCACTGCCACAGCCTTTTCTCTATTTCCTCACTGCCGCAGCAGTGTCTGCTCCCGCAGGAGCCTCCTCTCTACTTCCACACTGCTACAGCAGTGTCCGCTCCTGCAGGAGCCTCTTCCCTACTTCCACACAGCCACAGCAGTGACTGCTCCCCAGGAGCCCATACCTCTGCTTTTGCTCACCTCCCCCTGCTACAGCAACACCCACTTCCTTAAGAGCCCCATCCTCCCTCCCCACACTAGCGTAACGATCTTTTTCCAAGTTACATCCAGCACCCCTCTATCCATAAGCTCTGCAAGTTTGCGGGGTTATTGCTGGCTGCTGTCCTGTGTTAATAGCCTCTTTGGGGGAGCTCTGGGTTCGGGCTAAAATGCCTAGCTTAGACCCCTCTCCCCGGGCAGGGGCAGTGCCTCGGGCCCAGGAATGATTACAGAGCTCGAAGTCCTCTCCCGGACAGCACGCCAAATATGCATAACCTTTACTCAGTTTATTATTTGCAAGTGTAAACTTGTGAAGTGATGTTTTATTAACAAATTTCGGGAGGAGAACGCACAGATAATTAACACGGCCAATTCATCATCAGCAATCACACTCTCTATCCAGTCAGCACAAGAGAATCCCTACAAATAACCAAAGCAGTCTAAACATCATTTTTCTCATCTCGCAGCACCCCTTCACCACCCCGACTCCTCACCTTCAGCCCATTCCTTTCCTGGGGGGGAGCGCTTTGGGTTCAGGCTAAAATGCCTAGCTCGGACCCCTCTCCCCAGGCAGGGGCAGTGCCCTGGGCTTGGGAATGATTACGCATAACCTTTACTCAGTTTATTATATGCAAGTGTGAATTTGTGAAATGAAGTTATTGTCTATCGAAAGTGTCAGCTCACAATTGCCTGAACGAGTCGTCTGGAATTCGAATCTTATTTTGTTACAGCTATACGTCACAAAGTAACACATTTGCATAACGTCTGCCCACGTTCTATGTCACAACTAATATGCCCATCCACAAACACAGTAAAATTTTCATGTGGTTTATGTCATGTCGAGAAGATGCTGTATCTTGTGCTGTGAGTAAATTGGTTTTATATTCACTTTCAAAAAATGAATCTACAAATATTGTATTTTCTAGCAATCGTTCAAAATACGTAGTTGCGTATTTTATGCTGTGTAACAACCTTGCACATGTCTTGCTAAACGGCTAACTCACACTTCTGTAGTTCTGTTGTTAAGCTGTGGGCCCACTGTAGTCTAAAAAAATGTGATTGATGCAGCTTGACATGTCTTTCTCATTAGTTGAAGTAATGATAAAGGATGGCACACGAAGCGGCTTTCACACCGAATGCAGAAATGTGAGGATGGCTTGTTTCTGCATCAACCAAAGCACATATGCAGTGGAGCACACCACTGGTGCACAACCCACGCACGCCATGCTCAAAGTTCAAATTAGTTGAACTTTTGCCGCAGCGCTCCGAAGGGCTGCACTGAACCCAGCGGCCAGCAAAGTGCTTTCTGCGTTCTGTGAAAGCCGCTTAATGAATCATACAATGTTAATGTTTACAACATAGAGGTTTGCCCGGTTCGCTTATATAAGCAAATTGCGAGCACTTTCCACGGTAGTCCGTGCTAAACTGTCGATCAGCCACTTCAACTGTTTCATCATCAGACTCTGGCTCGAATTGGTAAGGTAAAATTGATGCCATCTTTTCTATATATTGACATGTCTCCAGGGCTGTCATTCAGTTATGGCAATGGGTGTTTCGTTTTTCCAACACGTGCTGTACACGGTAAACCAGTCATAAAGCACTGTGCCATCTGACCAATCAGAGCAGTGAGGGCTTGAAGAAAGGAGGGGTTTAGAGAGACTGATTCTTCAAACTGCTTTGCACGAGTCATTTACGAATCAGTTAGAAATCAGGTAAAATTAAATATATTTTTGGAGAAAACTAAAGTGTTTTTTGACATTGCATACATGGAAACCTGTTTTAGGGAGACTCATAAAACAATATTAGCAACCTTTAAAATGGCATAATAGGAGCATAATTTTTTGCAGCTGTTTCTTTTTTCAACAAATGTGCAAAACATATGAAGTGGTCAAAGAATTATATCTGACCCAATCCCTTTCTTTCAGCGTACTGCCGTTCAGTTTTCCACACCCATGACTCACTAATTTACTCACCCCGTTATCAGCAAAGATTTGCATGTCTTTCTTTTTTCATTCATAAAGAAATTTTGCTTTTTGAGGAAAACACTTCAGGAACTATCTCCATGTAGTGGATTTATATATGGCGCCTGCGAGTTTGAACTTCCAAAATGCAGCTTAAATGCAGCTTCAAACGATCCCAGCCGAGAAAGAAAGGTCTTACCTAGAGAAACAATCACTTATTTTCATTAAAAAAAAAAAAAAAAAACGTTTTAATGTCAAACGCTCATCTTGTCTTGCTCTGCCTAAATTTTTTCTGGTTCATGTTAGGGTATGTTGAAAAACTCCAATCTCATGTTCTCCCTCAACTTCAAAATTGTCCTATATCACTGTTTTACCTTTTTTATTAAGGGTGTTTGATCTTCTTTGCATGTTCACTTCGCAAAGACTGGGTCGGTACTTCTGCAGCGATGTAGGATCATTTTGAAATGATTTTTGAAGTTGAGGAAGAAAATACGATAAGATAAGACCCTTCTTCCTCAGATGGGATGGTTTACAACCGCATTTGGGATCATTTGAAGCTGCATTTAAACTGCATTTTGGAAGTTCAAACCACTCGTTCATGTAATCTCACCTATACCACGTTTGGTATCTTTGAATTCATCTTCTGATGATCTAAGTGAAAGTCTATATTACATGTGGATACCTCAAAAACATCAGATAGAACCTTATAATTCCAAGGCGACAAACTGTAATTAATCATAATTAATTGTAAATATTTATACATTTCCCTATTGAGCTAATTTGCTACAGGGGTGAGTAAATTATCTGTACATTTTTGTTCTGGAAGTGAACTAATCCTTTAAGGGTGCAGACCAAAAAAAAACAAAAAAAACAAAACAAAACAAAAAAAAAAAACATTTAATGTAGTCCTGGTATGCTTAGCATTCACACTGTCATTTGTTTTAACACCAAACTAAAGATGCCAAAGAAACTAACAAATGAATAAGGAATTCCTCTGTTAAGGTAGAGACACACACACGCACCAAACAAGCACCAAGCAACTAGCGTGGACGAAAGCCAACTGGCATTGTCTGTGTCGGTTTAAAAAATAAATAAAAAATTGCGCTTAAACACGTTACAGACTACAGTCGACGGTCAACTAGCATGTAAGCCGATACTCAATAATGACTATGCATTGTCCAACTGCCAAACGTCAGCTTAGTGCGTCCTGGGCTTTACACATATGCCACAAAAAGATGTGGTTCTCATGACTGTACCGAACTGCAATAAGCAACGCAATGAGAAAAACAATGCATGCTTGAGCATATCTTGTGGCATCACATCCTGTTTTTGGTTTGCTTTGACGTCTTTGGTCCATGCTGCATTCATATTTCTGTCGAACAATACCAGAGTTCATTTTGAAGCAGACAGAGACCCCTTTGGAATTCTGGGTGTGGTTCACTAGTGTAACAAAGGCCAGCTGGTAAAAAGCTGCACAAGTAAAACATTACTGGCCTCAAGCACTAGCTTTTGACGCTAGAGGCTGTGGTCTTCAGCATCCATGCTTGTGTGCCCATCTTCTGTGTTGGAAACAGTTTTAAATCCTACTCAGAGTAGTGCAAGTAAAATCGAAAAAGGGCTACACTTGTTTGGTGTGCATCAGCATACTTATTTAAAAGAACCTCAGTAGCAGAGCATTTTTAATCAAACCAAATCTGCCAAGTATAGTTTAAAGGGGTCACATGAGGCTTTTTCTTGTTTTCCTTTTTCTTTAGTTTGTAATGTGTTTGCAGTACAACCCTGAAGTTAGTTTGCGTACAGTGCATTTTTACGGATTAACTGTTTGTAGTTGCTTTAAGGCCCCAATATACTTCAAATAAAATCACAGAACGAACTGATGCAACATAATTTTGAAAAAAATCTGGCCAAAACAAAGTTCATTCTGGGAGTTTGAAATGACTTGCCAAAGCAAAGTTTCTGGAAAAGTTTGTTCCACTAAAAGTTTGTTACGATTACATCATAGGGGGTGTGTGCTAAAGCTCCACCTTCTTTCATGCGGAACTCTTCTCTGGGCTCATTTTGTCTGACGTTGAAGTTTTCTTAATTTTTGTTGTATGTATATTGTTAATGAGAGGAAAGTGAACAGCACATATTCATTTAAACGTTGCTTTAATCAGAATAGGCGACATTGGGATGTTCGCTTACAGTATACCAATTTTTTTTTTTTTTTTTTTTTAATATTAAAATGTAATGCGTTACTTTATTGGTTTCTTGAAAAAAGTACTCTGATTATTAGGATATGCCCAAATCCGAATACTGTACTCAGAAAGGAAATGATGTGTACTACCGAACCCCTAAGGGGATTAAATACGAGATGGGAAAATATTTATTTTCATATACATTTATATGAATGATACATTTTATATATATTTTCATATAAACATACAGGTCCTTTTCAAAAAATTAGCATATTGTGATAAAGTTCATTATTTTCTGTAATGTACTGATAAACATTAGACTTTCATATATTTTAGATTCATTACACACAACTGAAGTAGTTTCAAGCCTTTTATTGTTTTAATATTGATGATTTTGGCATACAGCTCATGAAAACCCAAAATTCCTATCTCAAAAAATTAGCATATCATGAAAAGGTTCTATAAACGAGCTATTAACCTAATCATCTGAATCAACTAATTAACTCTAAACACCTGCAAAAGATTCCTGAGGCTTTTAAAAAAACTCCCAGCCTGGTTCATTACTCAAAAACGCAATCATGGGTAAGACTACCGACCTGACTGCTGTCCAGAAGGCCATCATTGACACCCTCAAGCAAGAGGGTAAGACACAGAAAGAAATTTCTGAACGAATAGGCTGTTCCCAGAGTGCTGTATCAAGGCACCTCAGTGGGAAGTCTGTGGGAAGGAAAAAGTGTGGCAGAAAACGCTGCACAACGAGAACAGGTGACCGGACCCTGAGGAAGATTGTGGAGAAGGACCGTTTCCAGACTTTGGGGGACCTGCGGAAGCAGTGGACTGAGTCTGGAGTAGAAACATCCAGAGCCACCGTGTACAGGCGTGTGCAGGAAATGGGCTACAGGTGCCGCATTCCCCAGGTCAAGCCACTTTTGAACCAGAAACAGCGGCAGAAGCGCCTGACCTGGGCTACGGAGAAGCAGCACTGGACTGTTGCTCAGTGGTCCAAAGTACTTTTTTCGGATGAAAGCAAATTTTGCATGTCATTCGGAAATCAAGGTGCCAGAGTCTGGAGGAAGACTGGGGAGAGGGAAATGCCAAAATGCCTGAAGTCCAGTGTCAAGTACCCACAGTCAGTCATGGTCTGGGGTGCCATGTCAGCTGCGGTCAATGCAGCTAGCTATCAGGAGATTTTGGAGCACTTCATGCTTCCATCTGCTGAAAAGCTTTATGGAGATGAAGATTTCATTTTTCAGCACGATCTGGCACCTGCTCACAGTGCCAAAACCTCTGGTAAATGGTTTACTGACCATGATATTACAGTGCTCAATTGCCCTGCCAACTCTCCTGACCTGAACCCCATAGAGAATCTGTGAGATATTGTGAAGAGAAAGTTGAGAGACGCAAGACCCAACACTCTGGATGAGCTTAAGGCCGCTATCGAAGCATCCTGGGCCTCCATAACACCTCAGCAGTGCCACAGGCTGATTGCCTCCATGCCACGCCGCATTGAAGCAGTCATTTCTGCAAAAGGATTCCCGATCAAGTATTGAGTGCATAACTGAACATAATTATTTGAAGGTTGACTTTTTTTGTATTAAAAACACTTTTCTTTTATTGGTCGGATGAAATATGCTAATTTTTTGAGATAGGAATTTTGGGTTTTCATGAGCTGTATGCCAAAATCATCAATATTAAAACAATAAAAGGCTTGAAACTACTTCAGTTGTGTGTAATGAATCTAAAATATATGAAAGTCTAATGTTTATCAGTACATTACAGAAAATAATGAACTTTATCACAATATGCTAATTTTTTGAAAAGGACCTGTATTTGTTGTATTGTTGGGTTATTATACTGTATACAAATTGTGGGTATCAGGGAGCCGTTATTAATATGAAATTGATTTTGAATGCATGTTTGCTTTTTACTTTCACTTTCGAGATTTGCTGCAATACTTACCACGCATTTATTTTACAAGATTAGATGTTTGTCAGTGGTGCTCAGGATCTGCAAATTATTGCCATCATCCTATGTCATCTCTCCGTACTCTGTTAATGTGGTAAGTGAAATTTGTACTCTAATGTAAGAGGTGTGTTGTGTGTTAGCTGAGATGTGTTTTCTGTGCCTTCTGAATATAGATTCACTATTCGGGCACATCCCTACTGTTTGCATAATTCAAGTTACTTATAATGCATTACTCCCAACACTGATGTACAGTATGAGACAAGTGTTTTTTGAACATTAAAGCTTGTTAACCTATTCTAGTACACCTAAACCACTAAACAAAATAATGTACTTTTAAAATAGCATCATACAACACCCTTAAAAGAGCCTGGTAGATACACAAGCAACATAAAATATGTCTCTTCAAGTAATGGCAACAATCAGTGCAACAAAATTCTGTTAGTGGTTAGTAAAATATGTACTTCTGCAGCAAAAATTTCTTTAGCAGAATTTGATTTAGCAGTACCTATATGTACAGTACAGGTGATGAAAAAAAAAAAAAAACAGAACATAAACATTAAGCATTCACTATTCTGTGGTTGATAATGTTTTTCATTAAAAAACTACTAAGGCAGAATTTGATTGTTATTGGTAGTGAATACTGAAATCTTGCTATCATGACAATTTCTTTGTGAGCGCTTTCCCCATAGCTTTCCCCTCTTCTCATCATGTTCCCTTTCAATAAAAGTATAAAAATGTAAATTAATGTTACGGTGATATTGCCCTTGCAGTCTCATTCAGATTAGGGGATGATTCTTTGCTGATTTCAGCCATTATAGGAAGACGAGTATTCAACGTGATGTCCTGTAAGAAAACACAGAAAAATGCAACACAGTCTATTAAATATTGGATGCTTCTTTAAATTATTTATTCTTAAAGGGCTCGTCAGATGCCCATTTTCCGCAAGTTGTTATGATTCCTTAGGGTCTTAATTAGAGATGCACCGATACTGAATTTCTCTGGCGATAACGATAGCCGATTATTCAGAATGATATCGGCTGATACCGATGCC
This sequence comes from Cirrhinus mrigala, assembly GCA_036247105.1. NCBI lineage: Eukaryota > Metazoa > Chordata > Actinopteri > Cypriniformes > Cyprinidae > Cirrhinus > Cirrhinus mrigala. Next base: position 718,002 of record JAMKFB010000430.1, read on the forward strand.
GATAGTTTGATTTTCTTAAAGAAAAAAAAAAAAATCAGTCAAAACCGATGCTGTTAACTACATAGGGAATCCTATCATTTGCAGGGCTCTAGACTGCGACTTTTTTTTTTTTTTTACAAGTTAAAACGTGATTGCATTTGTGCCATTATATGTTGTGCTCTGCTCCAAAGCATCTCCATGAATAAAGCGCACACTGCAGAGTCAGATTTCTCTCATTTGAGAGTGAGAGAGGCGCTTTTAGTGCGAGCCATTTGGAAGCAGATCCTGGTTTATACTTGCCACGTCAGCACAAGCGGCAAAAATGAAGCGAATACAAATGATAGCAGACAGGACGAAGGATTTGGTTTACAAGCAAAAGTAAAAAAAAAAAAAAAAAAAAAAAAAAACGCTTCTTAAACCAGAGAATGTGAACATGCTGGTTTTGTCGTTGCTGTTCTTGTCACGTTACACTAGGAGGCTTTTTTTAAATTTTATTTATTTGATTGAAAAACTCCTCTTTAGTGTTGTTTTACAGCTAACTAATGAACTGTGAACAGCGGATAACTTTGCTTTAGTAAATGTCACATTAGATGACATAATGTTTATCTGTTTTATTGACATCTTTCCACGTTTAAAACACCGACTGAGCGATTACAGTAGACGTGATACATTGTGGTAAGCCAAAATTTTATCATAACTTATATTGTGCATTCATCATGTGTATTTTGTGCTCCGTGCACTAGGCGCTTCCTGCTGCTGCTTAAAATGAGGTGCAATATCGACCTGTCACGTCACATTTAAAAGCGTCAAAATGGCATTTGTTGTTTTCTTGACAGAATGTACAGGATCTGAAAGCTGATACATTGTTTCTTATCAGATGTGAAAAAGCACAGAGCTCTTTGTGATTATTGGATGCAATTCACACTACATACACTACTGTGCAAAAGTTTTAGGCCACTAGTATTTTCACCAGCTAAAAAATATCGGTTTACAGATTGAGTGAGATTTTTGTTTGCACAAGGAGTCTGACAACAGCCAGTGCTCCACACTGATCTAATCTCATCATCATCCAGTCTTCCTAGAATGACATGACGACACAGAACAAACTGAAACAGAGTAAATCCAGAAGAACTGTGGCAACGTCTCCAAGATGCTTTAAGAGATCTACCTGCAAAGCTACCTGAAAAATTTTGCGCAAGTCCACCTAGGGCAAAAGCTGCTGTAAACACAAAGAATGGTTGCACCAAATATTGATTTCATTTAGTTAATAGAAGGTAATTGATAAAGAAAATCTATTTATGACAGCATCCTCATTTTACAGCATTTTTACACAAGTGCCTAAAACTTAGCAGGTAGATTCCTTGAAGCATCCTGGAAACTTTGTCACAGTTCTTCTGGATTTAGTCTGTCTGAGTTTGTTCTGTTTCTTCATGTCATTCCAGAGACAGACTGGATGATGATGAGATAAGATCTCTGTGCAAAACTGCTAAGGGGGGGGAGGGAGGGAGGGAGGGAGAGAGAGGGAGAAAGGGGGAGGGAGAAAGGGAGGGAGAAAGGGGAATTCCACACTCGAACAGCCCTCGAACCAGATGGTGCCTCATCTCCAGTTGCAAGAGGGACTCGCCCTTCCAGTGCAGCAGAGCTGCAGCTCCCTTAAGCCGGCCTCACACTACAGGATTTTTAATCATTAAGCAACTAGGTGCTGATGCCAAAGCGGACATATCTTTGTGCAAATGAAAACATCGTTAAAATTGGCTTAAGTTTAAAACATATCAACACAGATTAAATGAAAGACAAATGGTAGAATCGTATACTGGCGGAAATACAGTGTATATACTGTAAAATGTAACATTTATCCACCTAATCTGTGACGTTGTAAAGACCACGGCAAACCAGCTGTTAGCCGTAGTAGACGGCTACAGTAGAACGTCAAGAAGTGGCAGTTAAAGTCGTGAACGCGCAATATGACGTCGGAATGCCGTTGCCGTTCCATCCGTGGCTGCTGCTTAAAGTCCCTAGTATCATGCCGGAGGGAGCGCCTCACGTGATTTTACGCAACAGATCGTCATTTCAGCAACTAATGTTTACAAATGTTAGTTAACTGTTATATGCTTTAACTGTTTTATATCTATAGATTTTACCTTAGGCAGGTCGTGATTTGAGAAGGCAAAACTGATTAAACAGTATATGATCAACTCACTGTCTGCCGCTGACCGCTTGGTCGTTAATTTAAAACAAACAAACAAAAAAACTTATATTTAACGAACAAAACAATGCTCCAAACATTTTTTTTTTTTTTTTTTTTCTAAATTAACTTAATAAAAATGGATATACAGGTATTGAGATGCACCTGTATATTCATGTGCTGATCGGTGTTTCTGAGCGCGTTTCTTAAGCCGGCTACATACTACAGGATTTTTAGCCCGATTTTGCCCTCCGGAGAATCGTAGCAAAAATCTTGTCGAGCATCTCGCTCAGTCCCGATGTTCGACACGGATTATCTGGTAATGTGAGACATTCACAGATAGAATCTTGCACCTCCCGATCTGCTCTCACACAAATCGGGGCCGCCCCTATCATATCAAAGGTGTTTGATATTCAGGATTTTAAATCAGGGTGATCACGGCTATGATTACGTCAGCACTGTCAGAACAGCCAATAACAAACAAGTGTATGAGGAGGCGGAACTGATGAACATTTCAAAATGGCGACCGCGAAACTGGGAGCACGTATTCGCTGGACTACAGAGATGGAGGAGCGTCTTGTGGACATGTGGCAAGAACATGATTGCCTTTATAATATTTCCTCGAAGTTGTACCACAACCGAAGCGACAAGGAGAACAGCTGGAGAGAGATTGCTTCGGCCTTATACATACCAGGTGAGTATAGAAAGCAGCTAGCGCGCTAGTCTACTAAATGTAAACAAACTGTTGAAATGTCAGTGACCATCTACTATATACATGTCTTTCAAAAGATATGGTAGCAATTAATTATTAAAAATGTAAAATTGTTTTTTATGAGAAAAATAGTTACTTAAACGAACAAGATTATTATAGGCCATTTGCATTTTAATTATGATAGTTCAGCTGAATGTAGAGAGGAGACTCTGGGTGTCAATGTATGTTGTGTATTGTATATTTTCAGTGGAAGCGGTGAAGATTAGAGCCACAACGGGAAAAAAAGCCTTACTCAGAAAAAGAGTTGGCTTTTAAATAACTTGGATTTTCTGAAGAAACATGTTGCACAACACCCCTTTGAAACCAGTGTAAGCATGCAATATTATGGACACACATTACATGTTATATTGTGTCTTTAAAGGGTTAGTTCACCCAAAAATGAAAATTCTGTCATAATTACTTATCCTTATTCCATTCACAAATTAAGATATTTGTAATGAAAGCCAAAAGCTCTCTGATCCTCCAATAACAGCAAGGGTACTACCACGGTCAAGGCCCAGAAAGGTACCAAGGTACCAGGTACCAGGACCTGGAGGATTTTTCAAAAGAAAATTAAGCAGTTTAAGAAACAAGGCGCTTATTATCAATCAAAAAAAAAGTGTAGATCATGCAGATAATGACACTGTGTTAAGAATCAAGCACAATGATAAAAATTGCAAATACTTTAGCTGTATGCAAAAACTTACTTTGATTGAACTTCTTCCAATGATGTTATTTTCCTAGTATAATGTAATCTTTCATCTCATCAACCACAGGACCACATTCCTCTACCCAGCAACAGGGTGAAGACCACACCTCCCTTGTTCCCCCTCCCCCCTTAATAAAGAATACAAGCATACAGACCAGAGTAAAAAGAAAAATAATGAATGCTTTGTTTGAGGCCCAGGAAGCTGACCAATCTATTTCCTCAATATCCTCACATCTGCCACCAGCCATATATTCACCTCTCAGACCTACACAAATCCCCACCTCAATCATAAGAACAGAAAATCTGCCTTTATACTTATGCCACATGCTCCCACTGTTGGCTGGGGGCTGGATATAAGTATGTTTACCATCAAGTGCACCCAGACAGTGTGGAAACTGCCATTTTTCCACAAAGTTCTTGGCAATTTCTTGCCATTCCTCCTCTGATTTTGGTGTCTGCAAATATAAAAGCATTATAATAGATTTTTTTTACAACAGTTAACATGACAGATTTCTCCTCAATTAACCTAGAATAACTATGGAATTTGAACCTGTACTGAATTTAAAAATATATTAGTCCAAGTAATACACCCACACACATTTTTACAACCCTACGTAGCCCACCCATTTTAGCATGAAGTAAATTGTACAATCAATTCTCCCCAGTCAAGCATACTAACTTCTAAAATGCTTTATCAACTATATTGTTTATCTTCATACTCTATGTGAGAATTTTTGCTGTTGAGTTAGTAGTTAGTGGTAAAAACACCAAGGATTTCTAACCTTTAGAAAGTCATCTTTCAAGACCTGGTGTAGGGCTGCACATGTATGTTTCACTATATCAGAAATGGCTCACTATATCAGTAGTGGCTCCAATTCTGTACTGAAAACTCAATGATTTGTAGGTTTCACCTTCAACAGAAAAAAGTGAACATTACTGCAAAATGAAAACATAACAGACAAACCTGTAGATTTGTTATATATACAAACCTGTTGCCAAGAATCTGAGGGTCAAGGAGAGCCTCACCCTAGCCGTAATTGCCCGCCTCATCTTGGTGTCCTGATGGGTGATCAGTGGCTCTACTCTCCCTAGCAGGGTATCAAACTCATCTGAGGTCATCCAAAGCAGCTCCCTAAACAAAGAAATAAAAAATATATTTATAAACATATTTATAAATATATTTAATTTCTAAACAGACAGACAGATAGATAGATAGGGCTGTGGTCCCCACAATGTTAAAAAAATGATTGAAAATAGTAAATGATGTTTATGTGAAAGTATAACGATGCAAACATGTTTTCTGTGAGGGGTAGGTTTAGGGTTAGGGTTGGGTTAAGGGATAGACAATATCGTTTGGTCAGTATAAAATCTATAGAAGTCTATGGAAAGTCCCCACAATTCACAAAAACAAACGTGTGTGTGTGTGTATGTGTGTGTCAGAGAGAGAGAGAGAGAGAGATTTGAGATTTCAACAAAACTTTATTACAAAAAAACATTAACACATTATCCAGACAATCTACAAAGCTTAAACAAAAATGGGGGCAAAGACCAGGTTGTTTTCAGAAACCTTGCACAAAGCTTCACCATAGCCCCAAACTAAGTCAAAAGTAGTAAGATCATCCATAGCTTTGTAATAACGAAAATCAATAAGTATTCTAGATTTTACTGAATTAAAAAAAAAAACTGCCAATAAACTGTAACTCACATTTCGTTCAATTTTGTTTCCTAGTCTTATAGACAGCCATTTTAGCTTGACCTAATAAAAAGTTCAAAAGTTGACATTCAAAATGTTTCCTCTGAACATATTTGACACCACAAATAAAAGTCTTAGTAGAAAAAGTCACACCAAAACACAAAAATAAGTTTTGCAAGGCAGTAAATAAAGGCTCAAGTCTAGAACATTGCATGAAAGCATGAAATACAGTTTCTCTCTGCAGACAGAAAGGACAACCATGATCAACATCAGGATTTAAAACTGAAATGAAGGCATTGACTGCAACTGCACCATGCAATATTCTCCACTGCAGGTCTCCAAGTTTTTTAGTTAATGGTGACTTGTACAATGCTCTCCATTCAGGGTACTCACCCTCTTCCAACTGTAAAATATCACGCCAAGGAGTATCCACTCTATTATTTAAAAACATTTTATTCAAAGATTTAACACAGATTTTATATAATTCTTTTCCAGAAGCTGGCTCTAAGCCAGTTAGTGCCACATCTTTACAGTGCAAAAAAACACCTTGACAATCTTCTAAATTGAGAGATAGTGACAATGCAGGGAAAGGGTCATCACAGCTCGGAATAATTAATCCTTCATTGTAGTCATCCAGCAGCTTGATTTCTTCTGTTGTAAGAGAAGCTCTCCATTGCTCTAGAAGTTTAGCGACTGTCCGTTTTGAATGAAAGCCTAAACGACCAGCAACTAAGTCAATATTTTTAAAGTCTTTTCCTGCCAACTGCAATAAACATCCAAGAGTTGATACTTGAGAAGAGAGGAGAATTACATTGAGAGCAGGAAAGGGGCCTGCAACAGATATGTCCATGCGTGAACCGCAGTGTAAGGAACTTACGCTGCAGGGTCTTTGCACAGTGAACAAAGTCCAGACCTTAAAAACATTATGATAAAAAATTGGAAGCTTGGATACATCCATCTTTTTAGGATTCAGCCAAAACAAAGATTTGTCCAAACCTAGGCCTCCAAAAGACTGCAGAATCATAAAAGCCGTAGATCTCCAGCTCGAGTCCACTTGTCCACTCAGAAGTCTCTGTACAAATTGCAGCCGAAAGGCTGCTGTTCTGCTCTGCAAATGTACAAGTCCATGACCACCCTCTTCCTTAGGCAAATACAAAACAGCCTTTGGAATCCAATGAAGTTTATCCCAAAAAAAGTCAATCAGAATTGACTGAATTTTAACTAAGAAATTGGATGGAGGATCAACACACATTAACCGATGCCACAAAGAGGATGCCAGCAAGTTATTGATAATCAATATTCGGCCCCTGTATGACAACTTTGGAAGCAAAAATTTCCATTTTTCGAGGCGGCCCTTTATTTTTTCAATAACTCCTTCAAAGTTTTTTTGTACAACTACTTCATTACCTAAAAACACTCCGAGATACTTGAAACCCTCCCTAGTCCAAACTAGACTATCTGGGAGGTTTGGTTCTCCACCCATCTCCCAACCAAAATGGCTTCACTTTTAGACCAATTTACTTAAGTAGATGAGAACACTCTGAAGTCTTTTAACAATTTTAACAACAAGTCAACGTCGTTCTGACAACTAATTAAAATAACAACATGTTACGTCCCGGCAGATGTGCTTTCGCGTGTGGGTGTGTCTCGCTCTCCCTCGCTCTCCCTCTCTCTCGCGCGCGCGCGCGCTCTCTCTCTCTCTCTCTCTCTCTCTCTCTCTCTCTCTCTCTCTTTCTCCCTCTTGTTTCTCCCTCCCTGTCTTTTTCTCAGGTACAACCCCTTTTAACTGCTATGGGCTAAGGAGGCTGTCAATCATCATCATCTTGAGTGACGTGATGGCTTCTGCGGCCAATCCTATTTGCCGCCAATATTTTAAAAGATGACTAGTGGCACGCCAAGGAAGAGGCACTGTTTTGCGTTCCTGCTTTGTTTCTTTATTTATTAATTTGCCTCTCGTCATTTCTTTTGGTTTTGCTATTTTGTTATGTGTCGTTGTTAAAGTTTAAGTTGTCATCTTGTTCATTTTCCTTGTTATTTTCTTTAGCATTTGTGTTTATTTTGATGACAACCTTTGCGTTCTTCCCCAGGAGGTTTTGGACAGGTAATATGTCACGTGACATACATATTGCAACATCTAGCGATCTTTATGTATAGACACACTAGTTTAGAAGTGGGCGCTGCACTTGTATTTTTTTGTTTGGCAGTTTTAGAATAGGTAAGTTAGGGCGTCTAAAAACGCCGAAGACTTACTTTGATTGTTTTCTTTTCAGTTAGGTTAGAGGTTTATATTGAGTTAGTTTGTTTTTGTTTTGTTGTTTTCTTTTCTTTAGCGCCACTTACGTCCAACTCTCTCCTGCGGGCTTATTATCTTGGTTTTTTTTTTTTTTTGTTTTCTTGTGTAAATATTGTATATAATTTACTCTTTTGTTAAGTCTTTTCATTATTATTATTTAGTATTACTCTTATTATTCTTTTCTGTTTTTCTCTTTATTTTGTAAAATAAATTAACCTTTGTTGGCATTACTTTCGGTTTGTGCTTTGTCTTTTTACTCCTGCACATCACAAAACTGGTCACAATCTAACTGTTACAACTTCCAACCCTAGATTAAGATCAAGAAGTCGTAACACAACATCATCAGCATATGCAGATAATTTAAAAACATTTGGACATTTTTGAATATGCAATCCATACAAGTCTGTTCTTAATTTATTTAAAAAAGGTTCAATTGCTAACGCATAGAGCATACACTTAAAAAAATGAAATCTGTGTGTTGTTTGATTAAAATAAATAGAGTATATTGAAACAAATAAAATGAATCAGTTTAAGGGATATACACAGTTATTTCAAATCAATCTAAACTAAATCCAGGGGAAATTAAATGAGCTTAACTAATTTTTGCTGAAACTATAAAAAGGAATTAAGCCGAGTCAACTACTTCTTCTGCGCATGCTCAGAAGACAGGAACTTCCGGTGACCGCTTCAGCCGACGCCATTAACGTCCATTAATTAATGGAGTTGTGTGAAATCGGTAAGTCCAAAAATCTTTTACCATCCTTGTCTATATTGTGCTGATAGTTATTAAAAACTGTTCAAAACAGTCCTAGTATCCTAGTACATCTCGTCAGTAAAGCCGGTTCTGTAATCAGCGGTAAATTCCATCAGGTGCGCAGCTCGTCAGTGAACAACGGCTCTGCCTTGTAAATGCGGCTCAATGTGACATATCGCACGATGATTATCCTGCAGCCCTAATTTACAATACATAACATTTCACTTTACAATCAGAGTATGGAGAGAAGACTGACAGAACGTATGATCACAAATTTTTAAAGTGAAAGTTTCATTTATAATTTACAGTGACATGAAAAGTGGTTTCAGTAGCAGAACTAAACCATCCGAATCTATTTAAAAATGCATTTCATTCTGATACATTAAAAAAATAACATAACTATAAATTTAAGTAAATATCATGCCAATTCATTTTTGTTTTCATTTCACAGGTTTTACAAGAGCAACATAACCTACAAATCATGCTTGGCTTTCTGTTTTTTCCCCATTGGGTAAGTAGTATTAGGCTAATTAATGTTATTTAATTTTAATTAATTCATGGATATTTTTAAAACACCTTTTATTACTGTCATGAAATAGAGGAACGTGTTTTATTAATCGGTGCTTGGACATACATGTTTTGGAATCCAGTATATAAATGTATAATAGTATAATCAAAATCAGATTTTACATACTGATACATTTTGATACCTGTGGTTTTACAATTTCCTAATTGATTGTTGTGCTTGGTTTTTTTCCAGTTATCTGAATGTGGCTTTGTAAGGAGTGTGGAGCATCAGAGTCTAGCAGGTACAAATTGATTGTTCAGCTTTTGACAGAGATCAGAAAAAGAAACAACGACAACATAATCAAAGAGAAGAACCTTTTCATACAGAAGACAGGAAGTGGTTCAGAAGAAACCAATGGCAGCAGAGTTTAAAACTCAATGGCTAGCTTTCTTTAATGTTAATGAAGTAAGTGTTTTCATTTTTTGCTTTAAATGCAGAAGCTCATTTACTTTATTCAAGCCTGGAAAATTTTAAGTCAAAATACTTGACATTTTGTTTGCTCTTTTAACAGATCAGTAGTGAATTCATGTGGATTACAACAGTCCCACTGGATTTTAAGTTTCTTGCTGTGCTTGACCAATATTCAGACAGCTTGATGAAGATTTTTCACACTAAAGGTGGAGTCAATGGCTGAACAACAGAAAACATCATGCAACCCATTTTACAGGTTGGTACACAAAGTTATACACACCTCTTGGTTATCAATATTCAATTTTTTTTTTAGTCAGTGTTTTGTATTTGTATTTTTTTTTTTTTTAAGAATAACAGCATAGATGTGCGAAGAGAATGCATCCTCAAAGCATTGTGTGCATACTTGAATGAAGACCTTGTACAGCTGTTCAAGGAGTATGCTGTAAGCAAATGCTTCTCTTCCGTCTACTTCACTTTCATATATTACCTGTACTGTGTTCTTAAAGATTAGTTGTCATACAAATGCTGCATATTTTGTTTATTTTGCACAGGATTGCGATTGGTTGAGTGCCAAACAAGCGATGAAGCAGACAGTAATGGGGATCTACATTGTTCGACATGAAGGACATGACCCAGTGGATCAGCCTGTAGATGTTGGTGTCGTGATTGAAGGGACTGAGGTTCTCAGCTCTTTGAGGAATGCAGCTGTAGCAGTGGCCATGTTATTTGGACTCATTTACGCCTTGAACCTTAGCTACCCATGAGAACTCAAATCTACATTTGAGGTAATCCAGAAAGTGTTCTTCAACCTGGATGGACACAGACTTTCACCAAAAGTGCAAACCCTGAAGAACAAGATGTTGGAGTAAGTTGTCCTTGTTCTATTTTGTTGTAGCTCAACACTGAGCAGAAATTGTCTTAAAACTTTTTTTTATTTTTATTTTTTTTTTTTATTGTATAGTCATTTCATTTGGTTACATGCAATATCAATATTGTTAATCCTCTTTTTATTTTTTTGGACGGTGGTTGGTTTCTAAGTTTTATTTCTCGACTTGGCTGAAACTTTACAACTACTGCTGTAGTTGCTTTAATGTGATTCTTGAAATATCTAGTTGTAAGATACTAGTTTGGAGATTGTAGCTCAACACTAAGCACAAGTTGGTGTTGGTGTTTTTCTTTTTCTCTTGAATGCAGTAATTATCAGATTTACATTAAAAGTGGTTGATGTTTCATTTAATTGCATACAAAAGCAATATCGTTAATCCTCTTGTTCTGGTTTGTAGTTTTATTTGTTTTACTAAAATATTTCTCAACTTGTCTGAAACCTTAAAACTACTGCTGTAGTTGCTTTAATCTGATTCTTGAAATATCTTGTTTTAAGATACTAGTTTTGAGATTGTATCTCTACACTAAGCACAAGTTGGTGTTTTTTCCCTTGAGTGCAGTAATTGCCAAATCTGCATTAAAAGTGGTTGATTTTCATTTTATTTAATTGCATGCAATAGCAGTATTGTTTCTCCTCTATTTCTATTGTTTAGTTTTTCTTTATTTGACTAAAAATATTTGTCAATCTGCCTGAAACCTTAAAACTACTTCTGTAGTTGCTTTAAACTGACTCTGGAAATACTGTATTTTTGATCTGTCTTGTTCTAAGATGGAGTAGTTTTGAAATTGTAGGTCAGCACTGATTGGTAATTGATGTTTTTTGTTTCAGTTTGGACACTGAATAAAGAAAGATTTGAGACATTCACATTGAGTATTTGATTTGTAAGTAAATTTTGGCAGAAATATCAGTAATTAAAAGCTGGTTTAAAAGACAATTACGTCGTTCAGTTAAAATATTTCTGATTGTTTAAACTGAAGTGGTTTCAATTAATTGGCTCAACAAGACAAAATTGTGTACATGTTAAATTCACAAGACAATTAAAACAAAAATAATTTGACCTCATTGGCTGAAGATGATTTTTGCTTATGGTTCTATTTGCCTAGATTAAGCTGAGATAACATAATTCAAATGCGTGGAAATGTGTGTCATAATTATATTAAGTTACACCAACGATTTATTTTTTTGAGTGTACCTGACAAGGCACATCCTTGCCTTACACCTCTAGAAACCTTAAAAGGAGCGCATAAGTCACCATTAACTTTCAGAATACTCTCAACGTCACTGTACAAAACCTTAATCATTGAAATAAAATTGGAACTAAAGCCAAACGCCTCTAAAACATCCCATAAATACACTCAAAAAAATGATTCTTTAAACCTACTTAATTCAATTATGGACAGTGGTTCCACACAACCAAATTGTTTTTGATGAACATGAATGGAATTTTTTGAATCTATGCAAACTCTTTGTGTTGTGACAACACAGCTGAATGAGGAAGAATTTATGTGAAATAGTAATGTCCAACCAACTCAATTTATTCACTTCCCTGTAACTTAAACCGGTTAAGTTTAGTGAACATGTTTTGGTTTATTAAAAACTGGCCAAATATGTTTCACTTTATCAACATAAGGAAGTTTGTTTCAGACAACTCATTTAAATTATGGACAGTGGTTCCATCCAATTGGTTCTAGTTACTTTAACTAAATGATTTCAAGTTAAAGTTACTCCCTTCAACAAAGCATTTTTTGTGTGATTATTTTGCAATGAATCACAAAAGACAAGATGTCACAAATTATCAAGTGTATTTGTTAAACAAGAGCAACAATTACAGTTACAACCACATTACAAAATTACAGAAATATTAAACTACTGTCATTTTCTAATTGGCATATAAAGGTAACCAATCAAACCTTAATCCAGGAACAGGAACTGGCTCCAGAAATAACTTCTGCAGTACTCCAAATGTGTACCTGATTTCAGGAGTTCAAGTTTAGTCCATATTTCAGTCCCAGCAACATGTTTTTTCATAGGGTTTACTGCTAAGGTCCTGAAGAACTTTATCTTCCAACACTCCAACATCTGCTGTGCTGTCTTCAATGTCTGCACCTTCAAATCGTATGACATAGATTCCCATGATTCCTCTGGATCACCTCCTGAGTGCTGCCAACGTCTGTATCCTAGAGAGGATATTTAAAAGAATGGAGTACTCAAATTCTTGCATATTAAATTTACCTTAGCATTTATCATCCTTGAAAATACCAATAAATAAATAAATTAATAAATAAAACAACTTACCATATACTCCATAATAACACTGCTAGTGTCTTCATTTGGGTACTTCAACGTCATTAGTCTAAAGATGCAGACAACAACAAAATTCATGAGATTTAGCCTTTACATTTTTCTAAAAAAAAAAAAAAACACATTTGAAAAATGTCATTATTATTCTGTCTGATCATTTCCTTACGGGAAATACAGGCAAGCAGTTCAGATGGAACTCTAACTAACATTACAGTGGAAAATAAAACTATAACAGTACTGGACCAGATCAGCACAGAAAGTCACTGTCCTGCAGAGTTTAGCAATATTCCCAATTAAAGGGATAGTTCACCCAAAAATGAAAATTCTGTCATTAATTACTCACCCTCATGTCGTTCCAAACCCACAAGACCTTCATTCATCTTCAGAACACAAATTAAGATATTTTTGATGAAATCTGAGAGCTTTCTGACCCAGCATAGACAGTAATGCAACTGAAATGCTCCCAGACCCAGAAACGTAGTAAGGACACCAGTAAAACAGTGTAAAAATCAGTGGTTCAACCATAATTTTACAAAGCAGTGAGAATACTTTTTGTGTGCAAAGAAAACAAAAATATTGACTTTATTCAACAATTCTTCTCCAAATTGCGTCTTCTGCCATTATTGAGAGTACCTCTTTGCATAACGCATGCGTGTGATTCTGCTGACGTAGAACATGCATGCGCTGGGCCTTGTTTGCTTGCAGAGGAAAGCAATGTGCATGCATCGTGATACTCTCCATAATGGCAAAATACGTGATTTGGAGGAGAAGAATTGTTGAATAAAGTAGTAATTTTTGTTTTCTTTACCCATAAAAAGTATTCTTGTAGCTTTGTAAAATTATGGTTGAACCACTGATGTCACATGGACTATTATATCAAAGTCCTTACTATGTTTCGGGGCTTGGGAATATTTCAGTTGTGTTGATGTCTATGCAGGGTCAGAAAGCTCTCTGATTTTATCAAAATATCTTAATTTGTATTTTGAAGATGAACGAAGGTCTTACAGGTTTGCTAATCAAAGTTTTACTAAAAGTTCCAGGCAGGGGTGTTGGAGCTAAACTCTACAGAACACTGGCTCTCCAAGAGCAGGTTTGACACGCCTGCCTTGCTTTAGAATGTATTGTTTTTGGGAAGCTAATGTATTCGCAATATCTGTCAGTTTACAGTAATACCATATATTTTATATTTACTATATTAATAACCCAATTCTTATTATATCTGTCTTTTTTGTTAATGCCTATGACCATAACCCTAAAACTCAGTGGCTGGTGAGACAATGTTTTAAAGGGGTCATCTGATCCAAAACTCACTTTTACATGTTGTTTGAACATATATGCATGTTGGCAGTATGTGTACACAACCACCCTATGATGATAAAAATCCACCCAGTGGTATTTTTTAATCATTATAAGTAATATGCCCTTTTTCAAATCAGGTCATTCTCAGCTTCTAGTTGGTGTGACGTCACACCGATCAAGGCCGCTCCCACAATAGTTGATTTACATGACCGTCTTATCGTAGACCTCCCCTAAATGAGCCGAGTGAGAGCTGAGAACAGTCTGACCACCATTATTGTATTTAAAGGAACATGCAACAGAATGGCCCACTCTGAAAAGGGCTGATTTTGATATGGTAAAATGGGTGTTTTTTACACTACCACTGAGAAATTTTAACAAAAGTATGCTATGGACTTCTCATTAAGACTCTAAAGAATCATATCAACAGCATCTGATGACCCCTTTAACATGATTACAAAAGTTTTTGTTGAGTGTAGCTGTTCTTACCTGTGTAGTGGGGACCAAGAGGGTTTAATGCTTTGTCCAAGGACTCTTCTTCGGTTTGCAATCATCTTCATAAGTTTTGCAGTGTGGATCCACCCATTGGCAAAGACAGCTGACACTAATGGACCTATGGTTATTCTGCCTGTCTCATATTCTGCACAAATCTGTAAACACATGAAGTACAATTTGTTACAAGAGCACCCATATATAGTTTAACAGCAAAGACAAATTCAGTGATCAAAAAATTTGTGTGATTATTGTCATGTATATTATTCCAAAAGGGTGGACATGATCTGGAGCATATTTAAAGTCATAAAATGACTGTAAAAAGCATGATTTATAGTTCAGGCACAGCTTTTCACAAAAACATTAAGTTTATAAAATGATAAACATCACATTTCTGCCTTCAAACAGAGAAAAGGAATGAGTCAAAAGTACCCATTAAATACGCACACACACACACACACAAACAAACATATACATATGAAGAGTTCATTTGCAAAAACAAATAAATCCGTTTTTATTAATATTCATAAAACATGTTTTTTATTGTGTGTGTGTGTGTGTGTGTTGTTTTTTTGTTTGTTTTTTTGTGTTTTATTGTGTTAGCTGTATTTTTGAGCTATTAATATTCATTCAAAATAAACCAACCAACCACAGTTTGATTGATATTACTTGGAATGCAGAATAATTATTTAAAAAAACAAAAATAGAGTTATCTGTTCTTGCAAATTAACTCTTAATATATACAAATAAACACATGAACTCTTCATATATATACACACACAAATACATGCATACATAAATTTATTAACACATAACATATCAATATATCTTAGTGTCTTACTTGTTTAGATTTCTAGAAGAAACATCAGCTTCTTAACCATCCACCAGTTCACATTTACAACTGCGTGCATTCCTCTAAAACAGAAAATGCAAAATACCCTTATTACTTTTGTTTATAAATGATGAAAAGGCAATACAGCGGTTCACTTACCTTAGCCAAAACTTTTTTTCTCCGTCAGTAAAGTTGTGACATTCCTTCATTTCGCCAAAATTAGGCAGCGATGAAGAAACCCGTGATCAAATGTATGCTGTTATAAAAACGAATAGCAGATAAAATGTTAAAAGTATGCAGCAGTCGAATGTGGCATTATTTGTACTTGCTTTCGTGCTTTAGCTAACGGTAATTTTACTGGGACTTGAATAGCCTAGAAAGAGCACAGGAAGGTTTTATTTAACTGCCTACATATCATTAATGAGACGGAAAAACACTTTGAATTTTAATAATTCGCCGCATCCTCTGTTCCACAAGCACACGTACAAATACACTACAGTCCATATGCGCGTTCACAACTATGGAGTTAGAATTGTTGCATAATTCCAAATAAATACATTATGATCCACAAATAAATGTAAAGCGATTGACAAAAACAAAGCATATTCACAAAATAAATAGAATGAGATCCACAAATAAATCTTAGAGTTCCACAAACATGAATTATATTCACAAATAAAAAAAATAGAATTGCAAATAAAAAACATAATCACAAATTTTTTATTTTTATTTTACAAACACAACTTTGCCCGGCATTTATATGTGAATCGCGTACTGTGCATTTGTAGATCGCTGCGCGTATTTGTGGATTGCTCTCTGTGCATTTGTGGATCGCAGCGCATATTTGTGGATTGCTCTCTGTGCATTTGTAAATCGCTGCGCGTATTTGTGGATTTTGAAACATTTCAAGCGTCAAGACGCACACTGATCCACAAATGGATGGACTCCACCCACCTTCTACTTAAGCCAATCAGATACCGGCCACGTGGGGCTGACCAATCGTTGCATGTTGTCGCTCCAACCAATCACGTTTTGCCTTACAATCAGTGCAGGACCAGCCGTAATTCAGTACAATTAACCAGTCTCTTCAAAATGGACGACCAGGACAGTGGTGCTCATCACAGCATTATTGTAATAATATCTAAAATAAAACAAGTAATGTTATGTGTAATGTAATCAGTGTTTCATGTATCAATGAGTCGATGATACATTTTGACCGTGAGTGTGTTTAGCAAACTGGTATTCTACGGTGACCGGGAGGGGAGGTCTTCGGTTCACTTAGTTTTGTCCTGGCCACGACATATAAACTCGTGAGAACGTGATAATATAACGTGGCCACGAGATATTAATTCGTGGGAACGTGATATTACATCGTGGCCACGAGAACGTCTTGTCGAGGTAAGGACATACTTATGCCACGACTTCTTATGTTGAGGGAACAACATTTTTTTCTCGTGGCCACGAGTTTATTGCATAAACAAACCTGCGTGACCATAAACCCGGGATTTTCAGAGATGGATTCATTATTATTTTATTTTGAATTAATAAATTATTATATTAGTTATTATAGATTATTTCATAATTTATTTTATTGTTTTATAATATAAATTATTATATTGCATGCAATGTAAACAGCATTCATATTAAGTTTATAATGAATAAACGTTACCTAAAGTAGTCTAAATTACGGTGACCGGGAGGGGACACCTTCGGTTCACTTAAGTTTGTCGTGGCCACGAGATATTAATTCGTGGGAACATCATATCAACTCGTGGGAACGTCATATTATATCGTGGCCACTAGATCATTTTGTCGAGGTAACGACATCACGTCTTATTATGTTGAGGAAACGACATGCGCTTCTCGTGGCCACGAGTTTAATGTGTAAACAAACCTGCGTGACCATAGTAACCCGGGATTATCAGAGATAGATTTATTATCATTTTATTTTGAGTTAAGAAATTATTATAGAAATGAATACATTATTAAATGATTATATTAACAACAGGGGATGCTGTCTATGTGCAGTGGCGGTTCTACACTGAATTGCTCCCCGGGCGAGACTCCCTCTCGGATTTAATGGTTATAATGGGAATTGTATTGGTTTTAATGGTAAGTATAACAGTGTCTGCTGGTATATGATGGATTCTATTGGTGGGTGGGATGGTAAATCCTATTGGAAAAGTGTCCAAAACACACTACAATAAGGAATTTTGTAATAGTTTCACTGGAAAAAGTTAATGGTTCATAATGCTATTTAATAGAAACCATTAGAATTTCTGTGATGGTTTGTATATTAGGCTTTTATTGTGTTTTTTTTTAGCAAGGTAAGCATAGCAAGCATCATAAGCAAGAAGGCTAACAAACCTAAGAGTTAACGTTATACCACTAATTAACATAATGACATGAATACCTTAACCATACAGAGAGAACATTGTTGCATACCTTTATCTTTTGCCCGTTTCTCCTCATCTTCTTTTCTTTTTTTTCCCTAAATTGGGCACCTGACAGCTTTGGCCTTTTTCTCTCCATCGCTGTGTTTACTTTGTAATCGACAATCAACAGATTTCCCATCCCCCAACGCTGTCACTCACGACCAGTAGTCAAGACTAAACCAATTCACCTCCACATCATAATCGTTTTTTATTACCTATTTTTATTAGCAATTTCACACAATTAAATAAATAAAAAGTGCAACTTATTGGTCTGTGTTTATATTTTTTTTTTCTCTTTTTTTTTTTTTTTTCAAAGTAATATTTTGAATGAAATGTGCGTTAAAGTCAGGTGTCACTGACATAGTTTAGCCCACCTCCTTGTCCGCTTCATTTGGGAGAGGTGAACTGTACTCTGCGCCCCCTCATCCCCTCCCCTCCCCTCCCCTCATCCCCTCCCCTCCCCTCCCCTCATCCCCTCTCCTCTCCGCTCGCTCAGCTTCTGTGCGGCTCCTTCAGCAGCAGGGGCGGCACAGGTATCATAGACAATAGAAAACCGCTTAGCGGCACAGATGATTTTTTTTTTTCCTCCAAGTTCGTGTGCCGCCCCCCACGTGTCATGAAAAAATGCCGCCCCGGGCGGCTGCCCCGTTCGCCCATGCCTAAAACCGCCACTGTCTATGTGAATGCTGTCTGTGCGCGATGCAAAGAAGTTTATCATTAATAAATATTACCCAAAGTACATCAAATAAAATAGGTCTACAAGATATTTTTATCCAACCTTCTATTAACTGATCGTTTTTTCAGTATTATTATTATTATTATTAGCCTATTATTTTATTTTTGTTTATGTTCTATCTCTTTACTTAACGCTCTATATGTAAATACTGTAAATGCTCCACATATGTTATATGACTGGGATTTTTACTGGAATGCAGTTTAAAGGTTGAATTATATTTTATTTTGTTTCGTCTAATTATTAAACTAGTAATTTAGTGAGGAATGAATCATTCACGTAGTTTAATTTGTAAATGAAAACACTCATTTATCGTCACACACGGGCATAAATACAATTATATAGTCAAAACTTTATTGGCATAATTGTCAAGCATTAATAAAATTAGCCCTTACCAGTTATTAAAATAATAATAGCCTAACCATAATAATAATAATAGGCTAATAATAAATTATAAGTGACTTATAAGTGGCTATATTTTTATATTTATTGTGTATCGCTTTGCCTTACCTTCTGCCCTATATGCTAGTATTTGCTATATTTTGCAATTGTTTTCATTTACAAATTAAACTACGTGAATGATTAATTCCTCAGTGAAACACTATAATTAGACGAAACAAAATAAAATATAATTCAACCTTTAAACTGCATTCCAGTAAAAATCCCAGTCACATAACATATGTCGAATATGTCGAGCATTCACAGTATTTACATATAGAACGTTAAGTAAAGAGATGGAACATGAACGAAAATAAAATAATAGGCTAATAATAATAATAATAATAATAATAATAATAATAATAATAATAATAATAATAATAATAATAATAATAATACTAATAATAATAATACTGAAAAAACGATCAGTTAATAGAAGGTTGGATAAAAATATCTTGTAGGCCTATTTTATTTGATGTACTTTGGGTAATATTTATTAATGATAAACTTCTTTCGAATGCATCGCGCACAGACAGCATTCACACAGACAGCATCCCCTGTTGTTAATATAATCATTTAATAATGTATTCATTTCTATAATAATTAATATAATAATTCCTTAATCCAAAATAAAATGGTAATAAATCTATCTCCGATAATCCCGGGTTACTATGGTCAGGCAGGTTTGTTTACACATTAAACTCGTGGCCGCCAGAAGCGCATTTCGTTACCGCAGTAAAGATAGTTTGCGGTTTGATATTCGGATTTTTTTTGGCTATAAATGCACAACGCGCTGTCATAAACATGCAAATAATCCCGAATGTAGTTCTCCATGATTTGTGAATTCTTGTGATGATGTGCCTTTTGGCCGAAATTTTATTTTATTTTTTCGACTCTTAATTTTATAATGCTTATAGCTCCGAAAGTTGGAAACTTAGCAGACTGAAACCAGTGTCATGTGAACCAGCTTGATCTGTGAATTTTTTCACAGCAAAGCTCTTGTCCGTAACCCCCTTGGTAAGTCCGCTATAGTAAGGAATGTGAAAAATATGCGCTCTTCATGTTTAACGTATTTTGCCATTAAACACGCAGACTGCTCAAATACAAAAACATTGTTTTTAAGTCAAACTCGATTTGTGAAAACTTTCACAATCGCTATTTATTGGGTAACAGTGTTCCTAATGCTCTGCTCTCTTTTTCTTCTATCAGTACTGGTCAGCTGACCCTTCCCTGAGTCATATTATTCACTATTCTGATCTGTGAAAACTTTTACAGTTCAGTACTGGTCAGCTGACCCTTCCGTGAGTCACTAACATCACTATTCTGATCTGTGAAAATATTCACAGGTCAGTACTGGTCAGCTGGCCCTTTCCTGAGTCATATTAATCACTATTCTGATCTGTGAAAATGTTCACAGTTCAGTATTGGTCAGCTGACCCTTTCCTGGGTCACTAACATCACTATTCTGATCTGTGAAAACTTTCACAGGTCAGTACTGGTCAGCTGACGCTTCCCTAAGTCACTAACATCACTATTCTGATCTGTGAAAACTTTCACAGTTCAGTATTGGTCAGCTGACCCTTTCCTAAGTCACTAACATCACTATTCTGATCTGTGAAAACTTTCACAGTTCAGTACTGGTCAGCTGACCCTTTCCTGGGTCACTAACATCACTGTTCTGATCTGTGAACATTTTCACAGGTCAGTACTGGTCAGCTGAACATTCCCTGAGTCAGTAACATCACTATTTTAATCTGTGAAAAAATTCACAGTTCAATTTGGGTCAGAATAGTGATGTACATGAATCAGGAAATGGTCAGCTGACCAGTACTGAACTGTGAAAGTTTTCACAGATCAGAATAGTGATTAATATGACTCAGGAAAGGGTCAGCTGACCAGTACTGAACTGTGAAAGTTTTCACAGATCAGAATAGTGATGTTAGTGACTTAGGGAAGCGTCAGCTGACCAGTACTGACCTGTGAAAGTTTTCACAGATCAGAATAGTGATGTTAGTGACCCAGGAAAGGGTCAGCTGACCAATACTGAACTGTGAACATTTTCACAGATCAGAATAGTGATTAATATGACTCAGGAAAGGGCCAGCTAACCAGTACTGACCTGTGAATATTTTCACAGATCAGAATAGTGATGTTAGTGACTCACGGAAGGGTCAGCTGACCAGTACTGAACTGTAAAAGTTTTCACAGATCAGAATAGTGAATAATATGACTCAGGGAAGGGTCAGCTGACCAGTACTGATAGAAGAAAAAGAGAGCAGAGCATTAGGAACACTGTTACGCAATAAATAGCGATTGTGAAAGTTTTCACAAATCGAGTTTGACTTAAAAACAATGTTTTTGTATTTGAGCAGTCTGCGTGTTTAATGGCAAAATACGTTAAACATGAAGAGCGCATATTTTTCACATTCCTTACTATAGCGGACTTACCAAGGGGGTTACGGACAAGAGCTTTGCTGTGAAAAAATTCACAGATCAAGCTGGTTCACATGACACTGGTTTCAGTCTGCTAAGTTTCCAACTTTCGGAGCTATAAGCATTATAAAATTAAGAGTCGAAAAAATAAAATAAAATTTCGGCCAAAAGGCACATCATCACAAGAATTCACAAATCATGGAGAACTACATTCGGGATTATTTGCATGTTTATGACAGCGCGTTGTGCATTTATAGCCAAAAAAAATCCGAATATCAAACCGCAAACTATCTTTACTGCGGTCATGTACTTTCCTCAACATAATAAGACGTGGCCACGAGAAATGGATGTCGTTCCCTCATCATAGCATCTCGTGGCCACGACATAAGGATGTCGTTACCTCGACAAAATGATCTCGTGGCCACGACATAATATGACGTTCCCACGAGTTGATATGACGTTCCCACGAATTAATATCTCGTGGCCACGACAAACTTAAGTGAACCGAAGGTGTCCCCTCCCGGTCACCGTACTAAATAACATAGGCATACAAGAAAACATTTTTACTCATCCCTCAATCGTCTTCAAAATATTTGAATATTATTATTAGGCCATTCCCACACAGCAAACTAACATAAAATCAACATAGAATCGACGTTTCTCCTGGCGTCGAAACGACGTTGATCTCCGACGTCGGTCCGTACGTCGTTTTGCTCATCGGGGTAATGTTGAATCAACGTCAGACGCGCCATTCAAAACTAACGTAAAATCGACGCAATTGGTTCACTTACCCAACGTTGAATCGACGTTGATTCTCAGATGGTTGAAACGACGTCATAGAATCAACACATATTCAACATAAATTCGATCTAATAGGTTGGCTTACCAACGTTGAAACGATGTTGATTTCAGTTCGGCAAAACGACGTTATACAATCATCTGCTTGTTTCTCGCATAGTTAATACTAGGTAAATTAGCCTGTATATGTAATAATTTATTAAGCACACATCAAATTCAGTTATAATTTATTTATTATTTACACAAAATACACAAATACATGTTTAGAGCACATTTTCTATACAAGACTAACATAGAAAATGCATTAACAATACACAATAATAAAATACACACAAATAAATTAAAGTAAACACACAAAGAAAGTAAATTATAGGCCAATAAAAAGTGTCAAGTTACAAATTAAATGCTATAATCACTTCAGAATAAAAATGTGATGTTATTTTGTACCAAATGTATTTGACTTATTTTCAGTGGGGCACAAAAACAGGCAGGACATTAAGAGACTGACAGCCTCAGTCACCATTCACTGTCATTCCTGCTTTTCTATAAAATTACAGAGACTTAACCACTCTCTCCTTTTGTGTTCCACAAAATAAAGACATATGGGTGAAAAGAGTATTTATAAAGAATTCTTACCCTTGAAAACACAAGACAGAGGTACATAGCAGATCAGTCAGTTTTCCTTGTGATATCAGGTGAGAACTAATCAGGTCAGGTTTAAAAAAGATGATGATGTAACACACCATTTTAATATCAGTCATAGACACAATTCTCACTCCCTAAAAGTTCTACATGTTTTTCTTTTAGATTTATAATCCTAAATAAAAGTTTAGGATTATAGTTTACGTCCCTAAATTTTCAATTGTTTATGTCCCTTTGTTATATTTGCATACAGTGGATCTATTGTATGTGGTATTTTTGTAGCCAAACTGAACACCTGTGACAGTGGAATTTGTATTTGTAGAGAACATATCAGTGAAGTCATCAAGAAAATGTTTTAGGTGTTGCAAACTTTTATTTTGTTTCTTTCTCTCACAAACACAACAAAACCTTCTCAAAATGCAGGTGCAAAAATCCTGTTCCACAAATCACAAATTAAGAAATTCACAGGCCCAGTTAAACCAGATTTATGCAGGGCTATATTAAATTTTTCCAGTATATTCTGTAATATTAATTTCATTATATAATTAATTTTTCTTTTTTCCTGAAACGTGTGTTTATTAGAACTATACATATTTACAGACTTTATTAGAATTTAACAGAGTCTAGCATTTACCCACTGTATTCTGTTCTATTCTGTTTGATCCAAATCATTAAAATAAATAAAAACTTGCTGTGTGTACTGTGCTAGTAGTAGTGGGTCAAAGGGTACATGATATGTTTATCACTGGATAAAGCGCAAGTGTGTGAGTGGGATGTCACATACTGATTTGTCATGTGAGATATCAGTTCTCATTTATGGTCTTGGTCAGAATTTTTAGCACCCTTAGTAAATATGATCAAAGAAGCCTGTAAAAATAAATCTGTATAGTTTAAAATGTCACAAATCTGCCTTTAAGATGTGTGTCTATAGTTTTTAAATGCAAGGCAAGGAGGATCTTTTATCAAAATGGATTAACAATGCAGTTTTATTTTCACAGGCTTCATATTTACCAACAGTGCCAATAATTCTGACTACAACTGTACATACAAATGTGCAAAATTTGTTTATGACTTGAGATTTTTTTATTCAACTGCGAGTGTTTTGCCCCTCATTCACTGCAGCAACTTTAGCCTGACTGTGAGCATATAAATTTTGTAATTTGTGAATTGCAGAATAGGATTTGTGCACCTGAGAATTTCAAATGGTATAACTGTTGTTTTGTGTTTGTAAGAGAGAGAGTTCAAAAAAAAGTGCAACTCCTAAAAAATATTCTCTGTTGCTTCAAATGTACCAATACGCATGTGTGACTATTCTTTATAACTACAAAATCCACTGTCACAGGTGCTCAGTTTTACTATAATAATACCTTCATAGAATATGGTAGTAGTCAACCATCTATGCAAAAGCAGAGAGATTGGTGTGGTTTACTGTAGGTACATCTGTCCAGGCCAGCATCTGGTGTTCTGATGTCTTCTACTGGGATCCCAATAAAACCTGCAATAAAAATAGTACAGTTCAAAATCCATCATACATAACCAATATAACATGACTGCCAATTCCTTTGCCTGGAAATCCACCTACTTGCAGAATTCTGATCTAACCCTGATTTAACACACCCATCTGTAATTGTCAACTGCTCCTGAGGAGCTGAAGTTTGCAGGAAGGTAGATCTCCAAGAACAGGACTGGGCATCCCAAAATAAAAACAGGAAAGCAAATGGAGAAAGATTAGCTACTGTTCATATTATTTCAGACAAAAGATGATTTATTTCATACCATATAACTGAAGTGCAAGTTTACGAGATGTTTTCTGTGGGAATATCTGTTGTAATGTAATTGATTCCTGTGATCAAACCTGTATTTTCAGCATTACTCCAGTCTTCAGTGTCACATGATCCTTCAGAAATCAGTCTAATATGCAGATTTTTGTGTTGATCTAATGTGCTGACTTATATTTTTGTGCAAACCTTTTTAACGGTGTAAAGTTTGTTTATTTATTTATTTTTATCAGGACTTTTTTTTTTAAAGAAATCAATATTTTTATTCAGCAAAAATGTATTGATCAAAAGTGAGTATAAAGATTTCAGTTTCAAATAAAAGCTGTTCTTTTGAAATTTCTATTCATCAAAGCATCTATGGGGTTATTTTTGTGTCTTTATTATTCAAACAAAAATACTGTGTTTGAGAGTAAAACTAAGTATTTTGTAATTAAAAAATAAAAGTTTGCAAAAAAAGTCTTCTTAAATCTCAAAAATAAAGAAATTGATAACAAAAGTATTTGCAGTGCATGTACTTTTCTTTACAATCTTTATTTTTCTTTGCGCACTTCAAACACTTTTCATCGCGAAACCACAAGTTTTGCTCTCCTTTCTGCTTTCTTTTTTTGCGAGTCTAAAATTTTTGTTTGCGAGTTAAAAAGTTTTGCTTGCGAGTAAGCTGTATCTCAGTGGGCGGTCTCTACCTACCAGGATGAAAGGCCTTTTTCTATTGGTCACTCTCGATTGAAGTGACCACGCCCACTACGTTGTGCTGCCACTGCCGCCGCCAGGCGCCAGTCTGACTGAGGAGCGAGCGAGGTTCAGCCATGGCGAACAACAGCAACAACAGGTCGTTTACTGGATAAGATAACCAAGTTAACGTCTTAAACTCAGTGACAAGTGAACTTATGTAGTCTCTCTTCTCATGCTCACATATTTAAATACGTAACGTTAGCTAAGCCCGCCTGTAGTTCGGCGATACCGTTAAATAGAGGGGCACGAGATGACTCGGATGACGATTGTAATCAAGGTAAAGACCATTATGACATGCAAGAGTCATACAGTAGCGGTATTAACATTAAGTGACATGGCATCTGACGCACGGAAGGTGCGGGAGCAGTGACACTTTCAGCAGTGACACAGTCCATCGGCATATGTCAAAGAAAACCGTAAGTGTCACTGGCACTGAGCAGTGGCATGCGCCAGTGGCTTCCGTGCGTCAGATGCCATGTCACTTAATGTTAATACCGCTACTGTACGACTCTTGCATGTCATAATGGTCTTTACCTTGATTACAATCGTCATCCGAGTCATCTCGTGCCCCTCTATTTAACGGTATCGCCGAACTACAGGCGGGCTTAGCTAACGTTACGTATTTAAATATGTGAGCATGAGAAGAGAGACTACATAAGTTCACTTGTCACTGAGTTTAAGACGTTTCGCCATGGCTGAACCTCGCTCACTCCTCAGTCAGACTGGCGCCTGGCGGCGGCAGTGGCAGCACAACGTAGTGGGCGTGGTCACTTCAATCGAGAGTGACCAATAGAAAAAGGCCTATCATCCTGGTAGGTAGAGACCGCCCACTGAGATACAGCTTACTCGCAAGCAAAACTTTTTAACTCGCAAACAAAAAATTTAGACTCGCAAAAAAAGAAAGCAGAAAGGAGAGCAAAACTTGTGGTTTCGCGATGAAAAGTGTTTGAAGTGCGCAAAGAAAAATAAAGATTGTAAAGAAAAGTACATGCACTGCAAATACTTTTGTTATCAATTTCTTTATTTTTGAGATTTAAGAAGACTTTTTTTGCAAACTTTTATTTTTTAATTACAAAATACTTAGTTTTACTCTCAGACACAGTATTTTTGTTTGAATAATAAAGACACAAAAATAACCCCATATGCATCCTGATAAAAAATAGCAGCACAACTGTTTTCAATAATCAGAAATGTTTCTTGAGCAGCAAATCAGCATATTAGAATAATTTCTGAATGATCACATGGCACTGAAGACTGGAATAATGATGCTAAAAAAATTCAGCTTTGATCACAGGAGTAAATTACATTTTACAATATATTCACAAAGAAAACAGTTTTCTTTAAGATAAAGAAAAAAAAATCATCAAGGCAAAATTAGTCCATTTACTGTAATTACACACGGAACACTGTTTCCCCACGGACCATTATTACTGACACACAAACCGATAAATGCTGGACATATTTAAGACCGTAAATTAATAGTGGTTAGTTATGATGTCCCTAAGTTAGCCATATTTTGTGAAAGACTATGTGCCATTTATGTTGATTGTCTTATTCTCTCTCTGTGACACACAGAAAGTGAATATCAAATGAAGAGTGCCTCAGCATGATTACAAATGAGATACTGATGTTATACAACAGTTCACTAATAAACAAGAAGTTAATATTAAGAGACTTACATTTTAGACAGCATATTGCCTGTTTTTGCTCTATTTCGCCAACAAATAACCATCCCAAACACAGCCACAGCACTGTTTTAGTCTTTGAGCAACATGACCGTGTTTCGTTGTTGAATGAATCACTTGTTAAATTATTCAGTTCAATCACAATGACACGCTTACTTAACAGTGACTTTCTGCCACCTACTGGTTAATTTTATTTGATATATATGTATATATTATTGATATATTTGAATTCACATTTTTAATGTAATTTAACATATACATGCATTAAATGGGTTTAGTTTTCATGGTTATTAGTGTATGCAATTTCAGCAATAAAAATGTTCATTTTTTAAAAAAGGAAACAAATTAGTCGTTTATTTTAAGGGACCTATTTTCTATTCTATATTTAGTACTGCTTTTTAATAAAGAAAATTACCTCTTATCCGATTACTCGATTAATCAATGGAATAATCCGTAGAATACTTGATTACTAATATACGATTACTAGCTACAGCCCTAGTTAAAATGGTACTAATATTTTACAATATTACTGTTTTTTTTTCTGCATTTTTAAACAAATTCAGTCTTGGTAAGCATTAGACACTTATTTTGAAAAACAAAAAATATCTTACTGAATTTTGAACAGTAGAGTATTTTTGAGGTTAACTTACCAGCCATATGGTTTACTGTGTCTTGGAGATGTCCAACAGGAGGTTCACTCCAGCTCTGGGGTGCAGGCCATCATCATGGAAGAATCTAGGAACATAAGAAGCAATTTGTCACAGAGCCAACAATATTTTGTATACAATGCCAGGTTTATTACTAGAAACCATGCTAGAGCACAGGTGAAATGTAGAAAAGAGAAAGAAGAATATATAAATATACAGAACATAATTTGCTTCTAGGTTTACTTATTAATTTAATATTGTTCATACTTCTTACTTCTGGATGTCAAAGCCCTACAATTTAAAGGCTTTCCTAGTTCACCTGTATCCCTTACTTTTTCAGTCTGTGGCGTCCATCAGGATTTTTTTTTTGTTTTGCTCCTGAAATTACAGAAGAGTTTTTATCAACATTTGTTTACCATGAGTGATCAAAATGCGTTTGAACTGGATTCAGTTACGTCAATGACGTCACCGATGAACGGTACCATGTATATGTTTCGGTTGTCTGAGCCTATTTCTAATCACCCATTGAAAAATTACCAGCAAAACTATTACAGACGAGTCAAAACGTCTTGTCTACACATACAGATGTGATTAAAATACAAAACTTTAATGAAAAGCTAAGTCTATTAGCCTACCTCCTCTGAAACCGGTTAAGATGCTAACGGACTTGTTCGAAGACACTACACCATCTCAATGAACTATATTCAGCAGAAGCCAAATACAAGCAAGACATGTGTTAGGAACAGCTATTTGTAATATTTGTGCGATTTTAGGGACTAAACTTACCGAAAGCAGCTTGTCAGTCATTGAGTTTCCATGACAACTCCCTCCACTTCAGTGTTTGAATGCGTCAATGTTCAGCGCGCACGCATTAAAACACCTCACGCAGACGTTACAAAAATAAACACATAAAATTAGTGTCAGGAACAGCTGTATGTAATGTTTATGCGATTTTAAGGACTAAACTTACCGAAAGCAATGGAAACAGCAGCGACAGACGAAGTTCCGTGCTTGTCAGTCGTTGTGTGGCCGCCCCGTTTCCATGGCAACTCCCTCCGCTTGTTTGAATGCGTCAATGTTCAGCGCGCACGCATTAAAACACCTCACGCAGCCGTTACAAAAAATACACACATAAAGTTTGTGTCGGGAACAGCTGTTTGTAATGTTTATGCG
The DNA here is from genome assembly GCA_036247105.1 of Cirrhinus mrigala. NCBI lineage: Eukaryota > Metazoa > Chordata > Actinopteri > Cypriniformes > Cyprinidae > Cirrhinus > Cirrhinus mrigala. Next base: position 746,646 of record JAMKFB010000430.1, read on the forward strand.
ATTTTAGGGACTAAACTTACCGAAAACAGTGAAAACAGTAGCGAGTTTCCTGCTTGTCAGTCGTTGTGTTGCCGCCCCGTTTCCATGGCAACTCCCTCCGCTTCAGTGTTTGAATGCGTCACGAATGTTCAGCGCGCACGCACACGTCACAGTCACGCCGAATTTACATAAATAAACAAACTTCCAACATTAAATAAGTAAATAATTTAAATTTAAGTTGTTGTTTTGTGCCACCCCTGCACGTGATAGTCGGATAAAAAAGCAGGACTTTTATCGTTTAAGAATTTTAGCTTTTATAGTTTTATTTATTTATTTATTTATTTTATTTTATTTTATTTTATTTTATTTTATTTTATTTTATTTTATGTTATTTTATTTTTTATTTATTTTTTTATTTTTTTTTAATAAACCAACCATCTTATTTCATTAGAGAGCCTGCCTGCAGTTGTAGAAGGCCGGATTAATACACCTAAGTCAGTTCTGCCCAATATATATTATATTTTTTTTTATTAAAAAAAAAAAAAAAAAAAAAAAAAAAAAAACGAAAATTTGGAGCACAAAATTTTATGAACGTTCACATTTTTTTATTTATTTATTTATTTATTTATTTTTTTTTTTGTTTTGTTTTTTGCAGTGTTTCAAAAACTAGCATCACAGCTTTGGACAAAAAAGCAAGTAGCCTATTTCAAAGACCAGCATCACATTAGAGCAATTCCAGCAACATTCGCAGGCAAATTCTAAAACATAAATTAGATACATAAAATAGAATGTATATGCCTACCAGTAAACTATATTGAAACATTTCTTTATGCAGACTATAAACGTGTAAAAAGCATGAGTAAAAGTGTTTTATACTTTAGATGGACATGACAAAAAAGACCGAGTTTTTGGGGAGACAATATACTTTGTAGACTTTATGCAATTTACAATACACATGCCATAAGCAACAATGTCTGCCGGATGTAGAAAGATTATCTATTCATAAAATATATTTTTTATTTCAATTTTCGTTTTTGTGTTTCAGAGAAAAAATCAGTTGTACGGACGTGACATCTCTATGTTACCGACATGGAAACGCGAATAAAATGCTAAAAACTTCAGCAGAGACGTCTATTTAATAGGGCACATGCAAAAGTCGCCTAATGATTATGAATGTGTCGGGAAAATTTTGACATTTTAAATATTTATTATTATGAGTTAGGCCTATTATGAGTTTGGGACTTATGTCAAGTTGTTTCATTATCAGGAAAAAAATGCAAGCGATCACGCGGGCGCCTCCCTGTCATGTAGTGCATTCCACACTCCGATATGGACCAGTAATAGAACATATTTATAGGCCTATAGGTTCTTAAAATAAATCTTCACCAGTCTACATCCGTGACAGATGCAGTTATAACCTAAAACTGAAGGCTACTGACATAATGATAACGGACCAATTCTGCTCCAATTCGTTTATCGTTAGTTGCTGATCAAGATTAAAGGGATGCTGCTGTTATAAAACTTGTTTTAATCACTAATTTATGAATAAAAAAAAAAAAAAAAAAAAAAAAAAAAAAAACAGATTCAATACAGGTTAAGAAAATATGTTGAATATATAATATCTTATAAATATTCAGATAAATGCTGTAGGCTAAATAGGCTGCAAATAAGGCAGTTTCACGTGTTGTGTCTGCATAAAGTAAATTTTAAGATGCAGTGATAAGAAATAAAACCAAACAAGATGTGTAATGCAGTAAAATATTCATACAAAATTAAAGCACGTCTTATATATATATATATATACATATATATATATATATATATATATATATATATATATATATAGGCCTATATATATATATATATATATATATATATAATCCCTGTTGTACTCTTTGAGAGTTAAATAAGTGCATCCCCAGATCTCCGATTCATCTGACCAAGTTTCAACCTATATCCGACGTTATGATTTCGACCAAATGCGTCGGCTGTATCGGTTGATAAGCCAACGTGATTTCGACGTTGAATCGATGTTTTATTTTCAACGTAATAACGTTCTGATGTACCGACCAAATAATGAACATTGATTCAACATCGAAATTTGATTGACGACCGACACTGACCTTTACAACCAAAAATCGACGTTGGATCAACGTATGCTTGCTATCTGGGTTATTATCACCATCATCTTCATCAACATCATTATTATTAGCCTATTATTATATTTTTATATTTTCCCTTCATTTCGATCTTACATAACGTTCTTATTATTAATAATAATAATAATAATAATAATAATAATAAGAAGAAGAAGAAGAAGAAGAAGAAGAAGAAGAAGAATATACAAATATTAAATTAAATGTTTAATGTTAGTAAAAATGTTTTAAACAACTCTGATAATCCCAGGTTGCTATGGTCACGCAGGTTTGTTTATGCAATAAACTCGTGGCCATAATATGACATTCCCACAAATTAATATCTCGTGGCCACGTTATATTATCACGTTCTCACGAGTTTATATGTCGTGGCCAGGACAAAACTAAGTGAACCGAAGACCTCCCCTCCCGGTCACCGTAGAATACCAGTTTGCTAAACACACTCACGGTCAAAATGTATCATCGACTCATTGATACATGAAACACTGATTACATTACACATAACATTACTTGTTTTATTTTAGATATTATTACAATAATGCTGTGATGAGCACCACTGTCCTGGTCGTCCATTTTGAAGAGACTGGTTAATTGTACTGAATTACGGCTGGTCCTGCACTGATTGTAAGGCAAAACGTGATTGGTTGGAGCGACAACATGCAACGATTGGTCAGCCCCACGTGGCCGGTATCTGATTGGCTTAAGTAGAAGGTGGGTGGAGTCCATCCATTTGTGGATCAGTGTGCGTCTTGACGCTTGAAATGTTTCAAAATCCACAAATACGCGCAGCGATTTACAAATGCACAGAGAGCAATCCACAAATATGCGCTGCGATCCACAAATGCACAGAGAGCAATCCACAAATACGCGCAGCGATCTACAAATGCACAGTACGCGATTCACATATAAATGCCGGGCAAAGTTGTGTTTGTAAAATAAAAATAAAAAATTTGTGATTATGTTTTTTATTTGCAATTCTATTTTTTTTATTTGTGAATATAATTCATGTTTGTGGAACTCTAAGATTTATTTGTGGATCTCATTCTATTTATTTTGTGAATATGCTTTGTTTTTGTCAATCGCTTTACTTTTATTTGTGGATCATAATGTATTTATTTGGAATTATGCAACAATTCTAACTCCATACACATCTCCCAACCGCACGAAATCATCGCAATATACCAGTTACAGTCGTCTGCAAAACAGCACTAAAAGCATACTAAAAACACTTACAGAAATTAAAGACTTTGATTTAACACAAAGAAGTCTTTAGATTTTCTTACCTGACTGGTACTTCTAGCTCCGACGCCATGATACACCTCCTTCGCGCCGTCTTCATAAAATGCGTTGGAAACGTCATATCCGGTTTTTTGAACGGCGAAATTAAACCGTTTACGTTAGTTTAACGATTGATAATCAAGTAAAATGGAAACTTAAACAGTTTAAATTAATAGAGCACCATACAATAGTGTTTTGGTGGAAAAAGAAATACACTTGTGTTGTTTTAACAATAAATACCTGGGTAAAATGAACAGTGGCACAAAACCATTTTTTTGAGTGTACTTATGCTCAACACGATCAAAAGCTTTTTCTTGATCGAGTGACAGAAGGCCAATATCTATGTTCAGACTTTTACCAAGGTCCAAAACATCTCTAATAAAAGATATATTATCAAAAATCCGTCTACCAGGTACACAATAGGTCTGGTCAGGATGGATCACCTGCTCCAAAACTTCCGCTAATCTATTTGCCAAAACTTTTGAAAGCAATTTATAGTCATTGCACAACAAACTGACTGGTCTCCAGTGTTTAATCTCATTTAAGTCTCCTTTTTTTGGCAACAAAGTGAGAATCGCCCTACGGCAACTTGTGGGTAGCCGCCCAGAGGCCAGGCTTTCCTTAAGCACCTCTAATAGATCCGGACCCACGTCCGGCCAAAAAGACTTATAAAAGTCCACCGACAATCCGTCAACTCCAGGTGCTTTCCCACATTCCATGCTCTGAAGAGCTCTTTCCAACTCCTCCAGAGTTAAAGACTTGGTGAGCTCAGCATTAGCCTCCTCAGATAACTGAGGCAAATTCTCAAGGAAGACATTAACCCTTTCACTGGTGAGTTTAAAATATTCTATCTGACCCCCCAGAGTGAGTTTTTTTTAGGCGACCGTTATTTTAAAACGTTCACTTTATTGTTTCCATGGCGACGCGTCATGATTGACACCGCAGCCACTATAGCGCTGTATGACAGACGTATCGCTTTTATTTCGTTTTTCCTTTTTTATTCAAAATATTCACACACTTGCTTACCATGTTTGTTCGCGCTGCCATTCAGAGAGTCCTGTCAGCCGGATTTACAGCACGTAAATTCACCAGTTTCTCCCGAAATACATGCAAGTAAGTAGCTGGTGAAGTGGGAAAGGAATGGAGTGAATTATATCATTACTTACATTATGTGTATCTGATATAAATCAAACACGTCGGCAAATTATACTTAAATGGATTGTTATTGCTGCTTCCATAGACATCCGTGTGTATTTTACAAACTCTAAATGTATTGTTTTACTAGTACTTATGTGTATTTAAATGTCTGAAACCTAAAATAAACGTTAAGTCGTTGAAAACACTGCTCAATTGTGATTATATGACAAGCGCAGCAAGCGTCTCTCTATGGCTCAGTGCCAGCCAACGCGCGAAAACACAGTTTGAATTTGGCAGTTGCGTGACGTCACCGAACGTTCTAAATCCCATATGTGGGACCGTACTCCCAGGGGCACAGAAAATAGAATCCCATATGTGGGACCGTACCGCTCAAAGGGTTAACAGTTTGTTCGTGCACAAGTTCACTTTTATACAATTCTTCATAAAAACTAACTGCTCTTTTTCGAATGTCAGAAGGGTCTGACAACAAAGTTCCACCAGTTCTTAACGCAAGTATAAATCTTCTTTGTCCATTTTTTTTCTCTAAATTGAAGAAAAATTTGGAAGGTCCATCCATCAATTCTATGCTCTGATCAGACCAGAGCTCCTTGTGTAACAGTATCTAATAATCTACCTAAAATATTTTTCTTTTTATTAACCCAGCAAACATGCCCGCGCGGGCCCGCTGCGGGTTTACTGTGGGACAGTGCGGGCAGAGCAAGCCCACACTAAACCCGCTGTGGGCCCCCTGTGGGCTAGCCCATGCGGGCCCACAGTGGGCTTGCCCGTTTGGGCCCCCATGATAGTTTTCTGTGGGCAAGCCCACAGTGGGCTTACCCACACTAAGCCCGCTGTGGGCCCCCTGTGGGCTAGCCCATGCGGGCCCACAGCGGGTTTGCCCTTTTGGGCCCTCATGATAGTTTTCTGTGGGCAAGCCCACAGTGGGCTTACCCACACTAAACCCGCTGTGGGCCCCCTGTGGGTTAGCCCATGCGGGGCCCATACCAGTTTGCTCAATTGGGGCCCAGTGGGGATTTTCTGTGGGCAGTCCATCTTGTTAACAGCAAAGGGCAGCTAAAACTAAACTTTTAAAAAATGTTTTAGGATTGGATTCTAATCAAAATTGTTGTTTTTAAAATTATTTTTATATCTACATGCAAATGTTAATTAAAATTGTATTTCTGTGACAATGGCAGTAAAATGTAAACAATAAGTTGTCCATAACAAAAATGTAATACAGTTGTACTCATGAATTTACATACCCCTTGCAAAACATACTAAATGTTAATAATTTTAACAAAATAAGAGGGATTATAAAAAACTGTTTGTTATTTTTTATTTAGTACTGTCCTGAATAAACTATTTAACATGACAGATGTTTATATATACTCCACAAGACAAAATAATAACTGAAATTATATAAATGAGCCCATTCAAAAGTTTAAAAAAAAAGTTGGTTGTTCATGAGTCCCTTGTTTGTCCTGGCCTGCTGTTCTTCAGAAAAATCCTCCAGCTCCTGCACATTATTTGGTTTTTCCAGCATCTTCTGCTTTTTTGAACACTTTCCAAAATTGACTGTATGATTTTGAGATCCATCTTTCCACACTGAGAACAACAGAGGAACTCATACATAACTATTACAAAATGTGAAAACATTTACTGATGTTTAAGAAGGCAACACAATGCATTAAGAGGCAGGGGGTATAAACTTTTGAACAGAATGATGATGTGTAAATTATATTTATTAAGTATATTTTATTTACAGATTTTGTTTTTCCATTTAGTATTGCACTTCAGACTACAGAAATATTTACATGTCTCGCAGAAGACAATATTAGTGCAATTTACCCTGATCATCCACTTCAAAACGTTTACAGCCCCTGGCTCTTAATGCATTGTGTTTCTTTCTTGAGAATCAGTGAATGTTTCCATCTGTTATAAAAGTTACTGTATGTATGAGTTCAATTGTCCAATTGAAAAGATGGATTTCAAAATCTTACATTTACTTCTGTACAGGGTTCAAATATGCAGATGCTGCTGGAAAACCAAATAATGTGCAGGAGCTGAAGGATTTTTCTGAAGACCAGCAGGCAGCTAAACTGCTCAGGACAAACAAAGGACTCATAAAAAAACTATCACAAAACATAAAAAACAGTTGTGGATTATCCAGGAAAAAACACACAGAATTAAGATTCAAGAGTATGTAAACTTTTGAATGGAGTCATTTTTATGAATTCAATTATTATTTTGTCTTGTGGAGTATATATAAACAGCTATATAACATGAAGTTTCCATGATCCCTCTTATTTTGTTAAAATTATTAATATTTTGAAGTTCAAAAATCCAACAAAATTACAAAAACTGTATATATGTATATATATAGAGAGAGAGAGAGAGAGAGAGAGAGAGAGAGAGAGAGAGAGAGTTTTTGTTGTAATAATGTATTTATATTTGTAAATAAATACATTGTAGGCTATCATTAAATGAAATTAATGTATTTAAGACAATTAAATCATGTGACTAATCAGATCATTGATTTGTTAATTTATTCATTGTTACTGCTGGTATTGATTAGTGACATAATCATTTATTAAATATTTCTAAAAGGAAAAATAAATATTTAATGATATAATACGTTAAATGGCGCGTCAGCTCTTCAGCACGTGATTCATTCTAGCCAATGAGAACTCGACCTGCTGGAACTCTGCATCGTTAATGAGGGTCATTCAGGCTATGACTGGTACCGCCCAGACTCTACTCAATCAGGTAAGATTTTAAATTTCTTGGTTACTTTCTGAATTTTCTATTAAAATTCGTCAAAATGGTTGTGATTTAATTAATAGGAATTAAATTACACCCGTTTTAGTGGTAAATTTGATTACGAGTGTATTGTTGTCACTTGTTCAAACGACGAACGGTCATAACGGTCGAAAAGCCGTTTTCTGAGGTAACGTTAATCTCTGAGGTAATATATCCTTCAAAATTGCACTTGAATTCACTGAATTAAGTTAGTTTACGTCCATTTTGGTGTTCATTTGGATTATTGTCGTTTTCCGTTGCTGTTTACGCGATGAATTAATAATAGCCGAGCAAGAAGGAGCTAATCTGTGTTTTAAAGTCTTAAATAGCAACACAAACAGGGATTTATATATAGCACAATACAATACCTCGGCTACACGCTTATAAAATCTGGTTACATATCATTAATGTATCTGTTTATAACTGATAGACATCGGTAAATTCTCCGCGCTGACCGGAAACTGTTAACGTTAGGACAGTTTCGCAAACAATGTACATTTGCTTAAAGATTATTACAAAGATACAGCCATATTACTGTCATGTTATTGTTACTATCATACATGACATATCATACGATTATATCAAAACTATCTTTGTAGGAGTTGCGTCTTAAGCTGTGGCGTCCACCGAGAGAGAGGGAGAGAGAGGGAGAGAGAGACTCGTTAGAGTACAGTTCGGGTGCGTCTCAAACAAAACTCGTGAATCAGTATGTAGCCATAAAGATTATCACTGTCATATATAATCAGCCATCTGGAATAGTAATTTAATAAAAAATAGTAAAAAAAAAAAAAAAAAAAAAAAAAAAAAAAAATATATATATATATATATATATATATATGTGTGTGTGTGTGTGTGTGTATATATATATAGCCCAGAAAATAATATTAAGGTAGCATATTTATGTATAATGATTTCTCCTGGCTGTTTAACTGTAACCTGTGTAATGTTTGACTTATTTTTATTTATTTTTTCTTCCTTTTACATTCTCATATATTAGTGTTATTTTGTTATTTTAATGTTACATAGTGTTATTTATTTATTTATTTGTTTGTTTGTTTGTTTTATACCATTAATATAATGTTTGTCTTCTTTGTCTTTTGAGTACTGATTTCCATCTAGTCTTGAGTGCAAAGTTTAGCTCCAGCCCCAATCATGTACAGCTGAACCAGCTGATCAGGGTCTTCAGGAGAACCACAGACTTCCAAGGAGGCGTGTGGACGGGTTGGAGCCGAACTCTGTCAGATGTTGGTTCAGGAAGTGATCCTGCATCTCTTCTCAATGGTGATTAGTCAAAACCTAAATACTTTTTAAGTTGTATTGTTATATTTCACTAATATTTTTTTTTTTCTCTCTCTGTCTTTTTCTCCCTTTGGCTTGTCAACTTCAGCTAAACAAAGAGCCACCAGGTCGCTGCATCTTTTGTAATGTAAGTGCATTTAAGTTTATTTAAAGCTGCACATTCATGCATCAAGTTAAAGTCATTAGTAATTTCTTACAGTGCACCTTCCTCCAAAAATTAAAGTTCTGTCATCATTTACTGTTGTTTAAAAAAAAAAAAAAAAAAAGAAAGAGAGATTTAGAAGAACATTTCAACTGTTTTTGTCTGTACAACGAAAACAACATTGGATGCCATTGACTTTCGTAGTATTGACAAAAAACACTGAGACAATGTTGTATTATTTAGGGGTTTTTATATATATATTTACATTTTAATTGTTCTTTTTTTTCTCACTTAGTTGATGGAGCAAAAAGTAGGCTGGTCACAGCATCTGAAATGGAAACATCTATTGAAATGCCTCTGCAGTGTAAGACACTTGGAATGGCGGAAGGTGCAGAAGAACAGCGATCAGGCAGAGTTCTACTGTTGCCCCTTAGGGAACTGATTTATGATCTACTTAACGTTCTGATTCAGTAATAATTGATCATTGCTCTGTCCTATAAAATTATTTAATACATTCAACTGTTCAATAGTTTGGGGTCAGTATTTTATTATTATTATTTTTTTTAAATCTAAGAAATACATTTTTACGTTTGAAATGTTTAAGAAATTATTTTTATTCAGCAAGGATGCGTTAAGTTGATAAAAACTTTTACACTGTTGCACAAAAATCCTATTTCAAATAAATGCTGCTCTTTTAAAAGCATTATTTAAAGGATCCTGAAAAAATATAGCATGGTTTCCTCAAAAATATAAAGCAGCACAACAGTTTTTAAGACTGCTGATGATAAGAAATGTAGTTTTGTTAAGCATAAGAGAGTTCTTTCAAAAACACTGAAAAATCTTACCGACCCTAAACTTTTAAACAGTAGTGTTTTCTGCTTTTTTATTTTTAACGTGGCTGTGAATAAATTAAAGTATTTGAAATTTATGACTCTTAATTTATTACTTCTACTTTCAGCGTGCAATTATTCTGCATATGCATTAAAAGTAATATTGTGGCATTTTGCAGGTACAAAATAAAAGCAAACTAATTTTGTTATTTGTTAAGGCCACAATGGCCATTCACAGGTGCCCCCACCCAGCTCACAGCATCCCCACACTATCCCCACAGTGCCCACAGCATCCCCACACTATCCCCACAGTGCCCACAGCATCCCCACACTATCCCCACAGTGCTCACACCCAGCCCACTGCATCCCCACACTATCCCCACAGTGCTCATACCCAGTCCACTGCATCCCCACACTATCCCCACAGTGCTCATACCCAGCCCACTGCATCCCCACACTATCCCCACAGTGCTCACACCCAGCCCACAGCATCCCCACACTATCCCCACAGTGCTCACACCCAGCCCACTGCATCCCCACACTATCCCCACAGTGCTCATACCCAGCCCACAGCATCCCCGCACTATCCCCACAGTGCTCACACCCAGCCCACAGCATGCCCACACTATCCCCACAGTGCTCACACCCAGCCCACAGCATCCCCACAGTGCCCACACCCAGCCCACAGCATGCCCACACTTTATGGGCCCACAATCGGCCCAATTGGGGGCCCACTCTGCTTTGTGTGGGCCAGCCCACACTTAACCCACACTTTTGGGCTGTCCCACTCAGGCCCCACACGGGCCCCATAGTGTGGGGCCCACACGTGCCCCGCATTTCACGGCGGTATCGGGGCCCACAGCGGGCTGCCCGCGCGGGTTAGATTTTTTGCCCACAGTGGGCCCACATGGGCCCCAAACGGGCATGTTTGCTGGGAAGGGAGTCAAAATAAGCCAAATTACCTGTACTATCAACAAGCGTTTGTAGCTCTACTAATTCCTTCTCAATTGTTCTCATTGAACCGGTAATGTCTCTTGTGACATTGAGAGTATACTGTTGACACAACTGTTTAACTTGTACTTTTGCTACATCCCACCACTGCTGCAAACATTTAAAACATGATTTTGTGGTTCTAAAATTCTTCCAAAACTCTTTAAAAATATTTACAAAATGCTTGTCGCATAGTAAATTGCTATTAAAATGCCAATAAGCACTTTTTGGTTTATTGGAAACACGAGATACAACACACTGTAACAAACTGTGATCAGACAAACCAACTGGACAAATTGAACAGCTTCTAAAAAAATTAAGATGGTGTTTAAAACAATAAAATCTATCCAACCTTTCCATTGAAATCAAATTATCATATGCATGAGCCCATGTATATTGCCTTTGAAGACCATGAAAATTTCTCCAAACATCAACAATCTCATGAGTTTTCAATAACTGAATGAGTCATTTTTGTGAGAGCATATGTGGTTCAACATGATTCCTGTCAAGAACACTCTCTGTGCAATTAAATTTTCCCCCTAAAAACAAAAAGTTATCAGGGTTACAATTAAATAATACATTACTCAGAGTATCCAAAAAAATCATTCTTTCCAAGGCATTAACTGGGACGTACACACAAATAAAAATAAAAGAACAATTTTCAAACTGGGCAACCACTTTCAAAAGCCTGCCTTTTATAACTTCCTCTACCTGATACGAACAGGGAATACAATTCTTAGAAAATAGAATGGCAACCCCACCACTGGTTGAAGTCAAATGACTTAAAATTGATAGCCCATCAAATTCTTTAGCCCAGTCGGAACTATTTAATATATCACTGTGCGTTTCTTGAATAAACAAGACATCAGTTTTCTTTTGCTTAACCATCTCATATAAATGAAACCTTTTCCCAACATCTCTAGCCCCATTCACATTCAAGGAGGCCATAAAAATTTCCCCCATGAGAAAGGAAAGGAAAAAACAAAATGAGTACAGCCAAAGAAAACAACAAAGAAGATATTTATGTGCTTTCATTACTAGCATTGGGCCTTGGTTGAGCATTAAGTTTGGCAAGAATCTTCTTTAACCGATACACTTCCTGGTTAGTAAAACCTCCATAACTTCTAAAAGTCTTTGCCTTCTCAATAAATTGCGGAACATCAGGAAAATACTCTTCCACTCTTACTTTTCTAGCATTTTTGGTCACCTTAAGAAAGGACTTTATATCTTCTATAGTATAAATCCGGCTAGAAAAACCACTTTGAGGTAGACTACATGAAACACTACATTCAGAGAAATCACTCTCACTCTCCGTTTCAGATTGACTCAAGTCACAATTATCTGTTTTTTTAGTCTGTCTACCGGCATTCTGTTGCTTAAGTCGTCTCTTCTGAGGCGTCTTAAAAGCAATATCGTCTAAATCCATCATAAAAGTTTGATCTTGCTCTATATTAAGAGACGTTTGCCCCGCAGCTGTAGCAGGGTTACCGCTATCTTGCGATTCGTTTACTAGAACCTGCACTGGTTGCTCATCTGCCGGGGAAGACCCGTCTCTTTCCGCGTCAACCGCGTCATTCTCTCTCTCATCATGCTTATCAGTAGGCAGTACATTCGTACTTATCTCGACTACTGTCTTTGGTACTGATTCCTGAGGCCGACTTGTGCTGGGTGTATCAACTGCAGCAGGCACAGCAACAACATCATTCTGCATCTCGTCATCGCGCGCAGCATTTTTTCCACCATCAGCCGGTGTTACGGTTTAACTGGTGACCAACTTCCTGGTTCAGGTCCTCGACTCCAGGTGCGATGGAACGACCGCAGCAGATTCGCCGATTCTGAAAGCACAAACTGACGTGATATTAAGCTGTCATTACATGATTTTGGTATTCTTGTAAAGACTACAAATTATTGGTATGATGACCCGTAGCGGCTGAAGTACGGAAACCAAATAAAAAAGCTTGTTTGGCCCAGGTTTCGAACACACGCAAGCAGCAAACATGCCCGCGCGGGCCCACTGCGGGTTTACTGTGGGACAGTGCGGGCAGAGCAAGCCCACGATAAACCCGCTGTGGGCCCCCTGTGGGCTAGCCCATGCGGGGCCCATACCAGTTTGCTCAATTGGGGCCCAGTGGGGATTTTCTGTGGGCAGTCCATCTTGTTAACAGCAAAGGACAGCTAAAACTAAACTTTTTAAAAATGTTTTATGATTGGATTCTAATCAAAATTGTTGTTTTTAAAATTATTATTATCTCTACATGCAAATGTTAATTAAAATTGTATTTCTGTGACAATGGCAGTAAAATGTAAACAATAAGTTGTCCATAACAAAAATGTAATACAGTTGTACTCATGAATTTACATACCCCTTGCAAAACATACTAAATGTTAATAATTTTAACAAAATAAGAGGGATTATGAAAACTGTGTGTTATTTTTTATTTAGTACTGTCCTGAATAAACTATTTAACATGACAGATGTTTATATATACTCCACAAGACAAAATAATAACTGAAATTATATAAATGAGCCCATTCAAAAGTTTACATACCCTTTAATCTTAATACTGTCTTTAGTTTCCTGAATGATCCACAGCTGTTTTTATCTTTTGTGATGGTTGTTCATGAGTCCCTTGTTTGTCCTGAGCAGTTCATCTGCCTGCTGTTCTTCAGAAAAATCCTCCAGCTCCTGCACATTATTTGGTTTTTCCAGCATCTTCTGCTTTTTTTGAACACTTTCCAAAATTGACTGTATGATTTTGAGATCCATCTTTCCACACTGAGAACAACAGAGGAACTCATACATAACTATTACAAAAGGTGAAAACACTTACTGATGTTTAAGAAGGCAACACAATGCATTAAGAGGCAGGGGCTATAAACTTTTGAACAGAATGATGATGTGTAAATTATATTTATTAAGTATATTTTATTTACAGATTTTGTTTTTCCATTTAGTATTGCACTTCAGACTACAGAAATATTTACATGTCTCGCAGAAGACAATATTAGTGTAATTTACCCTGATCATCCACTTCAAAAAGTTTACACCCCCTGGCTCTTAATGCATGGTGTTGCTTTCTTGAGAATCAGTGAATGTTTCCATCTGTTATAAAAGTTACTGTATGTATGATTTCAATTGTCCAATTGAAAAGATGGATTTCAAAATCTTACATTTACTTCTGAAAAGGGTTAAAGTTTTTGTTGTAATAATGTATTTATATTTGTAAATAAATACATTGTAGGCTATCATTAAATGAAATTAATTTATTTAAGACAATTAAATCATGTGACTAATCAGATCATTGATTTGTTAATTTATTCATTGTTACTGCTGGTATTGATTAGTGACGTAATCATTTATTAAACATTTCTAAAAGGAAAAATAAATATTTAATGATATAATAAGTTAAATGGCGCGTCAGCTTTTCAGCACGTGATTAATTCTAGCCAATGAGAACGCGAACTGCTGGAACTCTGCATCGTTAATGAGCGGTCATTCAGGCTTCGACTGGTACCGCCCAGGCTCTACTCAATCATGTAAGATTTTAAATTTCTTGGTTAATTTCTGAATTTTCTATTAAAATTTGTCAAAATTGTTGTAAATTAATTAATAGGAATTAAATTACACCCGTTTTAGTGGTAAATTTGATTACGAGTGTATTGTTGTCACTTGTTTAAACGACGAACGGTCATAACGGCCGAAAAGCCGTTTTCTGAGGTAACGTTAATCTCTGAGGTAATATATCCTTCAAAATTGCACTTGAATTCACTGAATTAAGTTAGTTTACGTCCATTTTGGTGTTCATTTGGATTATTGTCGTTTTCCGTTGCTGTTTACGCGATGAATTAGTAATAGCCGAGCAAGAAGGAGCTAATCTGTGTTTTAAAGTCTTAAATAGCAACACAAACGGGGATTTATATATAGCACAATTAGGGCTGCCCCCAAATAGTCGACTAAACGTTAGTCGATATGAAGAGGGCTGGGTCGAATACATTTTCATTAGTCGGTTAGTCGTAAAAAAAATCACGTGAAATTACGCAATCAGGGGCTGCACAGTCAGTGTATGACATCAAAGCAACGAGAGATCAACGCGATCTCGTGCCTCGCGGTATACCAAAGCGCACTTGTGGGAGAGGTGTCTGGCTGATGCTAATAATTATGTCAGGAAAAAAGTCCAAAGTGTGGGATCATTTTGAAAAGTCGAAGGACGACCCTAAAAAGGCTGTTTGCAAACTCTGCAGGCAAACATTTGCCTATCACTCGTCAACATCGAATATGTCTTATCATTTAAAACATGTAAGTAGTAACGTTAACCACCTCACATGGCCCCTCGTTTTAACAATAAGGATATAAACACATTTGCGCTGTAAAGTTAAATCATATTCATGGTTTTTGACATGCATTTGTCTCTAGGCTCATCCACAATATCCACCTTATTTTTCAATGCGGAAGTAAGCTGTTTTCTGGTAATGTGTTAGACGTCCGGTTCATAATCTGCCATAGGGAAATAACCAGAAGAATATCGAAGCGCAGTAAACGGTAAAACAGTTTGCACTACAAGCCAGTGTGTTCATAATTGAGATAATACATTAAAATAATATTTGAAGACACACCAGTTTGCAATATCAAGCAGCAAAACTAGTTTTTTGTGCAGTTTAAAATAGCTGGCAGTGGATGAGACCAGAAGCCAGACACAAAAAAATTACAAATGGCTGCACCCACTCTTATGGGAAAAATAAGGTGCACTGTAAAAAAAAATTATTTTTTGTTATTTTACGGAAATTTACTGTTTTATTTTACAGTTTTTTCACGTATTTTTGAAATACAGTTGAAAATTGTAAAATGACAGAATTAGACTGTAAATTTAAAAAAACATGTCAACATTGCCAAAAAAAATAATTTCCACATAAACAAGAATACAAGAATAACATAGAATATAATAAAACTATAAAAAAAAATTATTTTGAAAAATAGGACATTGCAGTGCAAGTTTTTAACACAAACAAATAAAATTAATACTCCCTGTTCAACTGCAATTTTTTATTTACAAGTCGGCACATTTACATTACATTATTTATAAGTCAGCACAGATTTTTCTTCTGCCAGCTTATTCTAAGCAGTTTCAGTAACTCGTGAAGTAAGCTGACTTAAATAAAAAAATATTTTTTATATAATTATTAATGATATAATATGTTTTGTATGTAAGTAATTGCGTGTTTCCGTAAAAGAAAATCAGTTTTTGAACCGGTTCGTAAAATGTTCGATGCGAAAGAATCAATTCGAGCAAAAGAATCACTTTCATTACTACTGTCACTGACTGACCACATCTTCTTCCGCTTTTCAAAGTAGTTCAGCTCCGTTTAGTGTTTTGTTACACGTTTATTTCCACAGTGTCGTTTCATGAAGTGATATAATAATATAATTAATACGCTGATATTTAAATTACAAAAATTAAGATTTTAATATTCGAACTAAAGGAATTCTCGCCCTGGCGCAAGGATACATTCTCCACTAAGCACGCAGTGGGGTTGCCGCGCGCGCGTAAGGATTATTTATCACTCGACCTTCAGCTTCGATCTTCGATGTGAGGCGAAAATAAGCAGGTAAAGTACATGTTTTATATTTTGGTCATTACTACTACTTCTTTAATATTTGAGTCCTAGCATAAGGAATATTTTTAAATTGTTAAATCAGTGTTTTAAACGTTGGCTCTGATCAGTAATGTTAACGTTAGACATTTAAAATCTTCAAAAAGTTTAAAATTTAGGTTTCATTTGATGGTACAGTGTATTTTTAATTTTTTTTTTGCTAGATTTTGTCCGAATAGTACTACATAATTTTGTAGTATTAGGTTTCTTTATCAAGTAAAGTTACGTTAGGCTGAATTTATAACGTTAGGCCCTGAGGGAAAAACCGTTCGTTTTGCTGAAAATTAGGTTGTTAACGTTAGCTGGTTGTTTACGTTACTGTTATTCGAAAGACGTGTAATTTGTGTTTTAAGAAGGTTTAGATACGGAGTTATTGATGCGGTAAGTAAAAAAGGTTGCCAACTTTACCCATTTTCGACCCATAGTGCAATATTTTTAGTTAGTTTTTATATACATCGTCGTAGGCGTCGTCTACAAGCTAAAAAATACTGTTTTCCGAGGCAAGGTTGGATGAAAGTTATTAATTCAGAAACAGATTCATTAGGACTAACGCTTAAAGTGACCCAACCCCCTCCGAGCACTGTTCGTCGGCACCTTTTCCCTCTAACGTTACAAGCACTGGCTATTACGCCTGTATACTGAAATTGGTTTTACAAACTGGACTGCAAGTTTTACTTTCAGATATAGTCACAATGATGATCTGAACTATCTGCAGTCAACCCTGTTGAAAAAAAAAAACAGCATATGCTGGTTAGGTAGGTTTTGATGCCGGGATGCTGGTCCTTTGCTGGTTTAAACTGGTCCTGGACCAGCACATCACCAGCTAAGGACCAGTATAAACCAGCATTCCAGCATGAAAATATATGCTGGTTAGGTACTGGATGTAAGTCTAGGGGAAAAAGTTTCACAACTTCTGTTTCTTGATAGTTTTAATTACCCTTCTAAATTAAACACTGCAAAAATGCTTTTCTTACTTAGATTTTTTGTCTTGTTACTAGCCAAAATATGTAAAAATTCTTAAATCAAGAAGGATTAGTAAAAATTATCATCTTTTTTTTTTTTTTTTTTTTTTTTTAGAAAAAACAAGTCAAATTTAAGTGAGTTTTTGCTTAGAACAAGCAAAATAATCTCCCACTGGGGTAAGCAAAAAAATCTTATTTCAATCAGAAAACAAGATTATTTTTCTTACCCCTTTGGCAGATTATGTTGATTAGAACAAGCAAAAATCCACTTTATTTTGACAATAATTTTTACTCATCTAGAAAATCCTTCTTGATTTGAGAATTTTTATATATTTTGGTTGGAAAGAAGACAAAAAATATAAGTAAGAAAAGCATTTTTTGCAGTGATGCGCTGCTGTTATTGAAGCTGGTAGGGATTATTGATAGGGACTCACTGACATGGATTCACAGGTGACACAGATAGGGTTCAGTACTATGGATATAATATATTTAAAAATATATTTCTTTGTATTTTTGTAGATTTCCCAACATGTCATATATTTACATGCCTTTTTTTTTCTCGTTACAGATTCTGTGAGCAGATTCAGTGAGCAAGTTCTGTGAGCGTATAAAGTATAACATTTCATACCCAGGAGACCAAGGAGCAACGCTAGAGTTTGTGCAAAGGTAAAAAAAAAACAACAACACACACAGACTCACTCTCATACACACATCCTCACATACACACACACACACACACACACACACACACACACATTGTCACACACGCATCCTCACAGTCACACAGTCACACACGCATCTTCACATTCTCACACTCTCACACACCCACACTTACACTCACACTGTCACACCCATACTCACACACTGTCACACACGCATCCTCACACACTCACACATGCATCCTCACATACTCACACTCTCACACACGCATCCTCACTCACACATACACGCATCCTCACACACTGTCACACGCATCCTCACAGTCACACATGCATCTTCACATTCTCACACTCTCACACACACGCATCCTTATATACTCACACATATCCTCACATACTCACACTCTCACACACGCATACTCATATACTCACACATATCCTCACATACTCACAATCTCATACACGCATACTCATATACTCACACATATCCTCACATACTCACAATCTCACACACACACGCATCCTCATATACTCACACATATCTCAAACACACACACACACACACACACACCCTCACATACTCACACTCTCACACACACGCATCCTCACACACATTCACATAACACACTCTCTTACAATATGTCTGTCTCACACATAACATCCTCTCACATACATGTCTTTATAGCAAACATCCTCCACAAGCATGCCCTATGCAAATTCTAATTACTCTGCTTTTATTATTTCTATATTTGGAGCATATGTTACAGTCTATGTTTTATTACTAATGATTTTTTTCATTGAACAGATGCCTTTTTAAGATGAACCCTGAGAAGGGATCAAAAGTGGAGAAGACCACATCAAGAAAGCTAACAGCAGTCAGTCCGAAGGTTCTTTCATTGATTAGCAAGATTGCGGACTATGAATGGATGGACTAAAAACTTTGAGAGTCAGATCATCCTTCATTGCCTAGCAGGCTTAATATAGTTGGCGATCATTTGCTTTCGTGGTTTCATAATTTCTTTTTTTGTCCATGCCTTATGTGTTGTCAAGATGAATTCATCTGTTCCCAGGTCGTTCGGATTTGTTTATCAAATTGTTACATTTTTACAGATTTGAAAAATTCCTTTTATTGTATATTGCTGCAGCTTTGATTTTTTTTAAATAATTTTATACTGTTGCAGTTATAAATTGTGCTGTTGCAGAAATTTTAACTTTTGGAGTAATTTGTATATTTGAATATTGTTGCAGTTATTATATTGATGTAGTTTTAAACAAAGAATATAAGTAAATTGCAGTTATGCTATATTGATATTCTTGCATTTCAGATGTTATACTCTTGCAGATGAATAAATTATTAAAACACTGTTTTATGGCTGATTATTTGAATTAAAGCAGTGTTCAAAATGGATAATTTCATGTTTTTTTTACGTAACTTTCCTCAATATTTAAGTAAAGTTCCATATTGAATATTAAAAGCTCAAGAAAATACAGAAAATCTTGTGTAAAATTACAGAAAAAAACTGTTTTTTGAATTACGGAAAAATACTGTTATTTAATGTGCCTGTTATTTTACGGTTTTTTTCCGGCACCCCAGCTGCCGGAATTTTACCGTTTTTTTACGGGATTTTTTTTTACAGTGTGGATAGCAGCGATGATGTGGCGTCGTGCGCTTCGACTTCGCAGTCAACAATGATGCAGCAGAGATTAGTTTTGAGACCCCCTCTAAGTGAGAAAAGAAAGCGAGAAAATCGTCAATTTCATTGCGCTTGAAATCGACGGAACTGGCAACTGACGGAAAATATCGCGACCAGCATTTATATACAAGCTGCTGTCTTAGACCCACGTTTTAAGTGCTTGTCATTCTTTGACCAACACGAACGAGAAGATGCGTACTCCACAGTGTCGGATCTGGCAGAAAGTTTATCTACAGAAGCTGCGCCAGAAAGTGATCATGACAGCATTAGCCCTGCAGAGGAGGGTGAGCCGGAACCGAAAAAGGAAAAGCAGGCCGAGATATCCATGCTGATGGCCATTATTGAGGAGGAGCATGCAGAAGAGAAGGATGAACTAAAAATGTACTTGGCAGATAAAACAAAGGTTGATTCGGGACCATTGGCATGGTGGCAAAAAAATGAACATCGATATCCAAAGCTCGCTAAAGCAGCTAAACGCCTCCACTGAATCCCTTCCACATCACTCCATCAGAGCGCATCTTTTCAAAGGCCGGCTTCATTGTGAACAAGTCGAGAAGCTCCCTTCTTCCCAACAATGTGGACAAGCTGGTGTTCCTCTCACATAATATGAAAAAAATAAAATCGGTAAGAATGCTTAATTTCCTTTTTGTAGTGTTTCTGTTTGCTATCCGTTAGGATATTTAAAAAAACGGGTATTTTTATTCAAATAAATAAATACATATTATTTTTATTTATTCGTTTTTATATAATGCAGAAGTTGTTTTTTATTCTGTTAGAAAAATTAGTCTGATGTTTGCAATTTGTTGTTTCAGGTCAAGACTCATCCGTCGTCTTAATGGCAGTTTGCGGCTTTGCTCTGATATTTTTGATTTGTATTAGTGTTCTTTAAATTATTTGTTCCACATTTTGTCTTAAATATAGTTGTTCTAAACAATTTAATCAAATACTTAGGCTGTTAATTTGTTTGCCTTCTTCTTTTTTATTCTAAGCTTTGGCGTTGTGCGATGTGCCATGTGCATTTATTAAATTGTTCGTTTTTGTTAATTTTCCTTTTGAAAAATATAAAAATTATATTAATTTTCCACTGTATTTTAATACCAAACAGCGTTTTTGCTACAGTATTTATTTATTTATTTATTTTATTTTTTTGTTTTTTTTGCCTTGTTTTGTACTAGGCCTAAGTTACTAATAAGTTTATTTGATTTATTTTAAAGAACGAATTTTAGTTTATTTTATTCAAAACTGTTTTTTTTGTTTGTTTGTTTGTTTGACATGTAACTGTTACAGTTTGTATTTTTGATTAGAAATTATTAAAATGCACAGGCAGTCTGATTGCTGTTTTTATGTTATAATTAGCCTATAACATTCCGGCCACTGATTTTTGTGTCCGTAAGCGCTGTATACTTTAAACGCTTTACTATTCTGTTTTAAGCGCTTAATTTTCATTTTGAACGCGCTAATATCATGCTTTAGCATTTTCTGTCATATGGAAGTGTTAAACTTAAACTTGGACTGTACCTTTCCTTGTATATACGCAAGTTATTATATTAATATCATAAATGAACGATTATTCGACTAATCGCTAAAATGCAGGAGTGTTAGTCGACTAGGAATATCTTTAGTCGGGGGCAGCCCTAAGCACAATACAATACCTCGGCTACACGCTTATAAAATCTCGTTACATATCATTAATGTATCTGTTTATAACTGACATCGGTAAATTCTCCGCGCTGACCGGAAACTGTTAACGTTAGGACAGTTTCGCAAACAATATACATTTGCTTAAAGATTATTACAAAGATACAGCCATATTACTGTCATGTTATTGTTACTTAAAAATGATATATCATACGATTATATCAATACTATCTTTGTAGGAGTTGCGTCTTAAGCTGTGGCATCCACCGAAAG